>OZ030015.1:35632456-35874956 GCA_964023405.1 Apodemus agrarius | reverse complement strand
CCAGAAGGATGAATTAATCCTTGAAGGAAATGATACTGAACTTGTTTCAAATTCCGTGGCTCTGATTCAGCAAGCTACAACAGTTAGAAACAGGATATCAGAAAGGTTCTGGATGGCACCTATGTGAGAAGGGAACTGTGCAGCAGGCTGATGAGAGAGGCCTCAGTTTCCCAGCTCCAGAAACAAGATCCTGATCACAAGTACAGTTTGGGCTCTTTGTACAATAAAGGACTTATATATTGGAAAAAAAAGTTTTCTTAACCTCATTTTGTTTTCCATTATGATGGTTACTCTTTATGCATGTGGTGTTTTTTCTGCATGTATGTCTATGTACCATGTGCATGCCTGGTGCCCACTGAGGCCAAAGAGCATCAGATTCCATGGGACTGGATCCAGCAATTGTGAGCCTCCTTTTAGGAGTTAGGAAAAATGAGGGTCCTCTGGAAGAGAAGTCAGTGCTCTTAATTCTGAGCTTTCTCTCTAGTCCATGGATCTGTTCTTGAATAATGACATATAAATAAATTGCATAAAAGTATCATCTGGCCGGGCATTGGTGGCGCACGCCTTTAATCCCAGCACTTGGGAGGTAGAGGCAGGCGGATTTCTGAGTTCAAGGCCAGCCTGGTCTACAGAGTGAGTTCCAGGACAGCCAGGGCTACACAGAGAAACCCTGTCTCGAAAAACCAAAAAAGAAGAAGAAGAAGGAGGAGGAGGAGGAGGAGGAGGAGGAGGAGGAGGAGGAGGAGGGGAAGGAGGGAGGAAGGGAGGGAGGGAGGAAGGGAGGAAGGAAGAAAGAAAAAGAAAGAAAGAAAGAAAGAAAGAAGAGAAAGAAAGAAAGAAAGAAAGAAAGAAAGAAAGGAAGGAAGGAAGGAAGGCAGACCTGAGCACCCACTGTGGCCCTTCCTGACCCACTGAGTCACCTGACCAGTCACTGAACTGGTCTCTGCTCCTCAGGCATAGTGTGGGGATCATACCTGCCTTGCTAGATGACCACAGCAGTTACATGAGGTATCCAGTTATCCAGGGTTATCAGGTAGTCAGGGTGCCAGGTCCCCACACAGCTGCTTCTGGTCAGGTTGAGGTGACTTCTCCCGTCTCTAACTGCGTGGTCATCACACTCCAGACCTATCCTGTTGTTACTTGCATGTAATGTAGTGAGGTCTCTCACTGGCTGAGACTCCTGTGGGACATGAAAGGGCAGGGTTCTGGTGCTTACCACGTCTGCCCAGCTATGGAAGACACAACTCTGGCCTGGGGAGTCATGGGCTCTGTGAACACAGATAGTGCCTTCTAGAGAACAGTGCGTTATGGGAACTCAAGGATAGAGCACAAAACACAGTCAGAAACAAACCCTAAGAGGCAGAGGATGTGGACAGCCAGTGTTTGCTGCTATAGGAATAGTATTTTGCAATAAACTTGCTGCCAAGTGTTTTCCTGCAGGGGGCGCTGTCCACTCACTTGCTGGGAGCTGGACGTCTTCACAGCCAAATGCTGACATGTTCTTTGCTGTGTGTGTCTACTTATTAAATTGTCGGCTTGGCCATAAGCAGTCTCAGACGGATTAAGCAAACTGCACTGCTCTTTAAAATTATGAAAATGCATGTCTACTGCTGCACACCTATAATCACTCGAGAAATTTACCACCCCAGCATGTCTACCACAAGGCTGCGAACCACAGGTGCTCAGGCTGTCCATGTTGTTTCCTCCTGCTTTAGAAAAGGTCCTGCTGGGACCTGGACCTTTCATCTGCGGGAGAGAGCTCGCCTCAAAGGCATAAGGCCTGGGTTAGATTTCCCAGCACCATAATGAAAGCAAAAGAAGTAATGGATTCAAACTTCTATTAACTACCGCACCCCTGCCCCTATCAGTGGGGACTGTGTTCTAACCCCTGCCCGGCCCCTAGGAGATTCCTTTAATGTTTCTCACTGTGTGTGTGTGTGTGTGTGTGTGTGTGTGTGTGTGAGAGAGAGAGAGAGAGAGAGAGAGAGAGAGAGAGAGAGAGAGAGAGAGAGAGCATGCACATGTTCATGTATGTGTAGAAGCCAGAGTGTTCCTTGGGCACCACGCACCTTTTTAAAAAATTTACATTTCACCGGGCAGTGGTGGCACATGCCTGTAATCCCAGCACTTGGGAGGCAGAGGCAGGCAGATTTCTGAGTTCGAGGCCAGCCTGGTCTACAGAGTGAGTTCCAGGACAGCCAGGGCTACACAGAGAAACCCTGTCTTGAGAAAAACAAACAAACAAACAAAAACAAAAACAAAAAAAAATACATTTCTATTTGTTGTGTATATGGCCTACGAGTAAGCACTTGGGGAAGTCGGCTCTCTTCTCCCACTGTTGAGTTCTTGAGATTAAACTCAGGTGGTCAGGTCAGCAGCAGGCAACTTTACCCAACAAACCATCATGCCTTTCTCTCATAAAGCTTTTGATGCTTTTGTCTTGTTTTTGTTTTGTTTTGTTTTGTTTTGTTTGTTTGTTTGTTTTTTGAGACAGGGTTTCTCTGTGTAGCCCTGGCTGTCCTGGAACTCACTCTGTAGACCAGGCTGGCCTCGAACTCAGAAATCCGCCTGCCTCTGCCTCCCAGAGTGCTGGGATTACAGGCATGTGCCACCACCGCCCGGCTTGTCTTGTTTTATAACCCTGTTTCAACCTCCCAGATTTTGGGGTTTTAGTCCTGAACATATTTGGCTTCCCGGGCAGGTTCCTGAAACCACAGATAGTACTTAATAGTACTAAGCACCACATAGGCTTGTTTTTCTCCTGTCCATATATAGCTAGGATACTTGTAAGTTATAAGTTAGACATCCTAAGAGGTTAAGAACAGGGCTTGGGAATGCAGTTCAGTTGGTAGAGAGCTTGCCTGGCATTCATCCAGCTCCATCCAATAGACTAGGTGTGGTGGGACCAGCCGGCGTGGGATCCTAGCACTTGGGAAATGAAGGCCCGAGGGTAGAAAGAGCCATCCTCAGCGACATAGAGAATAGGACAGCCTGTATACATGAGACCCTATCTCAAAGTGGGGAGTATGGAGAGGAGAACGGGAGTGGAGTGTGGGGTGTCAGTGGTAACTGATAAAGGAACAGGCAAAGATAACAAATGACCTCTGGGCAGCTTTGAAGAATCTCCAGAGCAGGGTTGTTCTAATGGAAAGGTCTCTGGTTCCCGGCAGCAGTGGAGACTCAAGGCCTGGGCTCTACCCTGGCCTGGGGCCAGAAGTGTAAGAGCCCTTTCCCACTAGAGGAGGAAGAGATGGATCAAATGATCTCTAGGAACCCATGCTTCTGGGATTTTTGGAGCTAAGCCTTCTGTGCAAGGGAGAGAGGAGCAGGCACAGAGCCTAGAGCCGGACTGTCCCCGGAGGCGGCTGCTGTGAAAGGACTGTCAGGATGAGAGAGGAAGGCAGAGGCCCCGAGCTCACCTCGGGGGGCTTCACATTTCCCCGTATTTCTGCGTTGATTTCTCTATTGAACTGGGTCTCTTACATGTTAGGCAAGCACTTCACCGGCAAGCACTTTTTATTTGTTTTCTGGGTGATCGTGGAACTTACCATCTCCTGTCCTGGGATGACAGATGTGTGCCCACACCTGCCTGCTGTGGTATTGACCTTCTTTTCTTTCCTTGTTTGCTTTCTTCCCTTTGATTTCCTTTACTATGATTATTTGCAGTAGTATTTTAAAAGAATCCTTTGGAGGTTCTGGGTTATTCGTATGAGGGTTTTGCCTGAATGTATGCTTGCGGACCACCCATGTAGAAATGAGAGAAATTGAGGATTCCAGGAAACTGGAGATACGGATGGATGTGAGCTGCCAAGAGGGTGCTTGGATTTGAATCTGGGTCTTCATGTCATGGAGAGTGTGAGGCGGTCAGAGGAGAACTCGCACGAGCCGATTCTATCATGTGTGTTCCGGGGTTGAACGTGTGTACATTGTCGTTGTCAGACTTGGCGGCGGCAGCGCCTTACCCCGGGGAGACATCTCAGCAGCCCGATTTTAACAGATTTTAACAGTACCCTGGACCATGGGGGAGATGGGTGCACCATTTCCTTCTCCTACCCTGTTGCCAGGAGATGAACATTTTCATTTTCCCATAACTCCCCACCGTTATGTTCCACGTCACAGCCGACCAGAAGCCACGGAGCCACACAACCACAGACCAAAGTCTATGAAACCATGAGCCCAAGTAAACCTTTCCTCCATATACCCTGATTCTCTCGGGTATTCTGTCATAGCAACAGAGAACTGACTAATTCAAGGAGAGAACAGAAGGGCCAGCCGCTGCTGAGACAGGGGAAGGTCAGACCCAGAGCACATGCCGAGGGCCATGCAGTACTCCCTGAACTAGGAGAGGATGAGAAAAATACATGAGAGAAAGTGATGGAGAGGCGCCATGGCCTGAGTGGGAAGGGTCTGGAATGTCTACCTGGGGACTCTAAGTCCAACCAGGTCAAAACACATCTCCTCCCAGGCAAAGGCAGGGGATGTCTATGAGTTCAAAGTCAGCTTCATCTTCATAGTGAATTCCAGGACAGCCAAGGCTAGAAGGAAAGACTCTGTCTCAAGAAACAAAACAAAACAAAACAAAAAAACCCCAAACAAATGAAAAAACCCAGTCTGCCCCATAGGTAGGTCTTAGAGTGTCAGATGGGAGCCGTGCCCTGGTTAGTGACGGCTGGTGGCCAGTGAGGAGAGCTGCCAGAGAGGGACCAGCCCGGGAGCGGCCAGACTCTTGGGAATGTGCTGCAGTAGTTCCAACGGACCAGATTCAAGAGTGGGGCAAAAGGAGGAGCCACGGGGCGTGGGTAAGGCTGTCAGGTATCTTAGTTACTTTTCTATTGCTGTGGTAGACAGCAGGACCAAGGCATCTTAGGAAACAAAGTGTTAGCTGGCCGGGCGGTGGTGGCGCCCGCCTGTAATCCCAGCACTTGGGAGGCAGAGGCAGGCGGATTTCTGAGTTCGAGGCCAGCCTGGTCTACAGAGTGAGTTCCAGGACAGCCAGGGCTACGCAGAGAAACCCTGTCTCGAAAAACCAAAAAAACAAAAAACAAAAAGTTAGCTGGGCTCTAACCTTGCCAGAAGGTTAGCGTCTACAGTGGCAGAGCAGAGGTGAGGTGAGGTGGCTGAAGTGACCGCTGAGAGCTCGCTTCCTCGCATCCTCATCCACAAGCCCACAAGCAGGAGGCGGAGGGAGGGAGGGAGGCAGGTACAGTGAGAATGGCATGACTCTTCTGGATTTAAGCTTGTCCCCTAACTGCCGCCAACAGTGCCACATCTCCTAGTCATTCCCAAGCAGTTCCACCAAGTGAGGAAAGAATAGTTAAACATATGGGCTTATGGTGGTGGCAGGGGCGGGGGCTAGGGGGAGGGCATTCTTGTTCAAATCACCACACCCGGCAAAATGCAGAACTGCCATATATATATATATATATATATATATATATATATATATATATACACATATATACACACACACACACACACACACACACACACACACATTTGTGGTTTGCATAGGGAATTCTCCCCCACAGACTGAGGTTTGAACACTTGATCCCCAGCCTGAGGCACTGTTTTGGTTTTGAGTGCTCAGTTTGGGGGCCTTTAGGAAGCAGGGCCAGGCGGGAAGAAGCACAAGAGAAAAAGCTTTAAGGCTTTCCGGTCCAACTCTACCTAATCCATATCTCGCCACTTCCTAACCAGGCTGCCTGCTACTGTAAGGAGTCCCAGCCGCATGCTTCACCGTCCTAAATGCCAGGCTCTCCCGGCAGTGGACCGTACTCTCCCAAACCATGAGCCCCAATACTTACTTTCTCTGGCCTGTTTCTTTTGTTTGTTTGTTTGTTTGTGTTTTTTTCGAGACAGGGTTTCTCTGGGGAGCCCTGGCTGTCCTGGAACTCACTCTGTAGACCAGGCTGGCCTCAAACTCAGAAATCTGCCTGCCTCTGCCTCCCAAGTGCTGGGATTAAAGGCGTGTACTATCACAGCCTGGCAGGACAGCCAGCTCTATAGAGAGAAACCATGTCTATAAATAAATAAATAAATAAATAAATAAATAAATAAATAAAAATGTAACAGAGTATGGAGACGGAGAGGTTGCTCCGGTCCTTAGAGTGCCTGCTGCTCATGCGTGTGAGACCTGGGGTTCAGATCCCAGTACTTAGCTATCAAGCTGGGGATTAACCCATACCTGCCTAAAACCCCAGCACTTAGCAGGGACAGAGGAGGATCCTTGGGCCTCACTGGTTCCCAGCCTAGCTAAAAATAGATGAGCCCCCCATTGCTGGAAAGACCCTACCTCAAAAGAATAAGGCTGAAAGAGGTAGAGAAGGATACCTGACCCTCTTCTCTGGCCTTCACACATGCGCAGGAAGGCATCTACATGCACAGCATGCACATACAGCATGCACATGAGCATGTGAGCATGCACACACACAGGAAATTTCAAGATAACATCAGGCTGTGGTATGGTTATTACTCCCTGTGTTTAGTGAAGTTTACAGTGAGGAATCAGAGAAGAGCAGAAAGATGTGAAAATGTAATTTGATGATGAAGAAAGGCACATATTAAAGCTGTAACAGGGTAGACAAGACTGGTGCTGTAGTTATTAGAGAAATTAGCACAATTAAAGAGAAGCCTCCAATTTGCACTGGGCCAATAGTTGAGAAAGATGCCTTGAGGGCAGGACCCCACCCACAGACAGCTCTGGAATATAACAGTGAAGAGTTATTTGAAAAGAGAGCTTTGCAGGCGGATTTCTGAATTCGAGGCCAGCCTGGTCTACAGAGCAAGTTCCAGGACAGCCAGGACTACACAGAGAAACCCTGTCTCGAAAAACCAAAGAGAGAGAGAGAGAGAGAGAGAGAGAGAGAGAGAGAGAGAGAGAGAGAGGAGAGAGAGAGAGTGTGTGTGTTTTAGGGCTGGAGAGATGGCTCTTCCTAGGGTCCTGAGTTCCGGTCCCTGTGGCCACATAGTGGCTCACAACCATCCGTAATGAAATCTGACACCCTCTTCTGCATCTGAGGACGGCTACAGTGTACTTAGATATAACAATAAATATATCTTGAAAGAAAGAATGAAAGCAAGCAAGCAAGCAAAGAGAGCTTTAACAGAGCCTCAAGGGCATTTTGCCCAAGCGGGGCCACTTTAAGAAGTGTTTCTGGGCCGGGTGGGGGGGTTGGGGGGATGGGGTTGGGGGTGGGGGGGGTTGGCGCACGCCTTTAATCCCAGCACTTGGGAGGCAGAGGCAGGCAGATTTCTGAGTTCGAGGCCAGCCTGGTCTACAGAGTGAGTTCCAGGACAGCCAGGGCTATACAGAGAAACCCTGTCTCGAGAAAAAAAAAAAAAAAAAAAAAAAGAGTGTTTCTGGAGTTCAGCTGGGCAGGTGAGGTGCCACAGACAGACCCAGCCAGGTCTCCTCCCTTGGGAGAAGCACGTCCCAGTACTCAGGTAGGTAAGGAGTCGGCGAGTGACAGACATAACACACCAAAAAAGCAGTTTGAATCTGCTGCAATTTTACTTCTGTAAACATCTGAGATATATACACATGATTTAGGAACTATTTTTTGACTTCATGCCAGATTACATCAGGTGATGATCAGATGGGGGGGGGTGTTACATGTTTACAACTTAACTTGAAACTAAAAAGGACAGACCAGGAAATGTTTTTTGGGAACCTTTTGGTACCCAGACAGTGGTTAATCAACCCAGACTTGAGGTCACTCTATTCTTAGAATTCTGCCAAGCTGTAGTCTGAGCAAATTTGCTGTAGCTAGTAAATTTTATTAATATTTTATGGCCAGTCAGGCCAATTTGGAACTGTTGTCCTGAGCCTTTGTGGAATTTCCCTGTTTACTGGAGGAGCCCACCAACACCCTCTGAATCAGTAATATATATGCTACCATATATTACAGTTGTTGGAATTCCCAGACTATTGTCCTTAGCTTCTGACACACCTTCCTGGTCTTTCCCTGCCAACTGTTGAACTTTTGTTGTTTTGTTGTTTGGTTGGGTTTGGTTTTTTTTATTTTTATTTTTTGGTTTTTCAAGACAGGGTTTCTCTGTGTAGTCCTGGCTGTCCTGGAACTCACTCTGTAGACCAGGCTGGCCTCGAACTCAGAAATCCGCCTGTCTCTGCCTCCCAGAGTGCTGGGATTACAGGCGTGCACCACCACTGCCTGGCACTGTTGAACTTTTATCCTTTCACTATCCACTATATCTGGATTTTTCACAAACAACTCTTCCTGTTGTACTAAGTCATTACATCTCCAAATGTCTCATTTTCCTTCCACTTAGCTCTGAATAAAGCTTGGAAAAATGGGGGCTCTTGTGTTGAATAGTTCATGAATCTTCTTTGACCCGAGTCTGGTATTACCTAGTGCTGGTCATCAGGTTCATTGGCATCAGTCTTTGTAGGCCCTGGTGTGATCACGCTATCAGGAATGTTTCCTGGAACATCCCTTGGGCCCTTGATCTATCAGGATCTGGCCAGGTTTCATTATGTTAACTATTATAAAAATCAAGAAAGACAGGGCACAGAACCCAAATCCACAGAATTTGATCAATGCACTGGAACAGCTTGTAGAAGCAGGATGCCAGGGACCTCCAGGAGGCTAAGTTCCGAGGAACACACGCCTCAGGTCTGAAAGCATGACTTTCGTCACGTCACATAGACTCCACCGGAGTTGGTGTGGCAGGCGGGTACTCTGAGATCCAAGCAACCAGGCGACACATTGAGCTGACAACAGAACACAGTGTTATCTGAGGGTTCCTGTTCTGCAGAAATGCATAATGCAGAAGAGCAAAGAAGTACACCGGCTGTGGCAGTGCCCGGATTTAATCGCAATACTGGGGAAGCAGAGGCAACCGGAGCTCTGTGAGTTCAAGTCTAGCCTAAGTAGATATATAACTCAATATATATGTATATAGACATATATATGAGTTAAGGGATCCTTGAGACTTGTGAAGAGAATTCAGAAAGGCACAGAGACCAGACACCAGGCACCAGGACCTGGTTTGTCCCCGTGGAGCTTCTTTTTTTGTTTTGTTTTGTTTTTTTTTTTTTGTTTGTTTGTTTTTTTGAGACAGGGTTTCTCTGTGTAGTCCTGGCTGTCCTGGAACTCACTCTGTAGACCAGCCTGGCCTCGAACTCAAAAATCTGCCTGCCTCTGCCTCCCAAGTGCTGGGATTACAGGCGTGCGCCACCTCCATCCAGCCCCCATGGAGCTTCTGAGTGCACTCTACATAGAGTGAAGGGACATCCTAAGCTGTCATGCAGACCCCAGGGGGTGGAGATGCCAGCTGCGTCCTCAGAGGGGAACTGCAGGGACCACAGGGAGTTGGCCCAGGAGAGAGGCCACATGTGCCACAGACAATAGGACTACGGGGCTCGGGCTACTTGAGTTCTAGTCCAGCATCCACATCGGACAGCTCATAACCACCCGTTACTCCCAGCTCCAGAGGAGCTGGACCCTCTTCCGGCCTTAGCAGGCACCTGCACTCATCTACCCACACACAGACAAATCAGTAAAAGTAAAATAATGTTTTTCCTTTTTTTGGGGGGAGTGTGGGGGGTTCAAGACAGGGTTTCTCTGTGTGGCCCTGGATGTCCTGGAACTTACTCTGTAGACCAGGCTGGCCTCGAACTCAGAAACACTCCTGCCTCTGCCTCCCAAGGGCTGGGATTAAAGGCGTGCGCCACCACTGCCAGGTAAAATTTTAAAACAATAATAAAAAAAAATGTACAACTTGTTGCTGTCTTTTTTCTAAAGATTTATTTTATTTATATGAGTACACTGTTGCTCTCTTCAGACACACCAGAAGAGGGCATTGGATCCTAACATGGGTGGTTGGGGGCCACCATGTGGTTGCTGGGATTTTGACTCAGGACATGGGAAGAGCAGTCAGTGCTCTAAACCGCTGAGCCATCTCTCCAGCCCTGACTTGTTCTTTTTATCTTTGAGACATGGTCTCATGTAGCCCAGGCTGGCTCTTAACTCCTGATTCTTGTGCATTTCCCTTCCAAGTGCCAAGATTATAGGTATATACCACTAAATCCTGGTGGGATTTTATTATTGAGTGAGAGAGAGAGAGAGAGAGAGAGAGAGAGAATGTATGTATGTATGTATGTATGTATGTATGTATTTCTTTGAAACCAGGTTTCTCTGTGTAATAGCCCTGCTGTCCTGTGAATGAAAACAAGGAGTAAAAAAATGCAAGACTGGCAGGGCAGTGGTGGCGCACGCCTTCAATCCCAGCACTTGGGAGGCAGAGGCAGAGGCAGGCGGATTTCTGAGTTTGAGTCCAGCCTGGTCTACAGAGTGAGTTCCAGGACAGCCAGGGCTACACAGAGAAACCCTGTCTTGAAAAAAACAAAAACAAAAAGAAAAAGAAAAAATGCAAGACTGGTCTAGAGAGATGGCTCAGTGGTTAAGAGCACTGACTGCTCTTCCAGAGGTCCTGAGTTCAATTCCCAGCAACCACATGGTCATCGTTACCACCTGTAACGAAATCTGATGCCCTCTTCTGGTGTGTCTAAAGACAGCTACAGTGTACTTACAAACAATAAATAAATAAATCTTTTAAAAAAAAAAAAAAAGGCAAGACCATGACTCCTCCTAGGTATGGTGGAGGTTTATTTAGATAAAAGGGAGAGCATAACCAGGGGAAGAAACATCTGCGAGGGTCCAGGGTGGACGTGACTCTGAGCCATGTGAAGAGAGAAGGGAGGAAGGGGGAACCAAGTCCAGCGTCCAAGAGGGTAAAAGGTTGCCGGGCGGTGGTGGCGCCCGCCTTTAATCCCAGCACTTGGGAGGCAGAGGCAGGTGGATTTCTGAGTTCGAGGCCAGCCTGGTCTACAGAGTGAGTTCCAGGACAGCCGGAGCTACACAGAGAAACCCTGTCTCGAAAAACCAAAAAAAAAAAAAAAAAAAAAAAAAAAAAAGGGTAAAAGCTTAAAAAAAGGAGGGGGGGTAACCAAAATGTCTGGATTATACAGGAAGAGCCTCCAGGGGAAGGGCAGCCCAGCTACTGGGCTGGAGAATTCAGGGCAGAGGGTGGGGTATGCCAGTCGTATCCTGTAACAGGGTATGTAACAAGGACTGAAGGATGCTGGGAGAACCTGGGGACCAGGTCTGCTTTGATATGTTAAATAGGCACCCCAGCCTTTTGTCTCTTTTTTGAGACCTCACAACCTGCAACTCACTTTGTAGACCTGAGTGGTCTTGAACTCTTAGAGGTCCACCTGCCTCTGTCTCCTGAGTGCTGAGATTAAAGGGGCGCACCACCATTCCTGGCTCTATTTTAAGTTTGTATTATTTTTTAATCTTTGTGCGTATGTGTGTGCTTACTTGAGTTTCTATGCACCAGAAACATGCAGGGTCCCACGGAGATCAGAAGGTTTGGATCTGATAAGTTATTTCTGGACCAGTGAAATGAAGTGACTCAAACCAGATTAGAAAATATTAAATGTAGGTTTATTGGGAAGCTGTTCTCTGGTGGGTAAGTTCACTGGCCCCAGGGACTGAAGCTAAGGAAGTCACCATGAGGTGGGGGAGGGAGGAGAGAAAAAAAAAGGGTGTGTGTGTGCACAGGCAAAGAGAAGGGGGAAAGAGAGGAGAGACAGAAGTGTCTGGATTATATAGGGGGAGCCTCTGGGGGAAGGGCAGCCCAGCCCATGGGCTAGAAAGTTCAGGGTTGGGGGCAGGATGTGCCAGGTAGGGAGTGAGGGATTCTGGGAGAAACTGGAGGCCTGGTCTGTTTTGATATGTGAAATATGCACCTCAGCCCCTTGTCCAGGGTCTGAAACCAACTAGGGTCGGCCAGGGCTGGACTTACAGGTGGGTGTCAGCTGCCGTTTAGCGCTGGGACCTGAACCCTCTGAAAGAGTAGCCGATGCTGTCATCCAATGAGGTGGCTCTCCTGCCCGTCCCAAGGGAGCCCATGTCCTCTTCTGGCCTCTTTGAACGCTGCACACACGTGGTACACAGAAATTCATGTAGACACAAAATAAAGGAAAAATAAAATTCAAAAATAAATCCTACGGTGTTCATTTGTAATACTTGATGGCAAGGGTTGTCATCGTCCTGTTTTCAGAGACAGTGTGTTTACAGTCTCCCGTCTCACGCCATCACCAATGCAATAGTAACGTCCAGGTTTGCATGGGCTGGCTGGCTTTAACTCCTCGGAAGGGAAGCAGCAGGTCTCTGGTGTATACAGCTACTGCTTGCCAGCGGCTTCCAAAAATGAATAACTGTGCTTCGTGAGAGTGGCAGTGTTGGGGCTTGTTTTCTCTTCTCATTCCAAGTCCCCCCATGATAGTGGTACGTGGCCCTAACCCCAGCGCTTGGGAGCCAAACACCCTGCCAAAGAGAAGGCTTGAGAGAAGGCAATGAGGGATGGACGAGGGAAGGCTGAGGCGACAGCACAGTGGTCCAGGGGTAGAGGCTTTGCTCCGTGTGCAGGAAGCTCTGGTTCAATTCCCAGCACTGCGGGAAACTGGGCATGGAGACACAACTGTATCATTTTAGGACCTGGGAGCCAGAAGCAGGAGAATCAGATGTTTAAAGTTATTCTCAGCAACATATCAAATCTGAGCAAATTCGAGACCAGCCAGAGTCGGGGGAAGAGAGGAGGGGGAGGGGGATGAGGAAGGGAGTGGGAAGGAGGGAGAGAGGAAGGAGTGAGGGAGAGAGGGGGTGTGAGGGAGGGAGGGAAGGAAGAAGAGAGAGAGAGGTAGTACAAAGATGTGAGGCAGGTTCCTGAGACTACAGGTGTCCTGGAGGCTTTTGCCAACTGGAAAGACATAATACAATGAAGAAGCCAAGCTCACTTCTGGTGGTTTTGCTTGGCTGGAGACAAAACTGGGATAAACTACCCCACACCCCACACCCCACACCCCCAGCGACTGGCCTGGAGCAGACCCAAAGTCTACAGTGCAGGAGTGTCAGGGAACTGAATAACAGCCTTCTCCTTCCCTGCTGCCAGCGGAGGCCTTGAGTCATGCAGGTGCCCTGGCGAGCAGCAAGCCCTGAGTAGAAATTAAAATGATCAGTTAAGCCCTCGGGAGCCTGGAGAAAGCAACACCACATTTTCTTTGGAGTCAGGCCAACACGAGTGGAGGCAGCTGGGTGGAAACCTCAAGGCTTGCCTGGGCTACGGTGTAAGTTCAAGGCCAGCCTGGGTAAGAGCCTCACTCAAAAATAAGTTCTAAGAGAAGACTCACCATGTGTGGTGGCTCAGAACTGTAATTCCAGTATCCAGGAGTCACGAGCAGAAAGACAGCCGCAGGTCTGAAGCTAGCCTGGCCTCCATGGCAAGTTCCAGGGCAAACAGGACTACATGGTAACGCCTTATCTTTTATTTTTTTATTTATTTATTTTTTTTTTGAGACAGGGTTTCTCCGTGTAGTCCTGGTTGTCCTGGAACTAACTCACTCTGTAGACCAGGCTGGCCTCGAACTCAGAAATCCGCCTGCCTCTGCCTCCCAAGTGCTGGGATTAAAGGCATGCACCACCATACCAGGCTGGCAACGCCTTATCTTAAAAAAAAAAAAAAAAAAGCCGGGCGTTGGTGGCGCACGCCTTTAATCCCAGCACTTGGGAGGCAGAGACAGGCGGATTTCTGAGTTCGAGGCCAGCCTGGTCTTCAGAGTAAGCTCCAGGACAGCCAGGACTACACAGAGAAACCCTATCTCGAAAAACCAAAAAAAACAAAAACAAAAACAAAAACAAAAAAACAAAACAAAAACAACAACAACAACAAAAAAAAAACAAAGATGGCTCAGCGGTTAAGAGCACTGACTGCTCTTCCAGAGGTCCTGAGTTCGATTCCTAACAACCACATGATGGCTCACAAACATGTAATGGGATCTGATTCTCTCTTCTGGTGCGTCTGAAGAAAGAACACTCATATAAAACAAAATAGACAAAAAAACAAAAATGGGCTGGAGAGATGGCTCAGCAGTTAAGAGCACTGGCTGCTCTTCTGAAGGTCCTGAGTTCAAATCCCAGCACCCACATGGTGGCTTACGACCATCCGTAATGAGATCCAGCTCCCTCTTCTGCTGTGCCTGAAGACAGCGACAGTGTACTTATAATAATAAATAAATCTTTAGACCCCAGTGAGCGGGGTCGACTGGAGTGAGCAGATGTACTGAATTCAAATTCCCAGCAACCATACGATGGCTCACAACTATCAGTACAGCTACAGTGCACACTCATCTACATAAAATAAATAAATCTTTAAAAAAAAACCAAAACAACAACAACAAAAAAACAAAAAACAGCCGGGCGGTGGTGGTGCACGCCTTTAATCCCAGCACTTGGGAGGCAGAGGCAGGCGGAGTTCGAGGCCAGCCTGGTCTACAGAGTGAGTTCTAGGACAGCCAGGGCTACACAGAGAAACCCTGTCTCGAAAAACAAAAATACAAAAAACCCAAAAAACAAACAAACAAAAACCAAAAACAAACAAAAAACCTACAAAACAAAAAAGATGGGAGCAGGGAGGATAATATTTTTTAATTAATTAATTAACAAACAACTATCTTGTGTATAAAACAAAAACAGAAATGGCAGCCAGGCATAGCCACTCTTCCCTGGGAGGGCCTCCCACTCTGGAAAGTTCTTTCTCATGTTTGTTTCATAAATGTGCATTTGCTCTGCTAAAAGGGGAAAGGAAGAAGAAGCCAGCCTATAGATTTAGGAACTCAACTCTATTATCAGAAGAATAAACACAGAAATCCAGCATCGTGGAAACTATGTAGGAAACTAAAGGCGAGCCTTCGAGATGGATGGCCTGGTGCCCCAAGCCTGAATGCCTAGGTCTGACCCTGGGACCCACAGTGTGGATGAAAGGCACCAACTCCTGCAGCTTGAATCCTGGCCACACACACTGTGGCAGTTGTAGAACCGCATGCATGCGCCGTCACCACCACACAGAATGAATGTCTGAAAGAAAAGCAAACCAAGGGGGCTGGAGAGGTGGCTCAGAGGTTAAGAGCACTGGCTGCTCGTCTAGAGGTCCTGAGTTCAAATCCCAGCAACCACATGGCGGCTCACAACTGTCTATCCGGGGCTCTGATGCCCCCTTCTGTCATGCCGGTGTACATGCAGATAGAGCACTTATTTACATAAATAAATGAAGCAAGACAACTGCAGGCCAGGCAGGGGTGGGGGTGGAATGCTATGACCCTGGCCCTTGGGGTGGGGGGGTGCTATGACCCTGGCCCTTGGGGTGGGGGGTGCTATGATCCTGGCCCTTGGGGTGGGGGTGGGGTGCTATGATCCTGGCCCTTGGGGTGGGGGGTGCTATGATCCTGGCCCTTGGGGTGGGGGTGGGGTGCTATGATCCTGACCCTTGGGGTGGGGGGTGCTATGATCCTGGCCCTTGGGGTGGGGGTGGGGTGCTATGATCCTGACCCTTGGGGTGGGGGGTGCTATGACCCCGGCCCTTGGGGTGGGGGGTGCTATGATCCTGGCCCTTGGGGTGGGGGGTGCTATGATCCTGGCCCTTGGGGTGGGGGATGCTATGATCCTGGCCCTTGGGGTGGGGGGTGCTATGATCCTGGCCCTTGGGGTGGGGGGTGCTATGATCCTGGCCCTTGGGGTGGGGGATGCTATGATCCTGGCCCTTGGGGTGGGGGGTGCTATGATCCTGGCCCTTGGGGTGGGGGTGGGGTGCTATGATCCTGGCCCTTGGGGTGGGGGGGTGCTATGATCCTGGCCCTTGGGGTGGGGGTGGGGTGCTATGATCCTGGCCCTTGGGGTGGGGGGTGCTATGATCCTGGCCCTTGGGGTGGGGGTGGGGTGCTATGATCCTGACCCTTGGGGTGGGGGGTGCTATGACCCCGGCCCTTGGGGTGGGGGGTGCTATGATCCTGGCCCTTGGGAGATGAAAGCAAGATGAAGATGGTCAAGAGTTCAAGACTGGGGCTGAAGAGATGGCTTAGCAATTAGGGGCACTGGCTGCTCTTCCAGAGGACTTGGGCTTGATTCCCAGCACCCACATGACAGCTCACAGCTCACAGCTGTCTGGAACTCCAGTTCTGAATCTGACATTCTTACACAGACAGATATGCCGGCAGACAGGGCACCAATGCACATAAAAAAAAAAAAAAAAATCCTTAAAAAAAAAAAAAAAAAAAAAGTTCAGGAGTTCAGGAGTTCAGGAGTTCAGGAGTTCAGGAGTTCAGGAGTTCAGGAGTTCAGGAGTTCAGGAGTTCAGGAGTTCAGGAGTTCAGGAGTTCAGGAGTTCAGGAGTTCAGGAGTTCAGGAGTTCAGGAGTTCAGGAGTTCAGGAGTTCAGGAGTTCAGGACTAGCTAAGGCCACACGAGACCTGTCTCAAAGAGACTAGAGAACACGAGCCAGCGAGACGGGTGAAGAGTGAGGTCCTTGCCGCCAAGCCTCGAGACCTGTTTGGTCCCCGGAATCTACATAAAAGTAGAAGGGAAGAACATTGCCAGGTGGCCGGGCGGTGGTGGCGCACACCTTTAATCTCAGCACTTGGGAGGTAGGGGCAGGCAGATTTCTGAGTTTGAGGCCAGCCTGGTCTACAGAGTGAGTTCCAGGACAGCCAGGGCTACACAGAGAAACCCTGTCTCAAAAAACAGACAAAAAACAAAAAGGAAAAAAAAAGCAAAAACATTGTAGGTGATGGTGATAGAGGCAGGTGGATCTCTGTGAGTTCAAGGCCAAGCCTGGTTTACAGCACTAGTTTCGGGTCAGCCAGAACAGAGAAACCCTACCTCAGAAAAACCAAACGAAACCATCCAAACAAACAACTGATTCTGCACAAAGTCTCCTGACCTGTATATGTGCGCCAATGGTGCTCATGAATACACACATACACACCACACATGCACATGTACACATACCACAGACACACACCACACATGCACACATACCACACACACACACACACACACACACACACGCACGCACACACACAAGCGCGTGCACACACTCGCGCGCGTGCGCACACACACACATACATTTACATGTACACAGACACACATTTAAAAAATGAAATCAGCCGGGCAGTGGTGGCGCACACCTTTAATCCCAGCACTTGGGAGGCAGAGGCAGGCGGATTTCTGAGTTCGAGGCCAGCCTGGTCTACAGAGTGAGTTCCAGGATAGCCAGGGCTACACAGAGAAACCCTGTCTCGAAAAAACAAAAACAAAAGAAAAAAAGAAAGAAAGAAATCAGAAAAACAAACCAAAGGCTTGAAGAAGAACCCGGGCGGCGGAGAGTGCCTTGTTAATAAGCAGCAAAGCTGGTCTTGCCTCTGGCTCCTTACCTCCCAGGCCCTCCAAGAATCTACACAGCGAGGAGGCTGGGGTGGGCACTGCATAGCAAGATTCCCAGACTTGAATCCTTTCGAGCGGACTCGTGGCTAGGTGTGTACATGCGAGCCACCGTAGGGAGCGCGGAAGGAAGGAGAAAGGCTGTCTGTCCTTATCCCCACTTGAGGCAGCCTTGATTTCCCACCCTTGGCTTCCGTCAACACAGCAGCAACTGCAGCTTTCCTAGGAGGAAAAGCCCCAGGTGGGTGGGCCCTCCTCGAGCTGGGGTCCTCCAGCTCCTCCATCCTGCCCGCCCTACCTCCTGAACCCTTTCATCCTCCCAAGCCTAGGGGCGGTGCCCACCCACTGTAATTACTAATATCCGGGAATCTCAGCTTCCTTCCTGGCTCTTTCAACCTTACTGCATCTGGGTAAACAACCCACCGTGACTATCTTACTGGCCTGAGAAAAACTAGTGTGGTTAGTTTGTCCCCGTGGGCCCTACACGCGGCACAGGGCTCTTCCAAGGAGACACCGTGTCACGGACTGAATTACTGTTGACAGTTACTTGCTAGCAATGACCGCGCACACAGCTTAGATCTGGAAAACCCGACCCCACCCTGCCCGAACCAGGCTTTGGCTAATGATATATGAGGTTAAGTGATGTCTGCCGCCAGAAGCTTCCAGAGCTGTCAAAGGATTTTGCCCTTGTTCTCTCTCTCCGCCAGGAGCTTGATGTGTCGCCAGTTGTCCCACAAAGGAAGAAACAGACCTTTGTTGTTCAAGCCTGGGAGACTGTGGAGAGGCTTAATGAGCCACACGAAACCTGGCCGGTCTGGAAAGAGATGGCTTTGCACATAAGAGGGCTTGCCATTCCTGCAGAGGACCAAGGTCAGTTCCCAGCACCCAAACTGGGTAGCCTTAACCCTAGCACCAGGAGATACATGCACACATAAACATTACCATTGAAGAGGTCAGCTCAGGAACTTTGGAAGGATCATGGAACACTTGCCCCTCCGGAAGGGAGAGGGCAATTAATATTTCTCAGACTATGGGAGAGGGAACTGACCAGCGGGGGTGAGAACACATTCAGCAGCATGGCCACCCACTTCATTCCCTAATGACCAATCAGTATAAAAGTCACACTGTTCTGCCAATCACATTGTGCCTACTGGCAGCTGCCCTGAGGACTGTATAAAGGCTTGCTAGATGGGGGCTGCGAGTGGTCGTTCTCTCCCCGTGTGCAGGGTGACCCCAGCATGCTGGATTAAATAAAACTCCTCTTGCTTTTGCATTGATTCCAGTCTCCATGTTGTTCACTCAGGTGTTTCTGGTAAGTTAAGGCTCTCCAGAGCCTTACACCTTTTTGTTGTTGTTGTTGCTGTTGTTTTGTTTTTCGAGATAGGGTTTCTCTGTATAGCTCTGGCTGTCCTGGAACTTACTGTATCGACTGGGCTGGCCTTGAACCCAGAAATCCACCTGCCTCTGCCTCCCTAGTGCTGGGATTACAGTCATGTGCCATCACTGCCTAGCCCTTTTTTTTTTTTTTTGGTTTTTCGAGACAGGGTTTCTTGTCCTGGAACTCACTCTGTAGACCAGGCTGGCCTCGAACTCAGAAATCCGCCTGCCTCTGCCTCCCGAGTGCTGGGATTAAAGGCATGCACCACCACCGCCTGGCCCTGGCCCATGTTTTTAATAAAAGTAGCTGCTTGCTTTTTTTTTTTTTTTTTTTTTTTTTTTAATCTTTATGCTTGCCCTGTTACAGGATCAAAGAGTCAGTCTGTTCCAGAACAGTGAGCTCTGGAGGAGACTGGAAATAAAATGCTGAGTCTGAGATGGGAGAGAAGTCTCCCTGCTCCCAGAGTCTGCTCTCAGGAAGTACAAATGGCATGTGGCAGTACCAATATAATGGCTATGACAGCTATGACAGCTGGTCTCTGAACTGCCAAGTGCTCCTTTCGCTTTGCTTCCTTAGTTCAGGAATCTCGGGCATGTGCTGCCAGGCACAGGTCTACATTAATTTATTTTTAAATTCAAGGCCAGCAAGATAGCTTAAGAGGTAAAGGCTGTTGATCTTTACCTCCATGTAAGGGGAGATCCACCCCCGGGTGTCCTCTGATCTCCATATGCAGGTCATGGTGGGTCAACAGACACACAAATACATGTGATGACGTTTTAGCTTTTAGTTGTTTGCTTATTTATTTGTTTCGACACGGGGTCTCACTATGCAGCCCTGGCCTGTAGACCAGACTGACTTGGGACTCAGAGATCCACCTGCCTCTGCTCCCCAAGTGCTGGGATTAAAGGCGTGTGTCACCATGCCTGGCTGACAATTTAAAAAGGTTAAAGCATTTACAGGTCAGCTAGTGCCGACCTTTGAATATAGTACTCGGAAGACAGACCTCTGAGATCAAGGCCAATGTAGTCGATATAGCAAGGTTAACCAGGGCTACATAGTGAGACCCTTTCTCAAACACACAAAAACCATCCATAATAGCTGTCTCATCCAGTGGGCGCAGTGTGACATGTGATTACATGAATACAGTGTGTAATGACTGGCTAACTCTAGCTGGTCTATACAGTAATTATTTACTATATCTTTGTAACATGAAATCTCTGGTGTTATTGTGTGTGCCATGTGTGAGTGTAGCTCTGTGCATATAAGAAGTCCTGTGCTCCATCCCCAGCACCTTGTAAAATGGGCGTGGTGGAGAGCACCTGTAATCTCAGAGGGATAAGAAATTCAATGGAATTCTCCTATACATAGGGAGTTTAAAGCCAGCCTGGCTACGTAGTCATGTGACCTTGTCAGAAGGAAAAAAGAAAAAGAAAAAAGGAAAAAGGAAAAACTGATTAATGTGTTGCCAGTCTGTGTTCAGTGGTCCTTGCTGAAGCAGGGCTAGCAATATGCTTTTTGGTGGGTGGAGAAAGGTCCAATCTTCCTGTTCTACAGATACCTCTCTTCTTTCACTAATAAAACCAGAGCAAAAAACAAAAAACAAAAAAACAAAACAAAACAAAAGAGCCGGGCAATTAAGAGCAAGCAAGTATATTTAGTGGAAAGCCCTGGGCTCAATTCCCAGCAGGCCCCAAATAAAAGCTTAATGAGTACAATGTAAAATGCCTTCCCTAAGATGTTTAGGGATAGCTGGGCGGTGGTGGCACACGCCTTTAATCCCAGCACTTGGGAGGCAGAGGCAGGCAGATTTCTGAGTTCGAGGCCAGCCTGCTCTACAGAGTAAGTTCTAGGACAGCCAGAGCTACACAGAGAAACCCTGTCTCGAAAAACCAAAAAAAAAAAAAAAAAAAAAAAAAAACCAACCCAGAGCCCCCTGGAGATGAAGGCTGCCTCCCTGATAAGGGTCAGAGAGGACTGTGAATGCAGGTCCCAGAAGCCTAGGTTAGTAGTGCCTTACCAATACCCAGCATCTGGACAGGGAGCTCCTTCCCACCTATCAGGCTGAGTGCATGCTGGGTAGCAAGCTGCCACTGGGCCATGCCCCATCTCCCAGAAGCCTCAAGGCAAGGCTTCTCACCCTTTTTGGTGACATTTTTCACCTTGAGACATTTTTATAAGATCCTAGGCACACAGATATATACAGCAGATACTCAAAACAGACATCCACTGATTTTACAATTGTTGTTGTTGTTGTTTTCGAGACAGGGTTTCTCTGTATAGCCCTGGCTGTCCTGGAACTCACTCTGTAGACCAGGCTGGCCTTGAACTCAGAAATCCACCTGCCTCTGCCTCCCAGAGTGCTGGGATTACAGGCATGCACCACCACCGCCCAGCTGACATCCACTGATTTTAAGACAGCTCTTTGATATATACACATACAGCCATTATTGTCTAGTTAATTGTTTCTTTTCTTTTTAAAGTTTTATTTAATGTATATCTGCATGTGCACCTGCCTATCAGAAGGGGAACATCAGATTTCATTATAAGATGGTTGTGAGGCACCATGTGGTTGCTGGGAATTGAACTCAGGACTTCTGGAAGGGCAGTCAGTGCTCTTAACCACTGAGCCATCTCTCCAGCCCTTGTTTTGTTTTTCCAAGCATGGTTTCTCTGGGTAGCTCTGACTGTCCTGGAACCTGTTCTGTAGACTGCCTACCCCCGCCTCCATAGTATCTTGCCAAGTTTGCATGCTGAAGTGGACGTACCTGTTTTTTACATAATAAATCAGGACCCAATGTTTGCTCCTGAAAGACACATATCTTTGATACTTAAAACATTTCATTTAAAGCCGGGCGTGGTGGCACATGCCTGTAATCCCAGCACTTGGGAGGCAGAGGCAGGCGGATTTCTGAGTTCGAGGCCAGCCTGGTCTACAGAGTGAGTTCCAGGACAGCCAGGACTACACAGAGAAACCCTGTCTCAAAAAAACCAAAAAAAAAAAAAAAAAAAAAAAAAAAAACATTTCATTTAAGAAGTATCTTACATGGTGTGTGTGTGTATGTGTGTGTGTGTGTGTGTGTGTGTGTGTGTGTGTACCTGCGAGGAAGTATGCTGATACGGACAGGTGCTCAGAGGCCAGAGGATGTGTGTCCTCCATGACTCTCTAACTGTTCCCTTAAGGTAGAATCCCTCACTGACCCTACATCCAGGCTGGCAGGCACCTAGCCTGGCTGATCCTCCAGGCTTTGCCGCCGACCACAGTGCTGGGCTCTCAGGCCTGTGTAACCACAAGCCCAACTATTCCCATGAGTTCTGGGAACTTGAACTGAGGTCTTCACATTGCTCAGCAAGTGCTCATAACAGATGAGCCGTTTCCCCAGTCCAATCTTTGACTATATATGTATATGTATATACATACATACATATATGTATATATGTATGTATATACATATATATACACACACACACACACTTTATATATATATGTGTGTGTGTATATATGTATACATATATGTGTATATATATATATACATATATACACACACACACACACACACACACATATATACATATATATGGATTTGGTGGCACTTGACTTTAATCCCGGCACTTAGAGGCAGACATAGGAGAAACACATCTCTGAGTTCAAGGATTCCCTGGCTTACAGTAGGAGTTCCGGTACACAGAAAACAAAACAAAACAAAACCTGTCTTGAAAAACAAAACAAAAACAACCAAATATTAAAAAGATCATTTTTATTACTGAAGCTATACACTTGCGAGTTCAGGTGTTCCTGGAGGCCTTGGAGTTATAAGCAGTTGTGAACTCTTGATGCAAGGGCTGGTTTTGAACTTGGGTCCTTGGCAAAAAATAGTTTGTGCTCAAGGGAATAAGGTGGGATGTTGACAGAGCAGGACACCCAATGGCCACCAGCCTCTGTACATGTGCACGAGAGCCACACACAAAAGCACCACACGCGCTCTCTCACATGCACACAAAAAGCTGAAGTCTGGAAGGCTATGCCCCACCACCAGGCCCCTTTCATTCTAGGTTGTGTGTGCCAGGCATGGAGTAACTGGCATACGGTGTAAGTTGGCGGGACCGGAGGATGTGCACCTTCAAGAAAGGGCAGCTGCCCATGTGCAAGGGTGCAGTTGCCAGCGTCCAGCTGTTAGCACCTGCAGGGTTCACCTTGGCTTTCAGCCTCAAGCCACACCTCTCCAGGGGCTGAAGAAGGGGGTGCAACAGGGTTCCCCTTAGTGGTACTTCTCTGGCAGGGGACAGCGCTGGAGCCTTGTATTAGACAGTCGTCAAGTCTGCATCCTTCAACACGGCTAATTCAAGCAGCTGAGCTGGCCCAGGGACACTGGTCCCTACAGGTTCCTTCTTTATCCCCATCAGCCTGACAAGTACCAGGGCATGGTGGCCACGCACAGGTTAAGCAGCACCTCTTGGGCCTGGCTGCTTTGACCTTTCTGTCCCATACCGTCCTGCCAAGGGCATCACAAAGCCACACCTTGAAAACGTCCTAAGGACCTGTGTGGTGGGCAGAGGTGGCAGGGCAAAGCTGCTGTTCTCCTAGGTCTTGAGAGGGTTGGGCGGGAGCACGGCAGTGCCAGGCAGGGAGGGTGTGTGCAGCTGTCGGTCTCTCCTGGGTGGGGCTGGGTGAAATGTTTGGGGATAGGCAGTGGCTGTCACATGGTCTGGCTGCAGGTTTGGGAAGGAAGGGGGTGGGGTGGGCCGTGTGCCAGACACATCTAATCATTTACTGGGTTAGGGAAGCAGAAGAACAGAAGTGGGCTCTAGAGAAGCTTCTGCTTTAGTACCAGATGTACGAGAGAGAAGGCGATGCTTAGAAGACTTTCAAAGACTGCGGTGCTTGCTGGAGGATGGCACCCAAAGGGATGGAGGGGAGTGGGCAGGGCCAGGCCATCGACTGCACGTGGAGATGCAAAGAGAGCAAGAAGTGTAAGGGTGGCCGGGTAACTGAGACCCCAGACACTGCAACCCAATACGTCAAAGTGTCTAGGAGTCAAAGGCCAGTCAGGTCTACAGAACAAGTTCGGGACCAACCAGGGCTACAGTGAGACCCTGCTTCAAAACAAACAAATAAAAAACAAAAGAAAAAAAATAAGAGCAAGCAAGTATATTTAGTGGAAAGCCCTGGGCTCAATTCCCAGCAGGCCCCAAATAAAAGCTTAATTAGTACAATGTAAAATGCCTTCCCTAAGATGTTTAGGGATAGCCGGGCGGTGGTGGCACACGCCTTTAATCCCAGCACTTGGGAGGCAGAGGCAGGCGGATTTCTGAGTTCGAGGCCAGCCTGGTCTACAGAGTGAGTTCCAGGACAGCCAGGGCTACACAGAGAAACCCTGTCTCAGGGAAAAAAAAAAAAAAAAAAAAAAAAAAAAGATGTTTAGGGATGAAATGCTATTAATGCTATTATCTGGAATTTGTTTGGAAACAACCCAGGAAGGCTGAGGGTGTAGCTGGAGGTGCACTTTGGTACAAGGGTTTAGCAGATGTGAGGCCCTGGCTTCAATTCTTAGGAAAAGGGGCTAAATGACCACCTGTTGGTCCAGCTACTTGGGGTGCTGAGGTAGGATGGCTTGGGCCTGGGATTGCTAGATGAAGGTCATCATCAACATAGAAAAAACATGACTTTTTGTTTTGTTTTGTTTTGTTTTTTAAAGATTTATTTTGGTCAGGTGGTGGTGGTGGTGACGCACACCTGTAATCCCAGCACTTGGGAGGCAGAGGCAGGCAGATTTCTGAGTTCGAGGTCAGCCTGGTCTACAGAGTGAGTTCCAGGTCAGTCAGGACTACACAGAGAAACCCTGTCTCAAAAAAACCAAAAAAAAAAAAAAAATTATTTTTTATTATATGTAAGTACACACCAGAAGAAGGCATCAGATCCCATTACAGATGGTTGTAAGCCACCATGTGGTTGTGGGATTTGAACTCAAGACCTTTGGAAGAAGTCAGTGCTCTTAACGACTGAAGCATCTTACCAGCCCCTATTCAAGCCCCCCTTTTTTGTTTGTTTTTGTTTTTTGTCCACCCCTCCCTCCCCAGACAGGGTTGCTCTGTGTAGCCCTGGCTGTCCTGGAACTCACTCTGTAGACCAGGCTGGTCTCGAACTCAGAAATCCGCCTGCCTCTGCCTCCCGAGTGCTGGGATTAAAGGTGTGTGCCCTACCACTGCCCAGCCCCTATTTTGTTTTTAAGGAAGGGTCTCATATAGCCCAGGTTGGCCTAAATTCACTTGTAGTCAGGAACGACACATAAGAACCCCAGGTCACTTTATTGAGCTGATATTTGTCTTTTCTTTTAAAAGCACTGAGATAAAGACCAAGTGCCACCTTACCTCCCTAGAGTATGCTCAGAAGGACTGAACATACCGACACTGCCTTATAGGCCAGACCCCCAGCCCAAGTCTCTGACCCCCGAGAGCCTGGAGCCCAAGCGTCTACAGCACTGGAGCAAAGTGCTGTGGCCACTTAGCCTGGCGGCTCCTCCTGGACTGGCTGGTCCAGTTCTCTCTGTGGCCTCGCTGGGCAGCCTGGACTTCCAGGGGCGGGTCTCACCCCTGAGTCGTGGATGGCTCCTGCAGGTCTGAGCTGCCTGCCCTAGAGCAGGCACCTGAGCATGTCCCGGCAGGTCTCAGCTTCCACCCACAACTTGCCTGGGGCTATCCAGGTCACCAGGTCACCAAGGGAGGAAGGACTGCAGGAGAGACAAGTGCAGGCTCCGCCCAGCTCGGTCCAATCAGGGAGGGCAATCCAAGTCTACTTTCAGGCCGAGATGAGAGGTCCGGACCCATGGGAAGGGCAGCCATCTATGACCCCGCGGAAGCCAGGCTATCGCGAGGTCTCTGTCAGCCTGCTCTCTGCAAAGACAGGTCCTTCGTGGCCTCCAGCACAGCTCGGCTCCCCTGTCAGGACTGATGCTGGCTCAGCTCCAAGGCGACAAGAGGGAGGAGGGAGGAGGGTGAGGAGTGAAGGGCGGGGCTGCCGGGCTGTCAAGTCCCTGCACATCACATCAGTTCCTGCACCTGAGCGAACTTAAGTCTGTGATTTATCCTGTTCTACAAACCCAAGAACCCAGGGCTCAGAAAGGCCACCAGGCAGTTACAAAACCAGGGTCCCCAGCAGAGACCACCTGGCCTTGTTCTCCTCCCCCTGCTTAGAAAACAGCCAGGAAGTTCCTTATGGGGCAGACAGTGCATTGGAGAGAAGCACGGCCAACTGTCAGGCCCCAGAGGAGGCTGTATGGGAGCAAATGATCTCTCCGCCCCCCTAAAGGTTCTTGGTTGTTAGACAGATTAAGTAAGATGAGGAAAACTGGGACCGGAGAGATGGCTCAGCGGTTAAGAGCACTGGTAGTTCTCCCAGAGGTCCTGAGTTCGATTCCCAGCAACCACGTGGTGGCTTACAACCATCTGTAATGGAATCCGATGCCCTCTTCCTGGTGTGTATGAAAAAAGCTCTCACATACATAAAATAAATAAATAAATCTTTAAGGAAAAAAAAAAAAAGAGGAAAACCTGGGCCAGTGGGTGCTCAGCGATCAATCTCTGTTCTTACAGAGAATCAGAGTTTGGTTCCCAGCACCCACATCTCACAGTGCGAGGCTGCCTGTAACTCCATCTCCGGGAGATCTTCTGGCTTACTCGGGTACTGCGTGGACATGAGGCATACACCCAACCTGGCACACCTGCCTACACAGCATTTCTCTTTTACAGGAGGAGCCTGGGGATGTGGCTCAGTTAGTAGAGCGCTTGCAGGGGATATACAAAGCTCTGGATTCAATCTCCAGTACCAGGGCTGGCCACGGTGGCACACCTACTTGAGAGGTAGCGGCAGAAGGATCGGGAGTCCGAGGTCTTCTGTGAGCCACAAAGAATGTGTAAGTCCATCCTGAGGCGCACGAGACCTCCATCTCAAAAAAGAAGAAAAACTGCCAGGTGTGGTTGGGCGCACCTTTAGTCCCAACACTAGGGAGGCAGAGGCAGGTGAGTCTCTGAGTTTGAGGCCACAATGAGATCCAGGATAGCCAGGGCTATGAGACACCCTACCTCAAAACCAAACAGGGCGCCAGGCAGTGGTGGTGCACGCCTGTAATCCCAGCACTCTGGGAGGCAGAGGCAGGCAGATTTCTGAGTTCGAGGCCAGGCTGGTCTACAGAGTGCGTAGGACAGCCAGGGCAATACAGAGAGAAACCCTGTCTCTGAAAAAACCAAATCCAAAAAACCAAAAACCAAACCAAAACAAAACAAAAACAAAACAAAACAAAAAACCCCCAAAACAAACAAACAAACAAACAAACAAAAACCAAAAAAAAGCAAAAGCAAAAAACAAAAAACTAACAGGGCTGGAGAGACGGCTCAGTGCTTAAGAGCACCGACTGCTCTGTCAAAGGTCCTGAGTTCAAATCCCAGCAACCACATGGTGGCTCACAGCCATCTACAATGTGATCTGATGCCCTCCCTTCTAGTGCTACAGTGTACTCACACACATAAAATAAATAAATCTTTTAAAAACAAACAAACCATCAGGAGGAGAAAACCTGTGTTTCATTACAAAACCACTGGTGCTACAGAAAAGCATATGGGCTCTGGGCTCGTAGGGAGAAGGACGGATGTGCCACACGTTTTGGGAAGGTGAACGGAGGGGCTCCGTAGTGATTTAACGTTATCTTGGTCTATACAGAAGCTAGACATGGTGGTGCACATCGGATCTGTCATCTCAGCGCTACAGAAGCAGAAGCAAGGTTATGACTTCCAGGCTAGAGAGCAAGGCCCTGTGTCGAAAACTAAAAATAGGGCTGTCCGGGTTGTTCACTGGGTAAAGGCCTGATGTTCCACAGGCCTCAGTTCAAAGGAGGCAGCACAGCCGAGTGTGATGTGTTAGGACGGCATTTCCGAAACCCCTTCAAGACCTTGGGAGACTCTGTACCAGGCACCTACGTGCTCAGGGCTTGCTATCTTCTGGAGTGACAAGACAGGACAAGTGACCCAGCCATGAGGGTGCATGGTGAAAGAGCCACTGACACGGAAGAGGCTGAGAGTGGCGTGGTGACACTGTGATCAACTTTATGTTGAGGGTGGGAAGATGGACTCAGACCAGCCAGTTAGGAGGAGGAGACTGAGACAGCCCCTAAAACGCAGCTGGCCCGGAGGCAGCAGCTGTGCCTGAGCCTGAAAGGGGGGGCGGGGGGAGGACCAGTCTTGGGCTGAGACTCTTAACTCCACAGGCTTCGGGGAGCTGGAGACACATGTGTGGGCTAGAAGGTTCCTTCCAGGCAGGTTGGAGAGGAGCCTAGGAAGGCTGTTGCAACTGTCAAGTGGAGAGGTGACGGGGCCAAGGGTGGCGGTCAGAGAGGGGATACATTCCTACTCAACATGGGTAGCCCTAGGACCTCCCTTACTGTCTTGGGCACTTGCAGGCAGCAGATAACTGAAGGAAGTTAAATTGTCCCAGGCTAGCCTAGTCAGGAAATAGGTACACCCAGGGAATCTGGTTTCACTTCAGCCCTGGCCTGGTGCCCCAGGGGTGTCACTCCCTGGCATTCGAACAACACGGCTTGCATGCCAAATCCATAGGTCTGTCAAATGTGGGGACAAGACGCTCACATGTGTCTGCACTCAACTCTAGAGTTAGACAGTTCAGTGGGTATGCCCCCTCCCTGGGGCCAGCTGCCTGCACGAGTCTAGTCTCTTTCATGTTATGAGGCAAGTCTGAGGGAGGAGGAAAGCAGCCTGGCCCCCTGACAGCCTCTGACCCCCACCTCTGTCCAGCCCACTTTCTCTCTAAGGCCTCAGAAAGGCAGACCCGTTCAGGCCCTCTAACTCTGAGGTGTAGTTTGGGAGTGGTAAATCATGTGCTCCCTCTGGAACCCCCCAACTTTTTTTTATCAGAGAAAGCAGAACCAAGGACATCCAAGAGGCGAGTGGCATGTCCTATGCCTTGATAACACAGAGGGAAATATAAGGGGGCTGGGGCAAGAGGGGGGACTGGATTGCATCCCAGCCTACCTCCCCACAGGGTCAGCTGGTCCTATCTGCCTTTCCATTTCCAGTCACCGTAACAATATGTAAAGTAACAATATGTAAAGGCTCCAAAGCCAGGCAGTACCTGTCAGGCCAGCACCGCCCTAGGGACGGAACAGTGGTCTTAGCAGTCTGTGGAGTCTCCAGTCCGTGCAAAGGATGGGGACAGGTAGCCTGCCTCCTGTCTGTCCTCTTGTTTCCCTGAATGACACCTCTCTTCAAAGGTTAGGGCAAGTTCTCTCCCTCCGCTCTAGCCCCTCAGCTCTGCGTCCCAGCCAGCGTCCTTACCGGAAGTGCCAATTCTGAGTGCTCTGCTCAGCAGGAGCCTCTGACCCAGCCCTTCCGTCCTGCTGGGACACCTGAGCTACACCCACCGTCCCTCTCTTCCGATAGCCTGGCATAGGGAAAAAACACTGACGTGGGAGGGGGCAAGGGGGAGACCAGAACTTGGATAAGTGACTGCGTTTGCAAATATAGCAGGGATCCCGAAAGGGGAGGGAGGCGGCCCGGGGTATCACTGAACCTGAGGCACTTAGAGATGCGGCAGCTGAAATGATCAATGGGCGAAGTCTCTGCTTGCAGGCCTGAGGACCTGAGCTTGATCCTCAGAAGACATGTAAAGGTAGAAAGAGAGAAACAGACTTCACAAACTGTCTTCTGTCCCCCTCCCCTGCGCACAAATGCATACACGTCAACCTACAAACACACACACACACACACACACACACACACACACACCAAGAATAACAACAATAATCGTTACTAAGTATTTATTTACAGAGCTAGGGAATTTGTAATCCCAGTATTTATAGTATGGAAGGCAGAAAGATCAGGAGTTCAAAGCCATCCTCTGCTACCAAATGAGTTTAAGGACAGCCTGCCCTACAAGAGACTCTGTCTCAAACAAACAAACAAACAAAGAAGAATTTAGGGGGCTGTAGAGATAGATGGCTCAGTGGTTAGGAACACTGACTGCTCTTCCAGCACCCACATGGCAGCTCACAACTGTTTGTAACTCCAAGATCTGACGCCTTCACCCAAGCATACGTGTGGGCAAAACATCCATGCACATAGAATAAAAGGATCTAGAATTAGCCGGGCGTGGTGGCGCACGCCTGTAATCCCAGCACTCTGGGAGGCAGAGGCAGGCGGATTTCTGAGTTCGAGGCCAGCCTGGTCTACAAAGTGAGTTCCAGGACAGCCAGGACTATGCAGAGAAACCCTGTCTCGAAAAACCAAAAAAAAAAAAAAAAAAAAAAAAAGGATCTAGAATTTAGCTTTGACTTTTCTCCTCAAGAATGTTCTCACCATAGCGGGGTGTGGTGGCACACGCCTGTAATCCCAGCACTTGGGAGGCAGAGGCAGGTGGATTTCTGAGTTCGAGGCCAGCCTGGTCTACAGAGTGAGTTCCAGGACAGCCTGGGCTATACAGAGAAACACTGTCTCGAAAAACCAAAAAAAAAAAAAAAAGTTCTCACCAAAACAGATTCATTCTTTTTTCTTTTTGTTTTTGGTTTGGTTTGGTTTTCGAGGCTGGCCTCAAACTCAGGAATCTGGTGTGAGTGACTGTGCACCAAGTGTGTGTAGTGCCACCAGACGCCAGGGGGGGCGTTCGAGACGCTGGAACTGGAGCTGCAAAGGGTTGTGAGCCACCACGTGGTTGCTGGGAACCAAAGCCTGGTCCTTTGCTAGAGCAGCAATTACTCTTAAGCACTGAGCCATTTCTCCATACACAAGCCTTACTACCCTACCCTACCCTACCCCACCCCACCCCACCCCACCCACATCTGTGTTTAACTTTTTAAGGAAGAAAAGGTGTTATAACTTCTAGATCTTGAACGTGTTTGGGTGTCCAGCCTTCGGGTTTCCGTCCCCGCTACTGCCTTACCCAACCCATATGACTCATTTACACTATCAGTCTGGCCCCTAAAGGCATCTGAACCTGCCGCCCCTAGAAGGCTACGGAGGCAAAGCAACCTCCCTCCAAAATAAAAGTCCAGCGGCTAACTACGGTAGGCGCCGACTACACCTCTTCGGCTCTCAGAGCGCTTCTTGGGTTTAGTCTCAAACGCGGAAAGCGGCGCTTACCTGAGAAAGAGGCGGCAGAGACCTGACCGACCCATCCCAGCAAGCCAGTTTGGAAGCTGGTTCTGGAAGGAAACCGGGTGAGGCGGGCGAGGCTCCGAGCTGGAGGAGGAGGCGCAGGCGGGCGGTGCGCGCTCTAGAGCCTCGTCCCGGCCGGGGTCTGCGGAGCTGTTGCACGTGAGCGAGCGAGCGAGCGAGTGAGCGCGCACCGGGGTGGCCGCTGCACCGCGCGCAGCTAGCGGTGGGGACCCGGCCCCGCAGCACCCGCGAGCCCGGGCGGGGCTCAGGTCGCTCGGGGGCGGTGCCGGTTCCCGCCCCCCACATCCGGGGGCCGGGCTGGGCGCTGGGGCTCGCGCCGCGCGAGTGAGTCAGGCTGGGTTTTCCCTCCGTCTCTGGGGCTAGCCGACGAGTGTCGCCCAGTGCGTCCTCTGCCCGCCGATCCGGCTCCCGCGCGTGCCTGAAGAGCCTGGGAAGAGAAAGGTTCAAGACCGAGCTGGGGACTGCAGCGCGCCCTGCGATCCACGGCGCCAGCATGGTAAGTGGGCAGGGCGGGTCGCTGAGGTCGTTCTCGGACACCCGGCGAGGGGTGGCAGGATGCTGTGCGCGCCCCGGTGTCCTCTGCTCCTGCGCACGAGGCTGACCTGTAAATGCGCTTTCCGTGGAGCATCGCCCGGATCCCCGCGCCGCAGCTAGGAGGGCCAGGCGCCCTTGGCGCAGGAGTCTGACCTCGGCCTCCGCCCCCTGCACCAGCTCTAAGCAGGCCCTACTGACGGTGGGCGGGAGACGTGCACCCCACCCCGCCCCCTGGGTGGCTCGGAGGGCCTCCGGTAGTTCTGGGATCCCTCGCTTCCTCCACAGCCTTCCTGGGCGCAGTTCCACCGGGCTGTCCAACCCGTCTTCTCTTGCGGCCTTCCCGGGGACACCGCTCACCTGCCCTCGTCCTCAGGGTACCCTCTTCCAGCCTCAGCCCCCTACCCTGTCTGGTCCTCAACTGGGGACCTGCGAATAGGGGACGTCCGGAGGTCTGGGACTCCGTTCCAGTCCTGACTTTAGCCTTTGACAAAAGTAAGGACCAGGACTCCTAACTGTGTTAAGATGGGGGCTTGAGACATACCCAACCCAAAGGGATAGATTGGACATGGTTGTCCTTGGGCGGGAGCAGAGGCGGGAGGCCCTCCTGGACCTGGAGAGCAGCCTCCTCCCCTGGCTCTCACAAGCTGGGCTCCTCTGCCGACTAGCTGCGTGTGGGTGTGTATGTGCAAGACTGTGAATGAAAGCGACCAGCCAGCTCCCGACACCGCCTCTAGCAGTTTCCTGAGCTCAGAGTCCCTAAACCAGCGCCACTTCCACTATTTCTTCTTCTTACCTCTTTCCCCAGGGTGGGCTGGAGAGATCCTTGGGAGGGGGTTTAAGTCATCCCGATTAACCTAGCTGTAGATGCCCTTGGGAGAAACAAGCATGGGGGCTGGGCAGGCCACATAGACAGCAGAGTGTGGTAGTGGAAGGTGACCCCTAGCTGGGACAGCTGGGTGTAGTATAGAGGAGGGCCTTGCAGTGGGAATCCAGATTGCTCCTCAGTGGGGGAACTCCTTCTTTCAAGCCTCAGTTTCCCTATGTGTGGATAGACTCTCTTATGCCCCGCTCCACGACAGTGTGACATTATGAAATAGAAAGAGCTCAGGAACACTGAAGCCCTGTACTTAGAGCCAATGTGGATAATTCTGTCGAGGGGGCAGGGCACGCCCGCCGCCCCCCTCGCCTCTCAGGCTGTCCCCATTTTTGGAGTTGGGACATTCCAGTGCCATTCCTCTGTGGCAGCTGCAGGCACGCCCCTCAGAAGGGCTGATCCCCCCCCCCAGCAGGTGGTGTGACCCTCCCCTGGGGCACTCTGGTGGGGACTAATGGCTGTTTAGGATGGACTGTAACTCCTGCCACATGGAGGGAGAGGTGCCCCAACCTGAAGGAAATGCAGCCGCAAGCCGAACACGACCTTGGTCACATCTTCTTACCTCCTGGGCTCCTGTTTGCTCTGGTGAAGCAAAAACAAATATAAGCCATTGCCCCTCCTGTGTGTGTTTGGAAGAGGTATCCAGGGTCTGGTGCTGGGGTGCCCCGCTGGGTATCACTGTGTACCTCTATTTGAGGCTTTCTGCACTCCTGGCTACTCCTGGGGGCAGAGGGAGACAGGATTGAAGGGTACTGCTGTGGCCAGCTGAGTAATGGTGTATTCAGCTCCTTACAGAGCCCTGGGCATTAAGATAGACACCCTAACTGTGGCAGCACAGCCCTAGCATTTGGTGGAACCCCCTAGCCCCCACTTTCTACTCTGCTCTGGTCTCTTGCTAGCTCTCGCCTCCACCCCCCACCAAATCACAGGCCAAAGAGCCTGCACAGCTGCCCCTGCCCAGGCGGGCGATCCCAAGGCTCCTAAGCAACGGGGAAGGAAGGAATGTGCGAGTTGGGGGAGGGGCAGAGGTAGGTTGGGTTCTTTAGGAGAAGGGTTTGTCTCCAGACTGAGACCTGGGGTGGCTGGCCTCAGCCCAGCAGGTGGAGCAGACAGTACTACTAAGACCTGGTCTGGGTGGGTGGATAGTGGATGACTTTGTGTAAGCGTGTTGTCCGCCGTTGGACCGGACTGTCCTCGCTCTGGTCTCCCTAACATACATTCGTCTTTAGGACACTGTTTTCTGTATGAAGCCATTTGCACGGTTTGGCTCCTGGCTACACTGGTTTCTTTCTTTTTTTTTTTTTTTTTTGGTTTTTCGAGACAGGGTTTCTCTGTGTAGTCCTGGCTGTCCTGGAGCTCATTCTGAAGACCAGGCTGGCCTCGAACTCAGAAATCCGCCTGCCTCTGCCTCCCAAGTGCTGGGATTAAAGGCGTGCGCCACCAACGCCCGGCTACTACACTGGTTTCATCCCTGAGACCTAAGACCTGAGACCCTTTAGAGGGTAACACATCGTGTCAGTTGTCTTCTTCTGAGACTGCAAGCGGGCGTCTGCGCAGAGTAAAGTGAGGGTCTGGTGTTTGGCGTGAGTTGGGCATGAGTTGGGGGCCACTGCCTCCAGCGGGTACACAGGGCTTGACAGTCCTCCATTGCCTCTCTGTCAGTTATCCTGACAGGCATAGCCGGGGAGGGAGACGGAGAGATGGCTGGAGACCAAATCTCGTTCCTTGAGCAACAGAACATTTCACACGCGGTGGTGTCTATCTAGATGGATGGGCTTGCCAGGGCGAGGCGATGTTGAACGGGGAGACAAGGGGACCTGGGTCTGATTCTTTTGATTTTGGGTGAGTCCTCCTAGACACTTGGCAGCTGACCAGTTCTGTGACCTTAGGCAGGTCGTTCCAGCGTTTTGGCTCTCCAAGGGCTTACCTTTTTAAAAGGGATACCGAGCCCAGGTGGTGGCAGTTCATGCCTTTAATCCCAGCTTTCTGCCTCTTTTTTTTTTTTTTTTTGGTTTGGTTTGGTTTTTTGAGACAGGGTTTCTCTGTGTAGCTCTGACTGTCCTGGAACTCACTCTGTAGACCAGGCTGGCCTCGAACTCAGAAATCCACCTGCCTCTGCCTCCCAAGTGCTGGGATTAAAGGCGTGTGCCACCACGCCCGGCTATCTGCCTCAAAAAAAAAACCCAAGATAAATAAACGAAATTTTAAAAGGAGGGATATGGAAGCCACAGTCTCCTTGAGACTCCTGCAAAGGGCCATGTCACTGTAAGAGCCCCAGCTCTAGTAGTCCCTTCACCTGGCTGAATCTCTTGAATTCGGAGCTTGTGATATCCCTGAGAGGGTCTGACTGTTCACGTGGGGCTGGGCTGGGCGTAGGAACTCAGACTTGCACCTCACCTTGAGTGGGTGTTATTCAGGAGAGGGCCACTACAGTTATTTATTGCCTAGGGTAGAGTTGGCTGTGGAGGGTGTGGGGGGTGACCAGGCTGCCCTGCCTCCCTCCCTCCCTCTCCCAGAGAGTGCTTTGTCTTTCACAAACACAAAACCTGGAAACGGTTGAGGATGGAGCCTCGGAACCACCATTGTTTGGGGTAGGAGTGGGTGTCCCGGAAGCGTATTGGGTGGGTGGTGGTGGGTCCTCCCAGATGCAGCCAGCCTGCCAGACATCTGCCTGGCATTGGGAGCAGCTGTGTGTGGGCGGCTGGGAAGCAGAAAAGGTGCCATTCACGGCCGGCTGTTTGCACCTACTGTATGCTGGGCAGTGGGTGTGGCACACACCTCAGTCTCCTGAGTGTTGGGGCCCCAGAACACGTGGGAGACAGTTCAGGAGAATCCTGGTCCCTTGGTGCGGAGCCGGAGTGTGTGGTTAAGCTCTCACTCAGTCTCGGTGTTCTGTGCTGACTGTGGCTTCAGGCCAGGCCTGGACCACATGCCTGGTCACATTAGCTTACCCCGTCCTCTCGGCATCTCTACGTGATGAATGATGAATGCTGACAATCGTAGCGTTTCTGCTCCTGAAGTAGGCACGGCTCACACGGGTTTGTGACATGGCTAAGGTCGCAAGCTGCTGGCTCCCAGCCCAGGCTCTGTGAACCTGGCTGGTGGTTCCTAACAACAGAGCACAGCGGCGTTATATAGCCTCTCTTCACTCTGCCTCCCATCACTGCCTAGGCCTGGACACCTGTTCCGGAAACAGAAGCCATTGTTTCCCCCCTTAGGCCCTTCCTGTGTGTATCACCATCCTTCCTCCCCTTGGGCCCTTCCTGTTTGTATCCCGCCCATGTATCCCGCCTGTCCCCAACCTCACCCACTCCAGATGTTTCCCTGGCAACCTCTGACCCTTTGAGGGAAAAGAGGTTCCCACCTAGAGAAGCCAGGACGGACCTCCTACGGTCTGGTTCACTGTTCTTGCTCCTCCCCTCCCCGCCCCCCCAAATTTGGTTTCGAGCCTGTCAGAAGTAAGCAAGGTCATGGGTCAGACAAAACCGGAGCCACCCTCCGTCCGCCCTTTGCCGGCTCATTTCTAGGAAGAAGGCCCTTGCCCGACTACTTGAGGGCCTGGCCTTCCTGTCTTGCCTCTACATTCCGCTTCGGACCCCTGTCTGGGAGCTGTGCCGTTAGATGTTCCTGTGGAAGTCCCATTTCCTGTTCTTCAGACTCAGTCTGACAGTAGTCAGTGTACCCTTTCCGTCTCTTGCCGTCCTGTGAATCCCATTCTGTTTACACGCATCTGCTTCTGATGGGCCTGGGCAGAGCAGGGAACTTACAGATGGCAAGTGTCTGGTTTCAGTTGCGTCTGGGAACTTGGGTACAGAGTGCCCATCTGCCACTAACGGAGCCTTCTGCCTCCCAGATTCGGCTGCCCGTGCCCTGTTGAACCTTCATGGCCACAGCCTCAGACCCTGCTGGCATTGCCATGGGCAGCGTGGGCAGCCTGTTGGAACGGCAGGACTTTTCTCCTGAAGAGCTTCGGGCTGCACTGGCCGGCTCCCGGAGCGCCCGACAGCCTGATGGACTCCTCCGGAAGGGCTTGGGCCAGCGAGAGTTCTTCAGCTACCTGCATCTCCCCAAGAAGGATGGCAAGGCCACCAAGCGAGCCCCTCGGAACGAGCCAGACTATGCCACCCTGTACTACCGCGAGCATCCTCGGGCCGGTGACTTCAGCAAGACTTCCCTGCCCGAGCGGGGTCGCTTTGATAAGGTGCATCTGCGTTACAGGGGGGTTGGGCCCAACTCGGAGACGGTGATACTGGAGTGGTCAGCTGGGAGGCCCTGACCCTGGGGTAGGGCAGCCCGTGGTGTGAGAGAAGTCTGAAGCGTGACCGATGCCTCCCTGTGATATGTACCTTGAGTTCTCAGAGGGGATTCCCTAGGGCCTCCGGGGACAGGAAAAAAAGTGGCCAACTCAACCTCGCTCACATCTACATTCTCTCCCTGACAGTGCCGAATCCGCCCTTCTGTGTTCAAGCCTCCTGCGGGCTCTGGAAAAGGCTTCTTGTCCATGCAGAGCCTGGCAGCCCACAAGGGCCAGAAGTTGTGGCGAAGCAACGGTAGCCTGCACACTCTGGCCTGTCACCCACCCCTGAGCCCTGGGCCTCGGGCCAGTCAGGCCCGTGCACAGTTGCTTCACGCTCTCAGCCTAGACGAAGGTGGCCCCGAGCCCAGCCTGTCGGACTCTTCCAGCGGGGGTAGCTTTGGCCGTAGTCCAGGGACTGGCCCCAGCCCCTTCAGCTCCTCCTTGGGCCACATTAATCACCTCGGAGGCTCCCTGGACCGTGCTCCAAGGAGCCCCAAGGAGCCTGGGCCTCTGGCAGTACTGAGCTGCCTGCCCGAGCCACCGCCCCCCTATGAGTTCTCCTGCCCCACTACTGAGGAGGTCGCCGTGTTGCCTGAGACCTGTGAGGAACTCAAGAGGGACCTCGGTGACCAGGATGTTTCTAACCCCTTCACTCAGGTGAGGGAGCCCCTGCACTGGAGTTGTTTGTCCCTTGCGTTGGTATATGGACCAGATTAATCTTGGCCATCTGGCCTAACTTGAGGTGGGGACAAACCATAAGTAAGACCTAAGCATCGGATGCTATTGAGGGGCCGGTCGCATGATAGAGGCAGCAGAGAATGAGACCGGAGGCTATGCCCCTGATGGGTCCTTTCTCCCGCTGTGCTTAAAGAGAGAAAACATCAAACAAACAAAACCCACCTGTAAGCAGGCACTATAACTCAAAGGCAGAGTGCTTGCCTAGCATGCGTGAGGCCCTGAGTTCGAATCTCACCACTGAAAAGAAAAGAGACTGTTTCTGTGAGTTGCATGTATTAGGAACACTGTCGGTGGAGAGCCTCTTTGGGTATGAAGCACGTGTGATCAGGACCCTGGGGTCTGTGGTCTAGGTGCGGAGGACATTAACGGTGGCAGGCTGTGGGCACAACTGAACGTTGTTATCCGGAAGGCCAAAGTATGGAAATCTGAGTGAGGCTGTGCCCACCGCTAACCAGTTCCTCTTCCCCTCTGCAGGCGCTAGAGGAGCGCCAGCGGTTGTGGTTGTCTGAGCTGAAGCGTCTGTACGTGGACCGGCTTCACGAGGTGGCCCAGAAGGCTGAGCGCAGCGAGCGCAACCTCCAGCTGCAGCTGTTTATGGCCCAACAGGAGCAGCGGCGCCTGCGCAAGGAGCTGCGGGCTCAGCAGGGCCTGGCCCCAGAGCCTCGGACCTCTGGTCCCCCCTTGGAGGCTGACCCCAACGCCCGGCCAGAGGAAGAAGCCCGATGGGAGGTAGGACGCCATCAGAGGCATCACCTTCTGTCTCATTGTCCTGGTCCTATGCTCTGTCCCCATCACACAGCCGGCCCCGGGACCATACGGTGTTTGACCCTCGCTCACGGTTTGTCCCTTCCCCCAGGTGTGCCAGAAGACGGCGGAGATTAGTCTGTTGAAACAGCAGCTTCGGGAAGCCCAGGCGGAGCTGACGCAGAAGCTAGCAGAGATCTTCAGTCTGAAGACCCAACTCCGGGGCAGCCGGGCACAAGCCCAGGCTCAGGACGCGGAGCTAGCCCGGCTTCGGGAGGCAGTGCGCAGCCTGCAAGAGCAGGCGCCTCGGGAGGAAGCCCCGGGCAGCTGTGAGACGGATGACTGCAAGAGCAGGGGACTGCTGGGGGAGGCGGGAGGCAGTGAAGCCAGAGAAGGGGCCGAGCAGCTGCGGGCAGAGCTGCTGCAAGAGCGGCTTCGTGGCCAGGAGCAGGCTCTGCGCTTCGAGCAGGAGAGGCAGACTTGGCAGGAGGAGAAGGAGAGGGTGCTGCGCTACCAGCGGGAAATCCAAGGGAGCTACATGGACATGTACCGCCGCAACCAGGCGCTCGAACATGAGCTGCGGGTGCTGCGGGAGCCCCCTGCTCCATCCTGGAGTCCCCGGCTGGAGTCCTCGAAGATCTGAGGCTGGCCGAGTGTGCTGACAGCAGGCATACTGTCAGAAGATAACCCCGAGATGGCAGGCTCCTCCCTTGCACTGGGTCTGGGGCAGAATCTGTAGAGGGCCAGTTCAGGGACGGGGCACCCACCCAGTGGAGGGCTCCAGCGGGCAGTGGGATGGATAGGGTTGCCAGCTCCAGAAGCTGTGGCAAAAGTCTTGCTGGCAGAGAACCACACCCAGGGAGGTGCCGAGCCCTGCTTCCAACAGTGGGTGTGGCCCAGTATAAGTAGGTTGGAGCCATCCAAGCTTCAGTCCCAAGATGCAGAAGGGCAGGAGAGAAGGAGGGTGGCAGGTGACCTGGCCTGAGGTCTTCCTCCGTGGAAGGAGCCAGGGGTGGGAAGATCGGCCTCCTCCAGAATAAAAAGCACGTTTTCTCTGAGGAGGCCTAGTTGATAAGATTGTCCTTGGCCTGAGTCCAGAGGCTCCTGGATGGTCAGTGTCCCAGGCCTTGGACCTAGGCTGCAGTTCCTTCTATGGTCCCAAGAGTGGAAAGAATCCACCCCGTGGCAGTGCCTGGTCTTATGTGTTGGGGAATGGAGGAGTGTTGTTCCTTGTTCCCGTGCTCCACAGGCCTTAGCCGCTGTGTGGGCTGCCACGCTTTCTTCTACACCATCGGATGTTTGAGAAGAAACAATACCAGGGAAACAAAAGGATTGATCGGCAAGCTTTTGCAGAACACGGAGTATTTCTGGTGGGATGTCTGGACCCTGGGTGCCCAGGCAGCTGCTGGGTTTGGAGCCAGCCCAAGCCAGCTTCCTCTGTAACATGTAAAAGCTCCTGTGGGCTCTGCCACTTCCAGCTGTGGTGTACCCCTCCCTCCATAGCTTGGGGTCCAGAGGCAGGTACAGGAACTGTGGTCATTTCCAGAAGCAGTAGAGGCCTGTGGTGTTTTATTTTTGCACTAGATCTGCTTTGTGTTCTAGAAAGATCTGGGGAAAGAGACCTTTTAAATCTCTGCTTCCAGCTAAAACTGATCCCAGGTCCCTAAAACCCTCAGACATTCCCTACCTTAGCAGTGGCATGCGTCCTACGGGCTTCATTCCCCTTGGGTAGGGACTGATGCCGCCTTTGCCTGTCACCTACCTAACCTGCTCCTTTCTTCCCTTCCCTTCCCTTTTCTGTCATTCTGTCTTTCTTTCTTTCTTTCTTCTTCTTCTTTTTTTTTTTTTTTGGTTTTTCGAGACAGGGTTTCTCTGTGTAGTCCTGGCTGTCCTGGAACTCACTCTGTAGACAAAGCTGGCCTCTAACTCAGAAATCCACCTGCCTCTACCTCCCAAGTGCTGGGATTAAAGGCGTGTGCCACCACCACCTGGCTTTCTTTCTTCCTTCCTTCCTTCCTTCCTTCCTTCCTTCCTTTCTTTCTTTCTTTCTCTTTCTTCCTTCCTTCCTTCCTTCCTTCCTTCCTTCCTTTCTTTCTTTCTGTTTTGAGTCAGGGTTTTGCTGTGTAGACCTATAGACCAGACTAGGATGGAACTCATTTTGTAGCCCAGACTGATGATCTGTAGGGATTCTGCTGCTCACCTGTTGAATTATAGACCCACGTTATACCACCTCAGCTGGCCACCTTTTTTTTTTCCTTGTGTTAGACAGGGTCTCCCAGTATAGCCCAGTCTGGCCTTGGACTCAAAAATCCTCCTGCCTCTGCCTCCTAAATGCTGGGATTATAGACCTGTACCTCCACGTGGGCTCCCTTCTTCTAGAGAGAAACCAGTTGTTACAGATGTGTGATAAGAATAGCTACTTAGCTACTACAAACTTTCTGTCTGGTATTATGTTGGGCACTTGTGGTTTTGGGGACACAAGGCAACTTTGGTGTGCTTCTCTGCCTGGGTGGGGGCGGGTAGGATAATAGCCCCCCCCACACACACACACACACAGGGTTTCTCTATGTAGCCCTGGCTGTCCTGGAACTCACTCTAAACCAGGCTGGCCTCGAAACTCAGAAATCCGCCTACCTCTGCCTCCCAAGTGCTGGGATTACAGGCATGCACCACCACCACTCGGCTCTTATTTTGATTTTTGAGACAGGGTCGCTCTATGTAGCTCTTGTCCTGGAATTTAACATATAGACCGTGGTGACCTTGGACTCACAGGGATCCTCCTGCCCAGCTGAACACAGCCATTTATTTGCCTCCAGGACCTTCCTTGGAACCATTCGAGGATCCTTTCAGAATTGTCACAGATCTCTTGATCTCGGTCCCTGTCTGTGAGCCTCTGAGGCCCAGCAAGTAGGGAGCCCCGGGTTTAGATGACCAGCTGTGGCCTGTGACACCTGATCTGACTGATGGGCCCCGCCTTTCTTAGGGTGGAGGATTGGGTGTGAGTTGTCTGCTGTGAGGATGCTGTGTTTATGATCTGTGAGTGGCAGGTGTGTCCAAGGGGGTGTGTTTGGGGCCTTGGCCCTAAAAGCCAGCTCCTGGGTGGAAGCCAGGAGTGCTTCCTGACCCTCTCCCTCCCCTCCATTCCTGGCTGTCCCGGCCCTTTGCCCTGTTCACACTAGGTAGACCCTGCATCCCAGGTAGTCCTCTGGGAGTAGCTGAGACACACAGGCCCACACCTGAGCCCTGGTTCCCACCAGAAGTGGGGGTTAGGCAAGGGAATCCCCACAGACCATGATACCCACTTCTGTTTCATAGGTGCCTGCAAACACAAGTCTCTGGGCTGGGAGGTCTCCCCTAAGAAGTCAGCTGTTAGCCTAAAGCCTGAGTTACTTCCTCAGCAGGGCCAGAAGCCAGTCTGGCCAGGTGCCCACATGCCCACCTTTCAGTGTACCCACTCCAAAGTGCAGCTCCCCACCCAGCAATTACAACCTGGGTTGGCCAGTAGAGCCAGCGGGGGTGGGTGGGCGGTACCAAAACTTGGCAGTGGTGCCAGAAACCAGGGCCAGGCCCAGATGTCGAGGGGGAGGGCAGCCCAGAACCAGATCTCTTGTTAGCTCATCCTTCCTTGGCAAACCAGTTCCCTGGTCCCCAAGCAGGCTGGGTGGCTCTGGGGCCAGTTGGTCATAGAAGTCACTGTCACAGCTACTGGAGAAGCCTGTCCCTGCTGCCTCTGGAAGACCCCTGGCCCAGCCAGTTTATGTGGAAATCTAGTGAGCATCTCACACTGTTTCCCAGTCTACCTCAGATCCCTCCTCTTCACCCAACATTTCTTCCTCTTAGCCTGTCTAATCCCAGCGGCCTTCCATTCCAGGACCTTCCAACTTCAGGGATCTTGGCCCAGGCTTTCGCTCTCTGGTCAGACCACTGTGGACTGTCCTGGCCCAAACCAAAGTTGACAGGAGGAGGAGGAGATTGTAATTTCTGGAGCCTTTGAGGAATGAAGGAAGAGGGGGGTCCTGAGTAGCTCTGAGCTTGACTGGGAGGGTAGCTTAGGCTCTCTGAGCGGAGCCCTGAGTTCCTGGTACCGCAGAGAGGTAGCCAGTACTTGGGTGTTGCTTTTTTTTTTTTTTTTTTTCTGGTGCTGAAATCTTTTTTTTCCTTTGTTATATGTAAGTACACTGTAGCTGTCTACAGACATACCAGAAGAGGGCATCAGATCTCATTAAGGATGGTTGTGAGCCACCATGTGGTTGCCGGGATTTGAACTCAGGACCTTTGGAAGAACAGTCGGTGCTCTTAACCACTGAGCCATCTCTCCAGCCCCGGTGTTGTTTCTTAAAAGAAGCTTTGCAGAGCCCCTTACGGTCTCCCCCAGGTGTTTCTACAATGCTCTAACTGTTGGCTTGCCCGACTCCACTAGGCTGTGAGCATTGCCAACGCTGGGTTGTGACCTCCAATTTGCTTCAGACTGCTCTGGCTCCAACCCCAGAAGGTAGGGGTGAGAAACGTAGAATAAGGAAGTAGGGGTGAGCAGACTCCTCCACTGTCGGATGGATGGCTTTAAGGTGAGGGCCTGGGGAATGGTTTGATTCTGAGCCCTCCACGGACACTGGTTCTAGGTCAGGTCAGTGAAAGTTCAGGGCTCTAGCACTTAGTCACTGTTGAGACTATGGGTCAAATACAGTTCCCAGGTAAGGAAGACAGTTCCGGTGGAGGAGGGAGACATGTCTACACTAGTGACTGTGCTAGTGAATGCTGTTCTGGGTAGCAGATCCCAGGCGGGGGATGCAGAGGACACAGGTCTGGAGAAATGGCTGAGCAGAAGAACCCTGACTACTCTTCCAGAGGCTTCAGTTCTATACCCAAGACTTGACAAAGTGGCTCACAACCACCTGTATGGAACTCCATACATACAGCCTGGGGCATACAATGGCCCTCTTCTGACCTCCACTGGCACAGACATGTGCAGAGAAAGCACTACACACTTAAAACAGACAGTTGTAAACAGAGGACAGATAATCCGAAGGATCTTCAATATAGTGTAGTGGGATCAACAGAGACCTCCATGGTGGAGAGAAGTCAGGAGAACAAGAAGGGGAGAACCTTCCTGAGACTAGATGCTGATCATGCGGGGTGTTCCTCCAGGGAGGATGCAGGCCACAGCAGGGTGCTTCAGGAGCTGCCTTGTCTGTCTCGGGGTGCTTGGTTCCTAACAGCCTCAGGCACTCGCCATTCTCACCTGTCTCACCTTTTCACTTTTTAACAGGGTTTTATTTCTGCTAGTGTGTTTCACCTGAGTGTAAGTTGCATTACTTAGAGCCCCCAGGCTGCTTTTTTCCCTTTTTTTTTTTTTTTTTTTTTAATGAGGGAGTATTTAATCACTGCTCTTTCACATATCACTTTATACATTACAAAACAAGAAAAACAATAGGAAAATGATGCAGTACAATTATGTGGAGATCCAGAAATAAATCATATTTTTTTTGCAAAAATCGTACAGGATAAAGGGAAGGCCTACGGAGGGAACACGATTTAACCGGAGCTGTTTGGCTGGATTTCTGAATCGGAGGCAAAATAAGCCACAATGTGCACTACCTTGTAAAAATAAAATAGACATCAAAGTTTTTCCTGTTTGCGTGTGTAGAGGTCAAAGGTCAACATTGAGTCTATTCTTAGATGGCTCTCCACCCTTTTTGAGAGAGGGGCGCTCTCTGACTCTGTGGCTCACTAATTCAGCTCTGCCCCACGAGCCATCAAGACCCAGGGAACCGCTGTCTGCTCCCTAGTGCTTGCATTACAGGAAGTTTTTTGTTTTGTTTTTATTTATTTTTGATGGGCGGCAGGGATTGAACGCAGGTCCTCGAGCTTGCATGACTTTTCCAACTGAAGTATCTCCCTAGCTCTGTTTTATTCTTCTTTTTGAATTAAAAAAAAAAAATCCTAGGAAACTGGCCCAAAAGAAAGGAAATACTAAAGAAATAGCTTTTGGTCATTCCACTTTGAAGCAATCTCCTCCAACAAAACCAAAAGTCCAGTCTGAACAAGGGAAGAGCTACAGAATCAAACGAATAGGAAAACACGTGCACTGAAAAAGTGCGGAATAATTCAGAACGCGAGCGAGGCACATCACGTGGTGACAAAGGTTCAAAAGCCTAAAAGTGAGCCGCTCCAGGTTCTGGTAGAAGCCGGCTTTGTTCACACCCTGCTTGACGGTGAGGCAGCCTGGGAGAGGAAGTGGGAGAGCCTGGGGCTTTCTAGAAAGCTTGTGAGGTCCTGCCGGCTGGGGTTGGGGTTCCTCAGCCCTGGCTTTTCGCCTTAAGCAGAGGCTCATTCAACTCCTCGCCCCCGCAACTTCCGCGTGGGGCTGGGACCACCCAAGCGCTGAGACACCGCCAGGCGTCTCCAGGATGCTGGGGTCACGATGCCCCGCGGGCTAGCTTCCCTCTTTGCACCGCCCTCTTCCCTGTTGTGTTCCAGCAGGTTGGGAGCCTCAACTTCCTCTTTTATTAAGCAAAGAATGTTGGTCAGCTCCCAGCGTCTCTGCTCACCGTGTTCCAGTAGCGATGAGGATAAAGTCCTGAGCCCAATGGGGCTTTTATTCTAAAAGTTGGGGAGGCTGAGATAGGCGCAAGAAAACAAAATCAACACATAAACACATGATTTCAAGCCAAGGCTGTAAAGAAAACAAAGCTAGATTGTGCAAGGTGGAGGAGGCGGAAAGGGGAGGACATGCATGTCTGGAGGGAAACCAGAAGTAAAAAAGAAGCTGTCTACGCTGTGCCAAGAGGTGGTGAGGCAGGGGCAGGCCGGTTTTAGAGTTCGAGGCCAGCCAGCGTGGTCTACAGAGTGAGTTGTAGAACAGCCAGGGCTACACAGAGAAACCCTGTCTTGAAAAACCAGAAAAAGAAAGGGAAAGAACGGGGGACAGGGGACGGGGGTGGGGGAGGTGGGGGGCGTGCGCAAGAATTGCTGTTGGTGGTGCACACACCTGCAATCCCAGTACACAGGAGGTGGAAAGATGTCCTCCGTGACATGAGTTCAAGGCCAGTCTGGGGTATCGACCACCCTTTCTCAAAAGATCAAAAAGAAAAAAATTTTTAGCCCTTTTTAGTTTGAGGAATCAGCACCTCCTCTCCTTTTGGACCTTTGTCTCCCGGCCCCTGTGCGTCTTTCTTTCTTTTTCTTTTTTCTTTTCTTTCTTTCTTTTTTTTTTTTTTTAATTTGGTTTTTTTTCGAGACAGGGTTTCTCTGTGTAGCCCTGGCTGTCCTGTAACTCACTCTGTAGACCAGGCTGGCCTCGAACTCAGAAATCTGCCTGCCTCTGCCTCCCAAGTGCTGGGATTACAGGCATGCGCCACCATGCCCGGATTTCTTTTTCTTCCTCCCTCCCTCCCTCCCTTCCTTCCTTTCTTTCTTTCTTGCCTCAAACTTAGATCTCCCTGCCCTTGTCTCCCCAGTGCTGGAATTAAAAGTGTGTGGCATTCTGTACGGCTCCTTCACCCATTTTAGTTAGGGCAGATTTGCAACCCCTACTCCATCTTGCCCCTAAGGAGGGCTATTCACCGAGAGCATCAAGGCCGGGGGCTGTGAAAGCACAGGGTTAGGTGACCCGGTAAGGTCAAAAACAGAACTCTTAAAAATTGTGTATGTGTGATGTGAACGTGGGTGTGCTTGCCTGTACGTGTGTGTGAAGGCCAGAGAAGGATTTTGGGCGTCTCACTCTATCACTCTCCACTTTATTCTCTTGATCCTAGAGCTCTGCTTTTTAGCTCCATTAGCAGGCAGGCAGGCAGAGGAATCCTGAAGTCCCTGCTAACCCCAGGGCTGCAGTTACAGGCCTGCGCCAGTAGGCGTGAGCCAATCTTCTAACAGAATCTCAGATCTCAACTCAGACCCTCACCCTCTGCAAGCACTTTCCCGTTACCTCACACTCTTTCTGGAAACATAATTTGCTAGTTCAAAAATTATCACAGAAAATCCTTAATCACTGGACCATATACACGTAATCTTTTGAAAGTTTTATTTTTCGGGTGCTGGGGGTGGACCAAGGGACCTGCATGCACTTTACACCGCTAATCTCTCCCTCCCCACCTCCTCTCTCCGTCTTAGCTCAGGCTGGCCTAACTCACTTTGTATCCCTGGACGTCTGATCTTCCTATAATTCTAAGTTTATAGGCGGGTACTACAATACCCAGCTTTGTTTATTTTCGGAGCCAGAGTGTCGCTTTGTAGTCTAGACTGGCCTGGGACTCCCGGCGCTCATCCTGCCTTAGCTTCCCCTAACCCAGCCTGGACATTTAAGACCTAGGAATTGTGGTTGGGGGCTCGGGTTATGCAGGTGCGCCAGCTAATACTTCCGGTAGAAACTCGCGACAACCCTCCGGTGGTTCTGACGCGCGAAAACCAGGTTTGCTCCGGATCTCAGGGACCGGGCGTCCCAGCACTGCACTGCGCAGGCGCTGACTGCTGCCTAGCTCCGGCGAGCGATTCATTCGGCATTCCTTGCAAAGCCGCGGGCGAGACAGAAGCTCTCCCCACGCTCCGCGACACCGCGCATGGGCGAGCCCGGACCCACCCGAGGGGCAACCGCCGCGCCTTCCGGTTCCGATGACAGCGGCGCCGGAAGCCGGCTGGGCTGCAAGACTAGGTGACAGCCTGCGGGCTCCGGGTCCCGGGGTGCGGGGCGCCCCGATCAAAGCCTGGAGCAGTCGTCGGCCACACCCTCCGAGGGCTGGTGGAGTCGCCCGGACTCAGACGTCCTATCTAGTGCACCTGACTGGGTCAGAGGTAACCAGCTGTGGGCGGTGGGGTCCCGGCCAGGCACTGCAGGAGGGTCTCTGGGAGGATGTGTAGGAGTTTGCGGGTCTTCTGCACTGTAATGCCAGTGAAGTCAGGGTCGTGGCATACCCCTAGGATAAATGGTGGGCTTTCCTGACCTTTCAGGAAAGGTAAAGAAGTGACAATGTGAAACTTCCTTATATTTATAGGGATATGACTGGTTTGAGGGTAAAATACAGGGCATTAGATGTTGTGGTTTGAAAAGATGATACTTGTGTGGAGAGCTAAATAAGGTGCCGGCTATGGGAAGATGTTAGAGTGTCCCGGGAAGAGGACAGAGGCAGAAATAAACTGGACGATGTACCCTGAAACCGAAACGCCCGTGGCGGTAGCGTATGGCAAGTGATGGGGAGAGTCATTGGAGTGAGGATAACAAGGGAGTTTGTTTGCATAGAAGTTCTGTTTTCCTTTCGGTTGTTGTCTTTGAGACAGGGTCTCATAGCCTAGGCTGGCCTGGAGATTCCTAAGTAGACCAGGCTGGCCTTGGAAGATGCATCTGCTTCTGCCTCCCATGTGCTGGGGTGGTGGGGTGGTGGTGGAAGGGATTAAAATCATGCACCACCACACCCAACCTCATATTTATTTATTTTCTTTTGTTTTGTTTTGGTTTTTGGTTTTTTGAGACAGGGTCTCTCTGTGTAGTCCTGGCTGTCCTGGAATTCACTCTGTAGACCAGGCTGGCCTCGAACTCAGAAATCCGCCTGCCTCTGCCTCCCAAGTGCTGGGATTACAGGCGTGCGCCACCACGCCCGGCATTTATTTTCTTTTATAATGATGATAATGATGACAACGACAGCATTTCTCTACATAGCCTTGCCTGTCCTGGAATTCACTGTGTAGACCAGGCTGGTCTGAACTCACAGAGATCTGCCTGCCTCTGCCTCCTGAGTCCTGGGATTAAAGGCGTGCGCCACCACTACCCCTCCCCCCCGGCGTTTTTTTAACTTCTTATTTCTAGGTGTATGGGGGACCTTTTGCCTTCATGTGCGTCTGTGCACCACACTGCGCAGTTGATGAAGAGGGCTTCAGGGTCTCTACAGCTGGAGTTACAGGAGGTTGCGGCTGCCGTGTGGGTGCTGAAAACAGAACCCGGGTTATTTGCAAGGGCAGCAGGTGCTCCTTAACCACTGAGCCATCTCTCCAGCCCCTGGAGTGTGAAGTTTTAACATTCCCTTCATATCTCCTTCTACCCGGTGGCAGCTTGTGATTCAGGTCTTCTTAGCCAAAGGCTAGGACATGGAGGTGCTGTTGAATCAATTAGGCTTAATCGGCCCAGTGATGGACCAGGCCCTGCAGGGAAGGAGAGATGAAACCAGTCTCCGGGCTCCGCTTAGCTGGTAGTCCGGTTGGAGAGACACATCTGCAGAAGCAGTCAGGAGAATTCGCAAGTGTGGGAACCTACGCATCAGATTAGTGAGGCAGAAAAGAAGGGTGTACCAGGAGGATAGCCCCGTGAGTAGAGGCCTGAGCTGGCGAACAGGAGCCCATGTGAAAAGGTGGGTGTGGCCAGGATGTAGCACGTGCCTTTAGTCTAGCAGGTGGACTTTTCTAATTTCAAGGTCAGCCTGGATTTCAGAGAGAGGTAATTGGTGACCTTTTGGGAGCCAGAGGCTAACTTGAGTTGGGAGAGGTGTGAAGAGGGCGCTTATGAAGTGAGTGAGTGTAACGAAATAATAAAAAAGTGAGAAGCAAGGGCTTTGGGTGCAGCTCAGTGGCTCAGCACACGCCCAGCATGTGTGGGGCCTTGGCCTGAAAACTCAATAGATTGATTAAAAATTAAGGCATTCCTGCTGGGCAGTGGTGGAGCATGCCTTTTTTTTTTTTTTTTTTTTTTTTTTTGGTTTTTCGAGACAGGGTTTCTCTGTGTAGTCCTGGCTGTCCTGGAACTCACTCTGTAGACCAGGCTGGCCTCGAACTCAGAAATCCGCCTGCCTCTGTCTCCCAAGCGCTGGGATTACAGACATGTGCCACCACCGCCCAGTTTCTTTTCTTTTCTTTTGAGACAAGGTCTTTCTATGTCACGTGGCTGTCCTCAAAAGCCCCCCTATGTAGACAAGGATGGCCTCAAACCTCCCTAGTGCTAGAATTAATACCTACCCACCAAGCCGGGCCCTTTCGTGTTAGCTCCCTAAGTACAGGCTGATGGTCGTTTACGTATCTTTGCACTGTGTTAGATGTGTGCCTTGTGCTTTGAAGCAGGGTCTCACTGAACCTGTAGGTCACTGAGTGAGCAAGGCTGGTTGGCCTCTCTCCATAGCACAAGGGGTTCGCTCCTGGCTTCTTTTTGTGGGTACTAGGAATAAAGCTCAGGCCCTTATGTGGCAAGCCTTGAGCAGTCAGGACAGCTGTGTGGAGTCCTCCCTCCTTCCGCCTGTGGTTCCCACGACCATGTTCAGGACGGCAAGCATGCTACCCGCTAAGCCGTTGGCTTGGCTCCACCTCAATGTTTTTTCATAGTTTCAAGGTCTCCCGCTGATGGTCCTGGTATCGGCTGATATCTGACAAAGCCAGGCATTTTGACCACGATGAGGTCCTGTCCTTGAGCCATTGATAAACCGGGGCTCTGTTATCCAGACTCTCTTGGCAGTCGGATTTTTTCTTGCCATCTTCCCCAGCTGGTTTGCGCTTGCTCCAGTTAACTTCCTGTTGTCATAACCGAGAGACCCTGTGAGTTCAGCCCAGAGGTACTCACACACAGCTGTCTTTTCCCGCTGCGACAGAGACCAGCTCTGTTGGTCCTCTTGTGCAAAGTACTTACGGAGAGGGCCTCAGCCTAGAGCCAGACAGCAGGCTTCCTTCAGTCCCCACTCCTCCACTCCCCCGCTAAGTGGCCTTGGGGTGTTTATTTTATCTTTCCCAGTCTCGTTTTCTCAGCTGCAGAGTGGGTCTAATAAGCATCCCTACCTCACAGTGTAGTGAGAAGAGAATGATGTAATGGGTGAGGTCACTGAGCAGAGCCTCACACAGACCGCACAGACCAAGCCTCGGGAATGTTAGTTATTACCAAGCAAAATAACTATATCATTTCAAATGGAAGCCCCTGTTACATTTTATCCGTAATATAACTGTAGAGTCTGACTTTGGGGGTCTGATTTCTCTGAACAGTGCGATCACAACTTTTAGTGTGTAAGATGGTGTCAGTCAGGGCCCAGCACTGTTTCCCTGCAGTTTGTCCCCAGCTGGGAGGGAGACTGTGACTATAAAGTAGGGCTGAGCTGGGCGGGCACCTGTGGGACTAGGAGGGTACAGGAAGTGGGAAGATCCCAGGGTCACTTTTGAGAGAGCTGGCTTCACTGATCCCTTTAGAGGGACACATAACTCAGTCCTACTTATAGTGCTGCGTGTGGGTGTAGACGGTCCACCCTGTTGCCGGCTTTCTGAGGATTATCTGTGTACTCCATGCTGCAGCCTACTCAAAGAGGGGGTAGCAGAGGGGAGGGGAGGGGAGGGAGCCCGCCGTGAGCAGGAGGTGGAGTAAGGTGTTAGCTTTAGGCTGGGGTGCTGGCTCAGTGTTGCTTGCTATACAAGCATAAGGACCCGAGTTTGAATTTCCAGAACTCACGTAAAGCCAAGCGTGGTAGAGTCCAGCTAATCCAAGTACGCAGTTCTATGGTGAGATGGGAGGCACAGTCAGGGCAATTGCTGGAAGCTCCCAAGCCCAGGGTAGCTTGGAATAGACAGCAGTGAACAACAAAGGGACCCCGGTTCAAACTAGATAGAAGGTGAGAACTGACATCCCAGACTGACCTCTGACCTCCATACTCACACTGTGATATTCACACATGTGCCTGTACTCAGACACATGCACAACATGCATATACATCATACATGACCACCATATACACCTTCCATGGCATTAGCTGAGCAGCGTGGGAGGGAGTGGGCTGCCGGCTGTCCATCACCCAGTGATCAGAACTAAGGGTGCAGAGTGAGAGTGGAGGGTGTCGGGTCGGTCCGGCTAGGGCTAGCTGCCTGCAGTACATGAAAAACAGTTCCACTAACTAAAAGGGAAGGTGGTTATAGTGAACATATGAAAATTCATGCCGTGTGCGCCTCGGCTATTCTGACATACAGCCTGCTGAGGGATCCTGTAAGAAAGGACCTGGGGTTTGTCAGAGGCTCAGGCTCTGAAGCGGGTGGTCTGTGAGACCTGAATATGATACCCAGAATCCTGTAAAAAATGCCAGTTGTTGGGACTAGAGAGATGGCTCAGCAGGTAGAGCACCGGCTGTACTTAGAAGGCCCAGGATTGATTTCCCAGCATCCACAAGGTGGCTAATAACTACATGTGAAGGGATCTAGTACCTTTTCTGGCTTCTGCAGACATTGCACATACATGGTACACATATATACATGAAGCAAAACACACACACACAAAATAATAACGCAATCTAAAGAAATGCTGGGTGTGGCGGTTCTTACTTATAGTCTCAGTATTAGGGAGCTGGAGACCAGAGGATCTCTGGTGCTCACTGGCACCAGATTGGTGAGCTTCAGACCAGAGAAAGGAAAGACCCGGTCTAAAAGCAAGTAGACGGCATTCTCGGGACGGTACTCAAGGCGGCCAGCTCTGTGCGTCAGAGAGCAGGCTGGAGGGATGCTCAGCAGCTCTTGCTGCTCCTGCAGAGGACCAGTCCGCTCCAGCTAGTCTCCAGCTCCGGGCTCAGGGCACCCACATGGGGCGGCTTTCCAGCTCCAAGAGAGGGGGAGGAGATTTGAGACTCGGTTTCTCTGTAGCCCTGACTATCCTAGACCTCGCACAGATAAAGGCATGCACCACCACTGCCGGTCGATCAGAAGTCTTCTCTGATTTCCTCTGGCACACACCCACACACATATAAGGAATACAATGGTAAAAGAGAAAAACGTTTAAGACAGTAATTTTGTTTTGTTTTTCTTTTTCTTTTTTGGGGGAGGGATTTGGCTTTTTTCCGAGACAGGGTTTCCCTATATAGCCCTGGCTGTACTGGAACTCACTCTGTAGACCAGGCTGGCCTCGAACTCAGAAATCCGCCTGTCTCTGCCTCCCAGAGTGCTGGGATTACAGGCGTGCGCCACTACCACCCGGCTTGTTTTAGTTTTTCAAGAGAGGGTTTCTCTGTGTAACAGGCCTGTCCTGGAACTCGATTTTTAGACTAGGCTGGCCTTGAACTCAGAAGAGATCTCTGCTGAGATCAAAGGTGTGCATCACCACACCCAGCTGACAGTATTACATTGGACAATGTATACGTGACCACAATACAAAACAACTCTGTCCTTGTTTAGTGGGGAGCTAATTTATTATTATTCAGGGTGGATGAGGGGATCTGAAGAAATGTTATGGGAAGTATAACACCCCACCCTACTGCCACCACCCCATCCCCCACCGCACCCCCACCCCTCCCTGCCCCATCCCCCACCCCACCCCTGACAAGATCCACACTGATCTGACCCAGTTGGCATCACCAGGCAGAGGCCGCCATGGAGCAGTGTGCCTGTGTGGAGAGGGAGCTGGACAAGGTCCTGAACAAGTTCCTGACCTACGGGCAGCACTGCGAGCAGAGCCTGGAGGAGCTGCTGCACTCCGTGGGCCAGCTGCGAGCTGAGCTGGCCAGTGCAGGTGGGTGACCGTGCCCAGGGCCCACGTGACCACGGGCTACTTGCTGGGTGGCGAAGTCTTGGGTATGCACGTCCCTAGGCCTCCTGGGAGACAGTAAAGGAAGCCTCCGCTCCTTCAGAAAACCCGACAAATGATTCATTTACTTGAAATCACTGACATTGCCGGTTTGTTTTCAATAACTTTCATGTATTTATTGTGTGGGGAGAAGTTCCTAGGGCTTATTTCTATTGTAACATGGACCAGCACATCATTCGTGCCATGGCTCACTGATGGCCTGTTGTGCCCATGTGTGACATTCTGTACCCACTAGTGGATGGAAATTGGCTTGTTTCTATTTCCGTGCTATCCTGAAGAATGCCAGGACAAGCTCCACACGTGGCTTTCTGTGTTTCCACTTCTCCCTAGAAGTGGAATTGCTGGGCCAGCGTAACCTTTGAGTTTAATCTGCCCGTTCACAGGAAAGCCCACAGTACAGCCGCTACAAGATAAGGCAAGGCACATGGGTGCAAAGTCACCACTGACAGCAACCTCAACTTCCATAGCTGAGAAAGCGACGTCACCAGGGTCCTGGCTTGTGGGCTAGAGATGGCTCACCAAGTATAAGGCGCCTGCTGTGTCCCCGGGACCCACATGGTGGACAGTGTCTTCTGACCCCTAGGTCAGGGGACACATGTGTATCATGTTCCGGCCCTCAACCCCTGTGTAACTTAACTAAATAAAAATATCTGTTTGTTTGTTTGAGGCAGGGCCTCTCTACATAGCTCCGACTGTCATGGAATTCACTCTGTGGACCAGGCCAGCCTAGAACTCAGAGATCCACTCGCCTCAGCCTCCCAAGTGCTAGGATTTGTGCCACCACGCCTGGCAGTTGTTAAAAATCTTAAAAATAAGTAAACAAACATACTGGTTTGTTCATCGTGGCAATTTCCAAGTCCCTGGATTTAAGTACCAGGAAGCTGGTAATCCCAGAACTCTTGAGTCAGAGGCCGGAGAATCTCTGTGAGTTAGAGGCCAGCCTGGTCTCCATAGTGAGTTCCAGAGCAGCCAGAGCTACGCAGTGAGATTGAAAAATAAGCAGCTGGGCACAGACTGGAAGCAGGTGTTTCCTCTGGCACGCAGGGCTGCCCCCTGGGTCACCATGCTGGCATGCAGTAGGAAGCAGACAGGCTGCTGCAGAAGCTGCCCAGGATGGATCTGCCTCCTGTTCCTGACAGTCGGCTATCTCCCTCCACAGCTCTCCAGGGGACCCCTCTCTCAGCCACACTCTCCCTTGTGATGTCCCAGTGCTGTCGGAAGATCAAAGACACAGTCCAGAAACTGGCTTCCGACCATAAGGACATTCACAGCAGTGTCTCCCGAGTGGGCAAAGCCATTGACAGGGTGAGTGTGTGAGCGGTCGAGGGTCTAGGAGTGGGAACACCACAGAGCGCACTGGCTTGGCAGGAACACGCGTGTGAGTGCCTGAGTCACAAACCCGTCTCTCCTCTGTCAGAACTTTGACTCTGAGATCTGTGGCGTGGTTTCGGACGCTGTGTGGGACTCCCGTGAGAAACAGCAGCAGATCCTACAGATGGCCATTGTAGAGCACCTGTACCAGCAGGGCATGCTCAGTGTAGCTGAGGAGCTGTGCCAGGTAATGTTGGCCTTGAGAGCACAGGGGAGGGCACCTATCTCCTGCTGTTCGAGATGTTCTTGCTTATGTAGTCCAGACTAGCCTCATAGTTACCCTCCTCTCTCAGTCTCCTAAACTCTGGGATTATGGGTATGACATACCACCATGCCCAGCCCACAGCATTCATCTGCTAGTTTTCTAGCCAGTCCCCAATAGTCTTGCCTATTTTTGTTTTGGAACTCGCTATGTAGGCCAGGCTAGTCTCAAACTCACAGAGATCCTCCTGCCTCTCAAGTGCTGTGACCACATCCTGTTTGTTGCGATTCTGAGATAAGGTCTGGCAGTATAGACCAGGCTGGCCTCCAACCAGTCTTCCCTTTTCCTCTCAAGTCCTGGGTTCACAGCTGTGCATGGGCCTCCTGCATTTTATACATATTTATTTTACAAAGGAACTTGATCCCCCACTACAAAGTAGGAGGCAGCTCTAAGTGTATCTGATAGAAAACACAGTTGCTGATTTCCAGTTAGTCTGTTGCCTGCTAGAGCCAAGGCTTGCTCTCCTTTTGTAGTTAGGGATTGGCAAACTGGCATATAGCAGGCTACCAGAAGTCCTTGCCTTAATGTAATTAGGTGAATTAAAAGGTAATTTTCTCCCTAGGCCATTCAGTGGCAGGCCTGGGCACTGTCTGCAGAGTCACACTGTGGCTGACCAGGGACGATGCTTAGCCTCTGCGGGATGGAAAGCGAAGAGCAGGGCCCCTGCTCCCGGCAGACCACAGTTCCCTGCCTCCCTCAGCCAGGCTTTGGCTGATGACGGTTTATTATGGGAAGACTTTTGGGGACACTGCCTTGCATCTTCCTCAGGAGTCGACACTGGATGTAGACCTGGACTTCAAGCAGCCCTTCTTGGAGCTGAACCGCATCTTGGAAGCGCTGCACGAGCAAGACCTAGGACCTGCACTGGAGTAAGGGAGCCCGTCAAGGGGCTTGCCCATGTCACCCCACCTAGATATGCCTGACTCATTCAGCCAAGCCTTAGGGAGTCACTGTCTTAGGGCCTCGGTAGCCACTCCCCACTGCGCTGTTGTCTCTCCCCAGATGGGCTGTTTCCCACAGGCAGCGCCTGCTGGAGCTCAACAGCTCCCTGGAGTTCAAGCTGCACCGGCTGCACTTCATCCGCCTCCTAGCCGGAGGCCCCGAGAAGCAGCTGGAGGCCCTCAGCTACGCCCGGCACTTCCAGCCCTTTGCCCGGCTACACCAGAGAGGTGAGTGCGGGGTAGGGGCTGGGCTCCAGCCTGTACCACAAATGGTCTGTTACCAGCAAGATGCCCCCCCCTCCCCCACAATTTAGAAACCTTGGACTCTCTTTTGCCTCTAAAGTGAAGTCCAAAGCAAAGGCACAGCTGAGGCAGGGAGACAGCTGCTGTCCAGCTAGTTTATGTTAGTCATACTAGTTAGTGTAGGCTAGCATGACCCTGGCAGGACCGGACTCAAGGGTTAAAGGTCATAAGGTGGGATACAATTACATACACATATGACCGATTTATTACGTGTACAGTGGTCTACCTGCAGGTATGCCTGCAGAAGAGGACAATGGATGTCAGTATAGATGGATGGTCACGGGCCACCATGTGGTTGCTGGGAATTGAACTTAGGACCTCTGGAAGAGTGACCAGTGCTCTTAACTGCTGAGCCATCTTTCCAGCCCACAATATTTAAAAAAAAAAAAAAATCAAACCAAGCAGTGATACTGTTTATTAGTAGTGTGTGTTTGTGTGTGAGAGAGAGATAGGTAGATACCTGGAGGGTCACTTTACGATACTGCTTTACCACCGACTGACAACTGTTTTCAAGGTCAGCTTTATATACAGAGACCAAGCTCAAAAAAATTGGGGGAGGGTGAGTGGAGACCTTCTGTGCCAAGCAGAGACGCACCTGTGATGCAGGCAGAGCTGGAGCCAGGACAGCCTGGCCTTCTTACCTGGCTCCACGCGGGCAGCAGCCTGTAGATGCACTCCTCTGCACGTTAGGACTTTGCAGTCCTGTGGCTCCTCGAGGCATGGCCCCAGCTCTGCCTTCCCTGAACTGTCATCCCATTGTCTTGTAGAGATCCAGGTAATGATGGGCAGTCTGGTGTACCTGCGGCTGGGCTTGGAGAAGTCACCCTACTGCCACCTCTTAGACAACAGCCACTGGGCGGAGATCTGTGAGACCTTTACTCGGGATGCATGCTCCCTCCTGGGGCTTTCAGTGGAGTCCCCACTTAGTGTCAGGTACAACCCAGCCTCCTGAGGTCAGCGCAAGGGGAAAGGCAGGGAGGGAAACTGTGCCGACCCTTCCCTGTGCTTTCACAGACCTGAGCTGGCTCGCCATCGTCCTTGTGATAGACACCGCTTGTTTTCACAGTTAGACGGGCCCACCTCGCCTAGTCACTAAGTCATCACTCCCCTGCAGGGAGAGTGCTGGGTGCTGAGTCAGGTGCCTGAGCTACTGCTTCCTCTCTGCACTGCAGTGGTCTCTGCTCACTACAGTAAACCCAGGCAAGGCCCTCTTACCCCGGGTCAGCGGGTAAAGGCAGAGCGCTGCCATGAGCTGACTTTGTTCCCAGAAAGTCACTTCACCATATGGGACAGCTGTCTGTGTTACACTGTTGCTGTGGGGTCAGGTCACCACAGCCCCTAGGCGGGATCCACTGGGCAGTGCTGTCTGTACTCACAACGCCAGTGGGCTCGCTGTTCCAGCCAGTAGGCTTGCTGGTTTCCGGTCATCCTGAAGTAGAGCGTTTAGAGCTGGCTTTGCTGGCACTCTTACTTTGTACCGCAGTCCAGGCGGGCTCTGGCCCTCCCTCCTGAGCGCTGCCTCCCATCGGGGCTTGCCTCGGGAGCACTTCATCTGCTTGCTCATCTCTTTACCGGAGCTTGTCAGATTTTGGGGGTACACCAGACAAATACAAAGTTGAACATGCCATCTATGTACGTTGCTAGTGGCTTTTTAGGAGCAGCAGAGATGACTCTGGGGTTAAGGGCATTTGTTGATCTTGCTAAGCACCCAAGTTGGGTTCCCAGCACCCACATGGAGACTCCTTAGCTAGTTCAGGAGACCTGACACTCCACAGCCAGGCACATGGCCCACAGTACACAGAAGCACACATTTGTACACACAAACCTGACTTTATACCACCCGAGAATTTTTGTCTCCAGTCCTGTTTGGGACAGTGTGCTGGCCCTTGTGATCCCAGCTGCTTCAGTCTCTGCTCTATTCCTCAGCTTCGCTTCGGGCTGCGTGGCGCTGCCAGTGCTGATGAACATTAAAGCTGTGATCGAGCAGAGGCAGTGCACTGGGGTATGGAGTCACAAGGATGAGTTGCCGGTAAGACCAGGCTGGGGAGGCACCCTCAGACCAGTACTGGGGCACACAGCTCAGACAGGAAGTGTAACTCAGCCTTTTGCTGACCTCCCCAGATTGAGATTGAGCTGGGCATGAAGTGCTGGTATCACTCCGTGTTCGCATGCCCTATCCTGCGACAGCAGACCTCAGATTCCAACCCCCCTATCAAGCTCATCTGTGGCCACGTCATCTCCCGAGATGCACTCAACAAGCTCATCAATGGAGGGAAGTAAGTTCCCCTGCAGGGCTCCATCCTGGCCTGCCTGGCTTTCCTGCCAGCCCTGAGATGCTCTTGCGTTTGCCTTTCCTTGCAGGCTAAAGTGTCCCTACTGTCCCATGGAGCAGAATCCAGCAGATGGTAAACGCATCATATTCTGATTCCGAGGAACATTCTAGAAGGTGTAATCCACCCATGGGCCTTTGTGGAGGGACTGGCTTCAGTAGACTGTGATGCCTCTCAGACCAGCATTACCAGAGGGCCAACCTTGCTAGGCAGAGGCCAGAGAAGGCCGTGAACAAGCCTACAAGGGAGACTGGCTACTCTGTTGCTGTTTGTCTGTCTGTCTACACTTGCCCCTGATGGAGCAGCAAAGTGTTGACCATCAAATGTAGACATCTTTCTACTCTTGCTGTCACAGGGGTTTCTAGCTGTGACCCACCCACCTCCTTCTACTATACAGCCTCAACTGTATCTATCCATTCTCTACTGTAAATAGCCCGTTAGAACTGAATGCTGTTTTATAACTTTGAGCAAATATATTCATAGCCCTTCTCCTTACTGCTGGCCAGGCTTGAGTTTCATTAATGACTGCATGCCTCCTGTTACATATGTAAGCTAGTGGGCGAGTGGGCATGGTCCGGTGGCATCAGCTACCAAACCATAGCCACCTGGTATAGCAGGTCTGGGCAGATCTTTCCCCATGTCCTGTGTGACCTTACTAGTAACTGTGTAAGGGGAGGAAAGCATATACTTCCAGTTTGAGACCTCTAAGCCCAAACTCCCCTCTGACTATGCCAAGATGCTTCGACTCAGGCTGCTTGTTGCTCTGCATCCTAAAGGCTTCAAAGTCCTGTCAAGTGGAAGGACTTGGGGTTTGTTTTCATGTGTGGGGACATATTGCTTACAAGCATGTCTGCCACCCAGTGCCCTTAAAAGGCCAAAAGAGGGCTTTTCTGCAACTCAAATTACAGACAGTTGTGAGTCACCATGTGGTGTTAGGAAGAGCGGCCAGTGAGTACACTTACCTGTCGAGTCATCTCTCTAGCCTCCAGGACCTGGCAGAGTTGTCCTACTGAAAACTTACTATGTGGATGGGCAAACTAATTCTACCGGTATGTAAGGCTCTTGGAGTTGTGTGAGGTTGGGGTTGGGCCCAACTGTCCTAGAGCGGGAACTGAAGATGGGTGGGCTGTGAGATGGTGCTGAGCATCTGCCAGGTTACACCCTTGAGGCGTGCTGAAAGGCTGCTTTCCCTCCTCCCAACTTCTTGGCTCTGCCAGCAGCTGGAGTCTAAAAAACACCCACACACTTGACACATTTTCGCCTTAGCATTTACTTCTCCCCCATATTCTTGGAACTGTCTTCATCAAAGCTCAACAGGAGATGGTGGCAATGATGGCAAAGATGCCGGCTCTTCCTCCAAGAGCAGCTGCTGGAGCTGCTGGGAAGATTCACACATCAAGAAATCAGGGAGCTGCTGGGAGGGGGGGTAGCCGCCTGCAGCCAGCCCACCCGGCATCTCTTGAACAGGGGCTGGGTTGCAGCCCAAGTCTCTCACAGAGGTGCAGGCAGTGCCTGCACCTCCTCCAGGCACTTGTCATAGGACTCCTGATATTCTTCATGGGGCTTCACCATGATGACACAAGTGGGGCGCTTGGAGCCCGTGGCCGCACCCAAGTCCTACACAGAAGAGAAGAAAAGCTGCAGGGAACAGGGGGCACAGCCTACCAGCCTAACCAGGCACACAGCCAGGTCCTGTTGGTAAACATTACATTTAAAACTATTTCAGATGTTTGCCATCACTTAGACTCGGCTCTCAAGCCATGGTCCTCCAAGCCAGTCCTGAACATTCCCACATGGCCTACAGTGTTATTCCTGTGGGCAGGGCAGGGCCTGTCTGCCCGTCTCTGACGTCCTTCACACATGTTCAATATTCTTAGCATACAGCAGATCCCCCTTACAGGAAGGAAGCCTGCCAGCCATATGCTATGCACCTCCCAGCACCACAGCCTCCCTAGGGCCAAGATGGGCGTGTGCAGGGTAGGCATGAGCTCCTCACCGTCTTAGAGGGCACATAGACGTAGGGCAAGTTCTGGTCCTCACACAGCACCGGAAGATGGCAGTACACCTCGATTGGCAATGTATCTCCTGCCAAGACCACGATCCTGCAATGAGAGAGAGCGCCATCAGTCCCCTCCCTTTCCCTTCCAGTCCTAGGAGCTACCTTCAGCCTGGCTGGGAGGGGCACAGAGATGGATAAGATGTCCCACCCCACGGACCCCCACACTAATGCCAGCCTCCGACTTCTGAAGGGCGTATAGAGGACAGAGGAGGTGTGGGAGAAATGCCAAGAAATAGGAACTCAGCTCTCCTTAGAGTCAGTAACGTTACAACCAGGAGGCCACCTGCTAGCAGAGACCTGAGGGTTATGTGGAAGATCCCAGAATGGCAGGTGTGGGGATAGAATTAGGCCAAGGGACTCAGAGTGGCACTGAAGGGCTGGTCGCCTTGTGCAATATATACTAGGAGGGGGTCAGAGAACAAAGCTGAGATTGGCAGGAATCACCTCAGTGTTTGTTTGAGTAAAACACAGGCTCTGTCCCAAGAGAAAGGTTGCCAAGAGCCCTCAACCATGGTTGTAAGCTATCAGTGTACCAGACCCAGAAGTCCTGAAGACCCACCCAGAAGGAAGAATGCTCTCTACGGGTGGAAGACAGAGTCTGTCTCCACACTCCATTCCCTCTGGCACAGGGCTGGTCCTCTGCCTGCTGTCCGTCCTTGGGGTTCCTTTCTTTTTGCCTTCCTGACCTATTGTCATGGTGCCAGGTGCCACCTGAAGCCCCCAGTCCCCATTTGCCCTACCAAAACAATCATCTGTCTGCCTGTAGGATAGCTAAGCAGAGGTGTCCGGGGATCTTCCATGTCAGCTCAGGAGGCCTCAGAGGGCAGCAACACTCACTGCCAAGCCCGACCACCCGAAAGGTAGAAGAGTTAGCTCTTATAAGTTGTCCGTTGATGTCCACATATGTACTGGAATGCATATGTGTGTATACACATGCAGGCGCGCACACACACACTACATGTAATAAAATAACCATTTGAAATACTTTTTTTTTTTGGTTTTTCTTTCCTTTTTTTTTTTTTTTTTTTTTTTTGGTTTTTCCAGACAGGGTTTCTCTGTGTAGCCCTGGCTGTCCTGGAACTCACTCTGTAGACCAGGCTGGCCTCGAACTCAGAAATCCACCTGCCTCTGCCTCCCAAGTGCTGGGATTACAGGTGTGCGCCACCACGCCCGGCTCCCACTTGAAATACTTAAAAGGGACCTAAAAACCATACTTAACATGCTTTCACATGCCAGGCCTGGTCTATGTACAGAGGGCTACACAGACACAGAGAACCCTGTCCCTAAAAAGCAAAAACAAAAACAAACAAAAAACTCCACTTTCACACAAACCTGGTTTCCCCCCACTGTCTGTCTACAGTCACAGCCCACAGCTCACAGCAGGCAGGCATCCAGGTGCCGCCATCCTCTCACTGACTTGGGCCACGCAGCTTCCTCAGTCAGTTGACTTGCTCCTCCCAGTTCTTCCCTCGACATCAGTCCTCAGCTTCCACTCTGTTCTGAGAACGACACTAAACCTACCATTCCTCAGAAAGCCCAGGAGGGCTGGAGCGGCGACAGACAGACGGTGGTGCGCAGCCATCTGTAACCTGTCAAAGGGGACCTTACACCTTGCCCTCTGGCTTCCAAGGACACCAGTGATGCAGCAGCATAAGCATTCAGGCAAAACATTCAATCACAAATAAGTCAAAAAGACAACCTTTAAAGGCATAACCACTACACTGCCCTGCCCAAGAGCCTACTCTTCTCAGAAATACACACACACACACACACACACACACACACACACACAAGTTCATTCATTCTCTTTGTTGTTTTGAGACAGGGTCTCTATACATAGACATGGCTATCCTGAAACTCGGGAGATCTGCCTTTGTTGAGATTAAAGGCCTAAACCACTACTCTTGGCCTAGCATCCTGTCCTTGTGGGAGTTTTGTCTGTTTTGAGACCGTTTCGTAGCCCACGCTGGCCTTAAGCCAGCTATGCTTGGGGAGCTAGCCCTCATTCTCCCCTGGGCTACATGGGAAAATGTCTCTACATACAGCACGTTGCCTAGAGCCTGAAACACTCGTGCCTTTCGATAGAATGAACAAGCAGGGCTCTAGCTTACATGGGTTGGGTTTCTAGTCTCTCCCCTGTCATTTACTGGGTACTCCATTTACTGGTGGTGAAGGGAGTTGACTCTTGATTGGTCAGTCAACTTCACCTCACCTTTATTGAGTAGGTGTAATTTCTTCTCCTTCTTTTTATTTTTATTTTTTTGTTTTTTCAAGACAGGGTTTCCCTGTGTAGTCCTGGCTGTCCTGGAACTCACTCTGTAGACCAGGCTGACCTCTAACTCAGAAATCCGCCTGTCTGCCTCCCAAGTGCTGGGATTACAGGTGTGCGCCACCACGCCCGGCGAATTTCTTCTTAATAACCCAAACAGTGACATAGTACTTATCTACCATGCACAAGGCCCATAGGTTCAATCCCCGGCACTGAAAAAAAAAAAAAAAAAAAACAAAACTCACAAAACTTAAAAACCAGCCGGGCGGTGGTGGCGCACGCCTTTAATCCCAGCACTTGGGAGGCAGAGACAGGCGGATTTCTGAGTTCGAGGCCAGCCTGGTCTACAGAGTGAGTTCCAGGACAGCCGGAACTACACAGAGAAACCCTGTCTCGAAAAACAAAAAAAAAAAAAAAAAAAAAAAAAAAAAACTTAAAAACCAGCGGAAGAGCCGGGCGGTGGTGGCGCACGCCTTTAATCCCAGCACTAGTGAGGCAGAAGCAGGCGGATTTCTGAGTTCGAAGCCAGCCTGGTCTACAGAGTGAGTTCCAGGACAGCCCGGGCTATACAGAGAAACCCAGTCTCGAAAAAAAAAAACAAATCCAATAAAACAAAACAAAAAAACAAGACAGCGGAGGACGGGTTCTTACCCTCTCTCGCCCTTGTTGACAAATTTTTGAACCTCCTTCACTCCGCGACGAATCTGCTTCTGCTTCGCAGCTATAAAGAGAGAGAAGCGTGAGCCGAGACTTCTTCGATCCCGGTCCGCCCAACTCGCCCGGCCGGGGCCGTGTTCGCCACGCGCGCGCCCGCCCGCCCGCCTCACCCTTCTTGATGCACTTGTAGAGCTTGCGCGTCAGGCGGCGGGAAGCCAGGGGCTGCGCGATGGGGTTCAGGTTGACCAGTAGCTCCTCGTACGTGCGCTCCTCGCTGCAGCCCTCCGCCTGCGCCTCCACCTCCTCGGGAACGTCCTTTATTTTGGGCATCTTAGCAACTACAACTCAGATCTGGACATAGAGACACCACGCGGCGCCGCCTCCGGGATCACTTCCGAGTTATGAAGCACTCTGTGACCAATCGGGAAACGAAACATTCTCTACCGACCAATCGCTTAAGTAGCCCTCTGGGGGCGGGATTTTGGGTATAGGGGCGGGGTTAAAGGTCAATCTAGGCCTGGGATTTGGATTTCCAAGGCGGGAACCTAGGGAAGCCGAATTTAGAACTAGCGGGAAAGGGGCGGGGCCTGAGGGTCGAGAGGCGGGGCCCAAAGGGAAAGAGGCGGGGCCCGGAAAAATTGATGCGGAACGGGAGGAAAGAAAATACGACGTGAGTCTGTCTCCTGAGCTCCTGGGCCTTGTGACCTGATGCTGCTGGTTAGGAAAAGCCTGGCGCACCTGAAGGTTTTTTCATTATTTTCTTTTCCCCCTCCTGGATCCTGTTGCTCAAACTATAAACCACACACCTTTGATCCCAGCAGTGGGGAGACAAGGGCAGGTGGATCTCTGAATTTTAGGTGACCCTGATCTACATAGTGACTTCCGCTGGGCAGTGGTTGTGCATACCTTTAATCCCAGCACTTGGGAGGCAGAGGCGGGGGGAACTCTGAGTTCGAGGCCAGGCTGCTCTACAAATAGAGTTCCAGGACAGCTAGGACTACACAGAGAAAGTCTCAAAAAAATCTCAAAGAAAGCCGGGCGGTGGTGGCACACACCTTTAATCCCAGCACTTGGGAGGCAGAGGCAGGTGGATCTCTGAGTTCGAGGTCAGCCTGGTCTACAAAGTGAGTTCCAGGACAGCCAGAGCTACACAGAGAAACCCTGTCTTGAAAAACAAAAAAACAAAACAAACAAACAAACAAATAAATAAAAAAATAGAAAGAAGAGAAAAAGAGGGACACACGCTGGCCTCGACAGCTTATCTATAGTTCTAACTATGTTGGAGGTGAGGTGAAAGAATGGTGTGAATCCAGGAATTTGGGGACACTCTGGGTAACATAGAACTTTCCAAAACATAGGAGACTGGTGAGTTGGGTCAACAAGTAAAGGCACTTGCTTCCAAGCCTGACACCCTGAGTTTGAATAAGTAAAAGCCAAAAAAACCCACAAACAAACAAACAAAACTCTGGAAGGTAGATAGTTCAGTGGTTAAGAGCATCTGTTGCTGTTGTAGAGACCTCAGTTCCTAGCAACCACATGCTGGCTCAAAACCATAACTCCAGGTCCAGGGGATCTGAAAATGTCTAATCTGCAAGGGCCCCAGGCATGCATGTGCTGCACAGGTGTGCATTCAGGCAACACACACACACACACACACACACACACACACGAAATAAATCAAAAGATGCTAAGTGTTGCCGGGCGGTGGTGGCACACGCCTGTAATCCCAGCACTCTGGGAGGCAGAGGCAGGCGGATTTCTGAGTTTGAGGCCAGCCTGGTCTACAGAGTGAGTTCCAGGACAGCCAGAACTATACAGAGAAACCCTGTCTCGAAAAACCAAAAAGAAAAAAAAAAAAAAAAAGAAAGAAAGAAAAAAGTTGTTAAGTGTTAAAAGCAAATCTGAAAACCCAGAAAGGTAAGAAGGAAGGGGACACGTGCTGGGTAAGAGTGCAGCTACCGAGAACCAGGCAGCAACACGAGACGGGGACCTCAGCCTGTGACTGAGAGGGGCTGGAGTTAGAGCTGGTCTGTGGTAAGGGTGGATATGAAGGAGGATCCTGAGTAGCAGGTGCCAAAAATCAGGCCCACATTTAGACCTGAGTTTTGTAAAGGACAACAGAGAACCCGTCCTTCCCTGATTGATAACTTGAGACCTGTGAGGTAATTAAGTATGATTTCCAGCCACTAAGAAATCACTTGGGCTGGGCAGCGGTGGCACACGCCTTTAATCCCAGCACTTGGGAGGCAGAGGCAGGCGGATTTCTGAGTTTGAGGCGAGCCTGGTCTACACAGTGAGTTCCAGGACAGCCAGGACTACACAGAGAAACCCTGTCTCGGAAAAAAACAAAGCAAAACAAAAAAACAAAACAAAACCAAAAAAAAAAAGATTGTAATACTCCTCCTTTGGTCAGGTTGTAGGGAGGACCGAGTGTGTCTGCAGTGATTACAAAATGTTGGGGGAAACCAAGTATTTAGACAGTAAATGTTTAATACTTGCCAGCTGATCTGAATCCGAGGGAGACCTCGTTTAGGGGAACGGATAGGGTGACTTCGGAGACTCACCTTTGTCTTCTGATGTAAGGTCTGCCCAGAAATCAGATGCCCATGCATTGTGATGGGGGACAAAGGTGGCCCCTCCACGACCCAAGTTGTGATCATCCCAGCCTTCTGTCTTCTCTAGAGTGGGAGGTTCTGGTAGCGGCAGTCCTAATCCACTACCTTGCATATACCGCCACCTTCTGGAAAGTCCTGGAATTACCGCTAGCTGTGACTGGCATTGCTCTGTTTGCAGAAGTGGACTCAATCATGTGTGGGTTTTGTTTTCTGTGTGGCATTAGTTACCTGAGGCCCACTTTAATCCAAAGGTACTAAATAGAAATTTCGTAGATATATGGTTAGGAAGGTTTAAATATGACAGAAGCCATCTAGGAAAGCAAAGGAGTTCTGCTTTCCATGTCTGCGATGGCCAAAGAGGCACAGCCCCAGAGAGGACCTGAGGATCGCTTCTCGCCGCTGATATGCCTTTCCTGCCACTATTTTGTTTTGTTTTGTTTTTGTTGTTGTTTTTTTTTTTTTTTTTAGAGACAGGGTTTCTCCGTGTAGTTCTGGCTCTCCTGGAACTCACTTTGTAGACTAGGCTGGCCTCGAACTCAGAAATCCGCCTGCCTCTGCCTCCCAAGTGCTGGGATTAACTTTCCTGCCACTATTACATCACTTAAGGATTCCTGGCATCAGCAGACCCTTTTGGGCAAATTTCCTACCGATCAACATGAAGATGAACTTTCATGAATTAATGCTGTTTAGAGGAATTAATGAATTTCTAGAGTTGTTGATTTGATTCAAATCATTGTAGGAAGGACGTTTAAGGAGATGGTTTTAATTGTTTACAGAAAGGTGTAATAAAGTTAGAATCAAGAGTAAAATGTGCCCCCTCCTCATAGACTAGTAAGTAAAGGCTGCGTAATAAGGAATACAATGAACTTTCATAAACTGCATTAAGAAGAGAAACAGGCTTGGGACAGGATTTATGATCAAGGAAAAAACACTCATTCTAGCTCAGGTCCCAGGATGAAGCCACAGGTGTTCACTATGATAAAGCAAGGCCGTGTGACACTGTTGCTTTGAACTTACAAAGAATGAGCTTATGAAATGAAACACTGCTTTGAACTTACTACGAACATCCTTCTGTAACTCTCCTTTTCTTTTTTTTTTTTGTTTTTTGGTTTTTCGAGACAGGGTTTCTCTTTGTAGCCCTGGCTGTCAAGGAACTCACTCTGTAGACCAGGCTGGCCTCGAACTCAGAAATTCACCTGCCTCTACCTCCCAAGTGCTGGGATTACAGGCGTGCGCCACCAATGCCCGGCTAACTCTCCTTTTCTGTAAAATTTTATCTATGAGGTTATTTATTTATTTATTTATTAGATTTATTTATTTATTATATATAGGTACACTGTAGCTGTCTTCAGACACCCCTGAAGAGGGCATCAGATCTCATGACGGATAGTTGTGAATCATCATATGGTTGCTGGGATTTGAACTCAGGACCTCCGGAAGAATAGTCAATGCTCTTTTTTTTTTTTTTTAATTTTATGTATATGAGTACACTGTTGCTGTCTTCAGACACACCAGAATAGGACATTGATCCCCATTACAGATGGTTGTGAGCCACCATGTAGTTGCTGGGAATTGAACTCAGGACCTCTGGAAGAGCAGTCAGGGCTCTTAACCGCTGAGCCTTCTCTCTAGCCCATAATAATCAATGCTCTTAACCACTGAGCCATCTCTCCAGCCCCTCTATGAGGTAATTTTATAACGAACTTTTGTCTAAGAAGGGATAAATTGCCAGAGAGAAGAAATAAGCTGTGACTTTGGGGACTCTGCTCCCTCCACCAAATGTGTGTGTGTGTGTGTGTGTGTGTGTGTGTGTTCATACATATGTATCTAGGTATATATTTATGTGAACAGACACCATAATCAAGGAAACTCTTCTAAGGACAACATTTAATTGGGGCTGGCTTACAGGTTCAGAGGTTCAGTCCTTTATCAGCAAGGCGGAAGCATAGCAGTGTCCAGGCAGGCATAGTGTAGGCAGAGCTGAGAGTTCTATATCTTCATCTGAAGGCTGCTAACAGGATACTGACTTCTAAGCAGCTAAGATGAGGGTCTTTTTTTTTTTTTTTTTTTTTTTTTTTTTTTTTGGTTTTTCGAGACAGGGTTTCTCTGTGTAGCCCTGGCTCTGTCCTGGAACTCACTCTGTAGACCAGGCTGGCCTCAAACTCAGAAATCTGCCTGCCACTGCCTCCCAAGTGCTGGGATTACAGGCGTGCACCACCACCGCCCCACTATAAGTCCTTTTTATTTGCCTGTGTAGCAGTCATCGTCCAGGCTTACTGCCCCAGTCTCCTAGCCTAAGCCAAGCCCTGGAAGCTTCCAGCCTCCCCTCTGTACGATCTAATCTAGGCCTGGAGGTTTTCAGCCTCTGAGACTTGCTGCTGAATAGGCTCACCCTTTCTAGTTCTTTCTGATCTCTCTGGCTCATTGATTCAGCTCAGCTGTTCCGGCTCACACTCCTCTCCCGGCTGACTGACTCAGTCTGGCTTCTCTCTGAATTGCTCTGCTTGACCTCAAACTAACTCTAGCAATCTTTTGTAAACTTCTAGCTCCTCATTCTTTTGCTTGTTCTGTCTTTACCTATTAGTTTGTTCTTTCTTCAACCTGTCTCTGTAAAACTCTTCTGGTAAAAGTGCCTCCTTCTCCCTCTCGTCTGTTCCACTCTAACTCTACTGTCCTGCTCTCCACGAACTCTCCTGTATTCCTGTTCTATACTCTCTTCCTATATTGTCTGTCGCTTCCTGAATAGCTTCCTTTTCCTGTCTCTCTTCTCTGAGAGTTGGGCATATCCTAATCCGACAGATAATTCTCTGATTGGTCACTTTTTCTGCCACTCAATTAGACATCACTTTCAAACATGGTTGCTTTTATTTATTTATTTATTTATTTATTTATTTATTTAGTGTACACTGTATCTGTCTTCAAACACACCAGAAGAGGGCATCAGATCTCATTACAGATGGTCGTGAGCCACCATGTGGTTGCTGGGAATTGAACTCAGGACTGCTGGAAGAGCAGTCAGTGCTCTTAACCGCTGAGCCATCTCTCCAGCCCAGTTGCTTCCTTCTGCAAACGAATTTTACCTTCATTGTTTGGGATTAAAGGTGAGGTTTTTTTGTTTGTTTGTTTTTGTTTTGGTTTTTTCGAGACAGGGTTTCTCTGTATAGCCCTGGCTGTCCTGGAACTCACTCTGTAGACCGGGCTGGCCTCGAACTCAGAAATCCTCCTGCCTCTGCTTCCCAAGTGCTGGGATTACAGGCATGTGCCACCACCCTGCTAAAGGTGAGTTTTAAGGGTGTGTATGTATTCCAGCCAGAGGGATAAAATTGTGGGTGTGGCCTTTAAGACTGAGCCAGACCATAACTAGCAACAGGTTCAAATATCCTGTAACAGGCTGAAAAGATGGTTCACCCTATAAGAGTATGTTCTGCTCTTACAAAAGACCCAAGTTTGGTTTCAGGCATCCACACTAGGGAGCTCAAATCACCTGTAACTCCGGCTCTAAGGGGTCTGACACCCTCTTCTGGACTCCCTGCGCACCTGCATTCATTGGCATATACTCCCACACATAAACACATTAATGTAAAATTAATCTTTTAAAATTTTGTTTGAGGACTGGGTATAATGGCACACACCTTCATTTTGTCTTTTTTTTTTTTTTTTTAAAGAACTGAGGACTGAGTCCAGGACCTTAAGCTTGCTAGGCAAGTGCTCTACCACTGAGCTAAATCCCCAACCCTGGTACACACCTTTAATCCCAGCACTCAGGAGGCAGAGGCAGGTAGATCTCTTGAGTTTGAGGCCAGCCTGGTCTACTGAGTGAATCCAGGTAGCAGATTTAAAAAATCTAGTTTTTAAACGATTAATTTATTTTGTAATTATGAATATTTTGTCTGCATACCGTGTGTGTGTGTGTGTGTGTGTGTGTGTGTGTGTTTTACTCATGGAGACCAGAGGTGAGCATTGGAACTGGAGTTAAGGAATGGCTGTGAACCGCCATGTGGGTCCTGAGAAGTGAACCTGGGTAATCGGCAAGAGCAGCCAGTGCTCTTAACAACGCCCCACCCGTAAGTAAGTCTTTAAAAAAAAAAGAAGAAGAAGAAGAAAGAAAGGAAGGAAGGAAGAAAAAACATTCAGATGAGGTTGAGCTAGGTCAGTAGGCTGCTCGCTTGCATGGATAAAGCTCAGGGTTCAGTTCCCAGAAAAACAAAACACAGTAAGGCCGGGTATGGTGACTTGCACCTGTAATCCTAGAAACGGGAGGATCTGGGTTCAGAGTCGTTCTTGGTCACATTAGGAGGCGGCAAAGTGACAGTGTTTTATTTTGCTCGATATACCGGGTGCTGCCTTCCTAGTGGAGAAGCAGTCTGACTAGTTCCCCAGTAGGGTGTGGAAACAGGAGGCTTCAGTTAGCCTCCAGAATTCGAGAAGCAAGAGATAGGTCCTGGCAGTTTCCTTGTGTTGACTGGGTGTCCCCTGACCGACACCGCAAATCTTCCCACTTCGTTGCACCCTCTCCCTGCCGCTTGCTGGGCTTGAGAACTTTGGCTTGCTCAGTGACTGCGGAGTGACGGGCAGACTCGCTTTGTTTTTCCCTCTGCTGTGCAGGGAGGAGGGGCAGACAGTGGGTTGTCCTGACCCCGCCTCTTCCGGTTTCTGGGCTTGGCAGTGGAAGGGCGGAACTGGCGTTGTCTGTGCACTTTGGCTTTCACAGCGCTCGTCTGCAGGGTGAGGACCCACAAGCCTCGCGGGAAGGATCGGAGCAAAAAGACCTTGCCCTGGAGCGGCTGGGGGACAGCGGCCAGGGAGCTGCTGCTTTCCTTATTCGGCCTCCGTTTTGTCCCCTTTGCTAAGTTTTGTGAAAGAGAGGGTTGGACTTTTGTTTTTGAAACGGAGCCTCTCTTTTCTCCTTTAAATATTTTTGTCAGGCCCAGAAGGAACTCGGATTCTCCACACTCCGAAAGGCAAAAGGCTGTCCAAATATCTAGAAATGAGCTCAACCTGGAGTCTAAGAGGATTTCTGGCAGTTAGATAAAAGCAAACATTCGTCAGGAACTTGTGAAACCGGTTCTCATTGGCCAAAAGGAATCATTTCACTTAGGTCTGGCACAAGGGTCATAACGCTGCACGGCAAAGCACGTGCTGGCCTCCAGACTCTCGGTATCACAAGCGCTTGACACATTTCAAAGTACACTGTAGCTGTCTTCAGACACACCACAAGAAGCCATTGGATCCAATTACAGGTGGTTGTGGGCTATCATGTGGTTGCTGGGAACTGAACTCAGGACCTCTAGAAGAGCAGTCTCTTCCCGAGAGTTTGTGCTCTTAACCACGGTGCTATTTCCTCTAGCTCAAGAAATGAATCTTCTCTTCACTCTTCTGTAGTTACAAGAAGCTGGCACCAGAGGAATAGAAGGAACCATGGTTCTGGGATGGCAGGGCCTCCAGGGGTGGACAACTAGGTGATCATGGTTGGTTTCCTCCCTTCCTTTCGACTTTGCACTGGGGCTGGCTAGCCTGCCCCAGTCCCAGCCCCGCCCCCGCTGTGCGGTTCCTGCCCCAGCCCCGCCCCCGCTGTGCGGTTCCTGCCCCAGTCTGACTGTACCTTCTGCAGCAGTGTGTAGAGCTGGAGCCAACTCACGCTCCTTGAAGACCCCCTCCCTTCCCTTCCTCCCTGTAACTGTCACTCTAGCTGCGTGTGCTGACTTCCGGTTTGTGCTCCATCTGAACCCCATGTCAGGACATGAAAGCCCCTGCTTCCCTGCAGTCGCACACAGATCCGTCCCTGTGTGCCCCTGGGAGAGCAGAGGTCTGTCTTCTCAGCTTGGAGCCTCTGCTCATGCGGTTTCCTCTCCGGGTACCCCTCCCTTCTTATCCTTCGTGGTTTAGACGACTCCTTTAGAACGCTGCCCCATCTCTCCTCCTATGGAGGCGGTGCCTTGCCCACGCTCTTGGTTTCTGCTGTTTCCTCAAAATGCCTCATTCTCTCTGGTGGCCTGTCATGGCATTACATAAGACAGGTGCTTGGAGCTATGCCTTGAAGGCTGACAGATTGGAAACTTTCCTTTAGTTTCTTTACTTGTTTATCATGTGGCCTGTATATCCATATTCAGCTGAACACATGTATGTAGGGCCCAGCGGTCAACACTGGGTGTCCTCCACCGCTTTGTGCCCTGCTTTTCAGATAGACTGGCTGCATAACAAGCCCCCAAGAATTTCCTTTCTCTGCCCAATTTGCAAGCATGTACAGCTGTGCCTGACTTTTTTGTTTTGCTTTTGTTCATAAGATTTATTTATTTATTTATTTTTTCAAGACAGGGTTTCTCTGTGTAGCCCTGGCTGTCCCTAAACTCACTCTGTAGACCAGGCTGGCCTTGAACTCAGAAATCTGCCTGCCTCTGCCTCCCAAGTGCTGGGATTAAAGGCATGTGCCACCACTGCCCAGAATGATTGATTGATTGATTTTTATGTGCATTCGGTGTTCTTCCTGCATGTATGTCTGAATGAGGGTATCAGATCCTCTGGGACTGGGGTTAAAGACCCCATGTGGGTCTAGGAATTGAACCTGGGTCCTCTGGAAGAACAGCTAGTGCTCTAACCACTAAACAATCTCTCCATCCCCCCTTTACATAGATATCTGTTTTGTTTTTGTTGTTTGTTTTCAAAATAGATCTTACTGTGAAACCCAGGCTGATCTAGAGCTTGCTGTTTAGCCCAGGCTGGTCTCAGAACTCCTAGCGATCTGCCTTATGAAGCTGCCCAAGAGATCTGAACGTAGGCCCTCACACTTACACAGTAAACACCCCCTGACCCCTGACCCATCCCCCCAGTTTCAATGCCCCTTTACTGAAAAACCACTGTGATACTCTGGGTTTCCTTCTTCATGGCCCCTTACAGTAATGGGAGGAAGTGGTAGGGAAGAGACACAGTATCTTCCATGGGTCTTAGGCAGGCCTCAAAATGAACTTGTAGCAGAGGATGCTCTTGAGCTCCTGGTCCTCTTGCCTCCCTCTCTTGAGCGCTGGGATTAAAGACTTGCTCCCTTGTGCAGTGCTGGGGATGGAATCCAAGGCTTTACATACACTAGGTGAGTTCTGTCCCGGCTGAGCTACACCTCCCGCCCAAGGCCTTTAAAAGCATACTCTCTGAGGACCGCAGTTTAACCCTCAAGAGAAGGAGAAAGTAGGGGGTGAGATCTGAGGCAGAACGTTCTGCGGTACAGAGAAGCATCTAGCACTAGTGACTTCTGGGAAATAAACAGCTCTAGGCTGGAGCTACAAGACATGGCTGGGTCAGACATGCTGGGCTTCCTAAGGCGCCGGGATGGCCACTTAGAGAAGAGACCCATCCTTAGTGCCACATATAGTATGTGCTCATCTAGCTCCTACCAAGTCCAACCTGTGTGGAAGGCAACACAAGTCACAGGACAAAGGATCCTGGCCAGAGGGACCACCGATGTTCCGAGGCCTCAGCTAACTCCTTCTTGTCAGGTCAAGTCAGGGTGAGAACCCCTTCCTCAGAATGCTGGGAAGCCAGTCATCCAGAGTCTTCACACAAAGTATCGACAAGACAAACTTTTCACAAAGACTCCTGTGGATGGAGCTTGGTGAGTGTGTTGAGGGGAGGAAGGGAGGAGGTCCCAAAAGCAGTGGGCACAGCGCGGAGTGACAGGTGGTTGTGGCAGAGGGGCTGAAAGGTGTCTGCCAATTAACTCAAAACAAACAACAGGCAAAACTCAAATGCAGAGAGAAGGTGAGAAAAATGAATGTAACTTGTGGGCTGGGGATGTTGTGAGTATGCAGGGAGCCCTGCATGCATTTCTAGCCCTGCATACACTTAGAAGGTGGAGGCAGGACAATTAGGAGTTAATGGTTATTCTGTCCCTCAATAAGAGTTGAGACTGGCCTAGGTTATATGAGACTTTGTCTGGGCGTGAGGGTGAATAAAGAAAACCTACCTGAACCCACAGACTTTAGCCTTTGAAGTAAGCACTTTACCCCCGAGCCTCTCACCCAGCTCTAGACTGGAGATTGTACAAATTACATACATATATTGCTGAATAGCGGGAATCCTCAAATCTTTCTAGGGGTCTTTTGGGGTACCTGGCTGAATAACTGAATTATCTGGGCTGGAGAGATGGTTCAGTGACTAGGAGCCCTTACTACTGCCACATGGGTAAACTGCCTGACCTCAGCTCCAGGAGATCTGGTGCCCTCTTTTGGCCTCCATTGGCATTTAATTTGTGTGTACCCCCACCCATATACACATGATTTTTTTTTAAAGACTCCTTTAGAGCCGGGCGTGGTGGCATATGCCTTGTAATCCCAGCACTTGGGAGGCAGAGGCAGGCGGATTTCTGAGTTCGAGGCCAGCCTGGTCTACAGAGTGAGTTCCAGGACAGCCGGGACTACACAGAGAAACTCTGTCTTGAAAAACCCAAAAAAAAAAAAAAAAAAAAAAAAAAAAGACTCCTTCAGTTTTGCTGGGAATGGTAGCTCCTAACGTCACTCTCAGCATTTAGGAGGCAGAGGCAGGCAGATTTCTGAGTTCGAGGCCAGTCTGGTCTACAGAATGAGTTCTGGGACAGCCAGGGCTATACAGAGAAACAATGTCTCGAAAAAAAAATTATTTTATGTGTATGAATGGTGTTTTCCTGCATGTGTGCATGTGTGTTGCATATGTACCTGATGCTAACAGAGGGCTGAAGAGAGCACTGGATTCCTTGGAATTAAAGATATTGAAAGCCATCACATTGATGCTGGCAACCAAATCCAGGTCCTCTGTAAGAGCAGCAAGTGCTTTTAACTGATGAGTGATCTCTCTAGCCCCCTAAAGATAAATCTGAAGCCAGGTCTGGTGGCACAAGCCTTTTGTCCTGGAACCAGGTAGGCAAAGGCTTATACATTTGAGACTACCCTGGTCTACACAACAAGTCCCAGGCCAGCTAGGAATTCATAGTGAGTCTCACCACCACCCTGCACAAACCTCTCTATTTCCCTCTCTTTTTCAAGACAGAGTTTCTCTGCGTAAGGCTGTCCTGGAACTTGCTCTGTAGACAAAGTTGACCTTGAACTCACAGAGCTCCGTCTGCCTCCTGAGTTCTGGGATCAAAGGTGTGTGCTTGTTAAGGATCTTTTTTATCATAGAAAAAATGCTCTTTCTCAATGTCCATAACTGGGATCCAATAACAGGAATGCTAGTATTTGTGTGATTGACATCCAGAGAGCCTGTTGCTATCAGAAATCCCCTTGCAAGTAACACAGTGACATTCTGTGCTAAGACTCTCTCTTGATTCTTTCAAGCCATTGCTTCATTTGAATCTCGGGATTCTTTAACTGGAGGCAAAGTGTAGTGGCATGAGTCCATGGTCCTGGCACTCTAGAAGTGGGGGCTGTAGGACTGGAATTCACAGTCATTAATGGCTACATGTCAGGCAAGTTTGAAGACAGCCTAGGCTACATGAGATCCTGCCGAAGCAGAAGGAGGAGGAAGAAGAAGAGGAGGAGGAGGAGGAGGAGGAGGAGGAGGAGGAGGAGGAGGAGGAAAAGAATAATGTTACCTAATTATTATTATTTTGTTTGTTTGTTTTTTTTTCGAGACAGGGTTTCTCTGTGTAGTCCTGGCTGTCCTGGAACTCACTCTGTAGACCAGGCTAGCCTCGAACTCAGAAATCTGCCTGCCTCTGCCTCCCAAGTCCTGGGATTAAAGGCATGTGCTACCACCACCCGACATGTTACCTAATTATAATGAGATCTAATTAGATCAAAGTATTCAGAATACCTAGTCTAGCTACAATTTTCATTGTATTACTTCAGTGTTCTCCTGTATAAAACATGAATAGCTATAATATATATGTATATGTATGTACAGAAATATGTATATATGTATATACATATGTATGTATATACATATATAGAAATATATATGTACATATATTTCTATTGGGAACTGAGGAGATGGTTCAGTGGTTACTGGGCATTTGTTGCTCTTCCAGAAGCTCCCAGGTCACTGCCCAGCACCCATATGGTGGCTAACAACCATCTGTTTCAGCAGCTCTGACACCTTTCAGTGCACGCACTAACATGCAGGCAAAACAAGGCATGTATAGATAAAATTTAAAAAGTCCTAAAAAGTTTAATTTTCCATTGTTTTTCTTTTTTTTTTTTTCTCTCTTTTTTTCTTTTTCGAGACAGGGTTTCTCTGTGTAGCCCTGGCTGTCCTGGAACTCACTCTGTAGACCAGGCTGGCCTGGAACTCAGAAATCCGCCTGCCTCTGCCTCCCAAGTGCTGGGATTACAGGCGTGCGCCACCACGCCCGGCTTTCCATTGTTTTTCATTCTGTTTATGTATGGACAGGTGAGTTTAAGCCCCCAGAGGTTAGATGCTCAGGACCCCCAGGAACTGGGGTTAAATAGAGTTATCAGTCTCAAAATGTGGGTGCTGGGAACCTACCAAGTCCTCTGGAGGAGCAGCAAGTGTTCTTATCCCCTGAGCTATCTCCCCTGCTCTGCAAAACATGCTTTTAAGATCCTGATAATTGCAACATCGTCCATTTTTATGAGCTGTGAAGCACTTCCCCAAAGATGTCTTCAGAATTCATGTCATTGAAAGTATTTCTGAACTGTGCTAATGAATCCTTGTAGGTAAGTGAAAGTGTGCCCTCAGCTCTGTTTTGTGTCTTCTCTTTGTGTTGGTGCACCTGTGCCTACAGTGTGTGTGTGTGTGTGTGTGTGTGTGTGTGTAGGCAAGAGTGCAAGGCTGGGCGTCTCCCTCCAGTGCTCCCCACCTTATCTTTTTCCTGTATGTTTGTTTTTGGTGGTTCAGCAAAGGGCGAATCAACCGAATTTTGTTCTCAGAACCTTTGGCAACTTATCTTTTGAGACAAGGTCTCTTCCCGAGCGCGGTGTTCACCCATTCACTGCTTGGCTTGAGGCTGACCAGTGAGCTCAGGGGACCTGCCTGTCTCTGCTCCCATCACTGTAGGGACAGAGGTAAGTGTTGCCACGTTCAACTGTTTTACTTTTCTGTCATGTGCATGAGTGTTTACCCTGCATATATATTATGCACCACATATGCTCTCGGTGCCCAAGGAAGTCAGAAAAAGGCATCAGATCCCCTGGAACTGGAGTTACAGATGGTTGGGAATTGAAAGCGATCTTCTGTAAGAGCAATTCATGTTCTTAACAGCTGAGCTATTTCTCCAGCCCCAACACACTCAAACACACCCAGCTGCTGCCGCCTTTTCTCCTGCTCCTCCTGCTCCTGCTCCTCCTGCTCCTGCTCCTCCTCTTCTGAGACAAGGTCTTACTGTGTAACTTTAGTTAGCCTGAAACTCCTTTTTTTGTTTTTGTTTTTGTTTTTGGTTTTTCGAGACAGGGTTTCTCTGTATAGCCCTGGCTGTCCTGGAACTCACTCTGTAGACCAGGCTGGCATCGAACTCAGAAATCCACCTGCCTCTGCCTCCCAAGTGCTGGGATTAAAGGCGTGCGCCACCACCGCCCGGCTGGAACTCCTTTATGGAGACTAGAGAGCTAGTCTTCCCAAGTGTTGTGATTACTAAAGTCAAATACCAGCATGCCAGGCTTCACTCCCAGCTGTTTTATACAGGTGCTGGGGATGTGCACTCCGGTCTTCATGTTTTCTCTTTACTGACTGAGCTGTCTCCCTAGATTCCATGCTCTTAAATGATTTGAGCCTCATTTCCTGAATTGTCATCATTGTTTGGGTGGCTGCTCTCATCATCTCTTGTGGCCATAACCCTGGTCCTCATTGCTGTTGGGGGAGGACTAGGGTGGCAATAGAGGAACGTTGGTGTATGTGAGAGGCTTCCTACGAAGCCAGCGATGGTTAATCTTGTCAGACTGATCGGGCAGAGACTTGTCTAGGAAATTAAGGACAGTCTGGGCCTGAGATACACAGTGAGACCCAGTCAAAAAAAGTCAGACGGTGGAGGCACACACCTTTGGAAGGCAGAGGCAGGAATATCTCTGAGACTTTTTTTTTTTTTTTTGAGACAGGGTTTCTCTGTGTAGCCCGGGCTGTCCTGGAACTCACTCTGTAGACCAGGCTGGCCTCGAACTCAGAAATCCACCTGCCTCTGCCTCCCAAGTGCTGGGATTACAGGCGTGCGCCACCACACCCGGCTGATCTCTGAGACTTTGATTGAGGTCAGTCTGTTCTACAGAATGAGTTCCAGGACAACCAGGACTATACAAAGACACCCTGTCTTGAAAAAAAAAAAAAACACTGACTTTTTTACCTTTAATCTCAGTGCTCAGGAGGCAGAGTCAGGCTGATCTCTGTAAATTCAAAGCTAGCCTTTCCCTACATAGTGAATTCCAGGATAGCCAGGGATGTGTAGAAAGACCTTGTCTCAAAAATAAAATACAAAATTAAAAAAGTAGAGGTGTTCTGGAGAGGGTTCAGTGGGCAAAACACAGCCTGGGTCCTGAGTGCAGGTCTCCAGTGCTCACAGCTGAACGCTGTAGCACAAATCTAATTTTGGCTTACTACATCAGTATGGGAGGAGACAGAGAATATTCAGAAACTTGTGGGACCATTAGCTTGGGGAAATGAACTAGTGGAGACCCACGATGGAGGGCTAATGAGAAGACGGAGTGGGCTTTCTACGAGAGAACTTCATTCCCAGGAACTCATAAATAGGAGAAAATGACTCCTTCAAGTCTTTTGATTACCACAGTTTGCTCACACATAATAAAAATGTCCACTAGATATTGTAACTCAACACCTTTAATCTCAGCACTTAGAAGGCAGACAAGCACATTTCTATGAGTTCAAGTCCAGCCTGGTCTACAAATGAAGTTGTCAGCCAGCTAGTTTGAAGAACAAAATGGAAAGAAGATTGATACGGTGTCTGATTTTCATACACAGGCCCTAGACTCTGTGCTTGTACTCAACACACATGTACGCATGCAGGAATCATGGCATAACTCAGGCCTTTAAAGTTTTGTGGTCAAAGCTTAGAAGAAAAGTACCCTTCTTTACCATCAGTTCATATATGATTTAACAGGATTATTTTTCCAAAAGTAAGTTGTTAGACTCTGCAATCATGCCCTGAGGCTATATATATATATTTTTTTTCTTTCGAGACAGGGTTTCTCTGTGTAGTCCTGGCTGTCCTGGAACTCACTCTGTAGACCAGGCTGGCCTCGAACTCAGAAATCCGCCTGCCTCTTCCTCCCAAATGCTGGGATTACAGGCGTGCGCCACCATGCCCGGCTCTGAGGCTATATTTTAAAAAAGACTCTTATTTTCTCCATCTAGAATGAATGAAATTAAGCCAGGCTTGGGGGTGGTGCAGCATATAATCCCAGCACTGAGGGGGTGAAAAAGGAGGGTTATGAATTCAAGGCCAGTTGGAAGATACCAGAACCTGTCTCAAAAAATTCAAAACTGAACCAAAATAAAAATTAAAAGCAAAGCTAAACCCGAATGCTTAGTATCTAGGGGTGTCAAGCAGAGACTGGGAATATTACAGTCCAACATTCATGGTGCCGGACCTCCATGGATGGCACTAGCCAGCCTAAGAGGGCAGGAGCACTGGCATCCTAATGCCGAGGTTAAGGAGCAGGCCGCGCTGAAGGCCTCGGATGACCGGAGCTCTCGGTATCTCGGAAGCCAAGATTAGGCTACTTCCTCCAGGCGACCTTGGATTTAGGGCCTTCCTCCGGCTCATTCTCCTCTTTTGGGAGGCCGGGGTTGCTAGTGTAGGATAGGATGTGAGGAGGGGGGTGGGATAACAGACTGCCGTGTACTCCGGGCAGCTGGGGACACTCGACGTGCCCGCCCGGTGACCGGAACCGTAGACAGTTCTCCGACTCGCGCGCGTTCTAAAATGAGGACAAAGCCCGCCCGGATCTAGAGCGCGCGCGCAGACGCAGCCAATAAAGTGCCAGGATAATGGTGAGTGGCGGTTCACTTTAGCCAGTGATAACATTCGTTGTTACGAGGTGGTGCCCGGCTCCGGCATTATAAAGAGCTCCACGAGTTGGCATTGTCAGGCGGTGGCACCGCGCGGGACGGAGCTAAGATCTGCTTTATCGACAGTGAACGGCGGCGGCCGAGCGGAGCGATAGAGTCCGTGGACGCGGACAAGCCCTCAGGGGTGCGAGCGTCACCGCGGCCAAGCCCGCGTCGCCTTCTGCGGCGAGTAGGGCCTCGCGGCGTCATCGGCGGCGAGGTGAGCGGCCCGGCCGCGGGCGGTGGGCGGGAGCTCGGGGAGTGCCGCGGGGCCTGACGCGCTGTCGCCGCTCGTTGCAGTAGCCGCTGCGGCCTGGCCCACCATGTCGGACGCGGCTGAGGAGCAGCCCATGGAGACGACTGGCGCCACCGAGAACGGACACGAGGCCGCCTCCGAAGGCGAGGCCCAGGTCGAGCCTGGCGCCGGGGCAGCGGCCCCCGCGGCCCCGGCCGGGTCTGGGGGCGGAACCACGACCGCCCCGAGCGGGAACCAGAACGGCGCCGAGGGCGACCAGATCAACGCCAGCAAGAACGAGGAGGACGCGGGGTAGGTGCGGCCCCGGGCCGCCGGGCCGCCGCCTTTGTTCTGGGGCAGTCTTTTGTTGGCGCCACGCGGCGGGGGGAGGGGCGGACGGCCCGCGGAGCAGTGCCTGGCGCGCTTGCCGGCGGGCCCGGGCGCGGTTCCGCGCTTTGGAGTTTGCAGGAGTTTGCGGGGTCGACTTTGAAGCCGACCCGGGCGGTTCGCGCGGTGCTTGGGCTACAGCGGACCTCGGGGCGGGCGGCCCCGGAAGAGGAAAAGCGGCGGATCGAGAATCGGGCCGCGAGGGCTGCGTCTCTGCTGCGTAGGCGGAGTTGGCGCGCAGCGGGCCGGGCCTAGCCTGCCTGGAGTCGAGGGGCGGAGTCCCAGTCTGAACCCTGGGGCGGTCTTGGCACCAGGAAACCCAGAGTTCCTTGGGACAGGTACTTGGGAGGCTTGGAGCTCCAGGAGACCCATGAATGCAGGTCACTCTGATTTAAACTTGTGAGGGCTCATGGGTCACATTCTTGACCAACTTCTTTCGCCGTACCTACAGCGTGTTGCTATGCAATCTCGTTCAGCTGTGAGTTTAGTTGAGTCGAGATTGCAGAGCAACACAGGATTAACTTGAAAGGGGGCAACCATCTCAGACTGGTCCTTGGGACTGTGGCTTCAAAAGCCTTCCCCAGCCAGGAAAAGTGTCAGAATTTTGCTTAATTAAAAAATTGCAGCTTTTAAAATTTGTGGTCGTCTCTTCACTTTCAGAAAAATGTTTGTTGGTGGCCTGAGCTGGGATACCAGCAAAAAAGACTTAAAGGATTATTTTACTAAGTTTGGAGAGGTCGTTGACTGTACAATAAAAATGGATCCCAACACTGGACGATCAAGAGGGTTTGGGTTTATTCTCTTCAAAGATTCTTCGAGTGTGGAGAAGGTAAGCTGGATATTTTGCAGCAATCTCTACTAGGAGTCTGAATCCTAAGGAACTCAAGCACTGTAGTGTTGATAACTGCACAAGTGAGCTTAGATGCCTGTTTGAGGGGTAGTATAGATAAAGTGAGTGATTCTGGAGGGTTACAACTCACACTAGTAAAAGCTTACCGAGAACCCTGCAGGAGGGTAGTGAGTGAGCTGGGCCGCTACTGCCTTCAGCCTTCCCTTACTTATGCCTATTTGCCTGTTCATGGGCGTAAAATTGGTGTTAAATGTATTACTTTGGGGATTAAAAATCTGAGATTATGAGAATAGGTCTTTTTTTTTTAATCCAATTAAATGGGGATTTAATTTAGAAAAAGTGAAGGTGCAGTGAAGTAGGGTAGAGTGAGGATTTCAGCACTAGATGTGTTTTTTTTGTCCCTGCTGCTTTATCGAAAGGAGTTGGATCTTAAGTTGGGACTACTGCTTAGGAAGGACTGGGATATAGGTATTGAAATGATCATCTGTGTGGGAGGTTTGGAGAATATTGGGTTGGGAACTCCATTTGGCTTAGCTCTAGAGAGAATTAAGCCCATTTGGTGTATGCTTGTGTTTAGAACCTGACATTGCTGTTTTACACAGGTCTTAGATCAGAAGGAACACAGGCTGGATGGTCGTGTCATTGACCCTAAAAAGGCTATGGCTATGAAGAAGGATCCTGTGAAGAAAATCTTTGTGGGAGGTCTAAACCCTGAAGCCACAGAGGAAAAGATCAGAGAATACTTCGGGCAGTTTGGGGAGGTGAGTGTGGCTTGTTCTTCCTGGTCTTTGTTGGCCTTTCTTGGATGCAGTATTTATATAATGGGGTGTTCTCAACTTTCAGTGTTGTTTTCTTAGATTCATATGTTTTGGGGTATCAGAGGTTTAAACCTGAATTTTTGTATGCTTTACAGATTGAGGCCATTGAACTTCCAATAGATCCCAAGTTGAACAAAAGACGGGGTTTTGTTTTTATTACATTTAAAGAGGAAGACCCTGTGAAGAAAGTTTTGGAGAAAAAGTTCCATACTGTCAGTGGAAGCAAGGTAAGGTGTCAAAACTGTTACTTTCTTGTGGCTCTTGGAGGTATAGATTACCCGGGAGACCTTCTTGGTCAGTAAGAACTTCTGTTTCTCCATAGCACACAACCCTGATTAAAATAGCTGGAAACAGCTGCCTCTTCAGGAGGCCCTGGTCCTTTTCTAACACCCACAGTGGCTCACAAACACACACACACACACACACACACACACACATAAAACCACACATTTCAAGGGATCTGATGCACTTTGGTGGCTTCTGTAGGCACCATATACTGTTCTTAAAAGGATCATTAATAAAAACTAAAGAGCAGGCATATAGGAGGCAAAGAGGAAGCCTGGCTTCTGTGAATAGAGCTGTTGATTAGATTCTTTGTTTTCTGATTTAGTGTTAGAGGTTATGAGACTTATAATTTAGGGGTTATGAGACTTCAGTGGTCTTAATAGAAGTCAGTTTTCTGGAACTCAGTAATTAGTAGGTTTACATCTATACTGAAGTTTTTCTTGCTTCAGAGGAAGTTTTGCTGCTGTAATCAAACCTTACTGCAGGCTAAGACCTAAAAAGAGCTTCATGGGGATCCTGTTAACTGCAAATGTGGAGTCGTGTTTAGTGGAGTGATATGTTAGTGGAGTGATAGACTTCAAGTTAATTAGGCTTGAAGGTGTGGCTGGCTGGCTGTGGCTGAGTGTATAGCTTACTAGAGAACTGGAGTGGCAGCCGGTTGAGTAGGGTGGGGCTCCAGAAAGGTTCTTTCCCATTCTCTTTGGGAGTTTTAAAAAGCTTGGGTTGAGGATTAAATAAAGCAGGCAGCTGGGTGGGGCATTTTTTAGTCTAGTGAACAATGACTTTTCTTTTTGGTGTGCCCTAATGTGAAGTAGTAGGAAGATCTCTATGGTAGTGAAAACTGCTGATCGGCCTAGAAGTAAATACTCAAAATTATTTGGTGTCTTTAATTCAGATAAAATAGAGGGCATAGCTTGATAAGAAGATAAAGTTTATCTTCCCATCCCCTTTTGAGAGATCATTGTCCAGCTCTCTTGGCTGCCCTATATATACACCAGGCTGGTCTCAAACTTGAAGAGTTCTGTTTCTACCCCCTAGTGAGATGAGATTAAAGGCTTGTGCCATGTCCAGCTCATTTTTACCTTTTTTTTTTTTTTTTTCCAATGGGAGTATGGCAGGACGGTCTTTAAAAACACACCATTCTTTTGAAGCATGTGCACACTCTTGAAAGTTTTCAGGCATAAAATGTCTGAGTGGGTCTTGTTTTGGTTTAGAAATAAAGCCTATCTCAACTGACCAATGCTTAGAGAGTAGCAGGCAGTATGTCTTCCACTGAAGCCTCACACACTTGTTTCATCTGTCAGGTAGGTGTCATCTTGCTGTCCTGTTACGAGTATTTGAGTAGGATGAGTATCTTCTGTAAAAAGAGAAGAGTAAAATCCTTAGTGGCCTCCTGCCCACCATTCCATCTCTGAGCTTGTCCCACAGGACTTGACCCAGTGTCCTCTTGGCTTTTAGTGTGAAATCAAGGTTGCCCAGCCCAAAGAGGTGTATCAGCAACAGCAGTATGGTTCTGGGGGCAGAGGAAATCGCAATCGAGGAAACCGAGGCAGTGGTGGAGGTAAGTGGGAGCTGGATGAAGACTTTGCCTGCCTGCAAAGAGCTTTCTGTGCCTGTCTTGGGGATTGCCTTCTGGTGTCTGTGATGGGTAGGTGGGCGGGCTGGGTGTGAAGTGGGATTGGATTGGTTTTCTTGGGTGGAAGCTGTGTGCTTGTGCTGCTATGGCTCATGGCTTCACAGAATGAAGAGCCTTATCTTTCTCATTTGTGCAGCTTGGGGGCCCCCAGGCCAATGGGACATTTGCATTGCACTGGGAGAATGGTGGTGACACAGTGGGTTATGCTTAGCTTTGTGGCTGTCCTGAGTCTTGGTACACATATACCTGTGGGCAGAAAGGCAAAGCTGTGCCAGGCGCTTAGCTCAGCTCCTTCCATCCCAGGCCCCTCTAACTCCAAAGCCTGAACTGCATCTTTTTCAAGGCAAAGCTGCCAAGGGAGGGTGGAGGTGATCAGAGGGTGGTCTGAGTGAGTAAGCTTTCTGTATTCACAAGTGAACTGGCACCCTGGCCCTCCTGGATTACAAGGCTGTGCCTAGGGCCCTCTGTACCAGAACAGTAGCCTCTTGGCTTCTGAGTTGCCATAGTAATAACCCCGCCACCCAAAGGGCAGGATTTCCTCCATCCTAGCTCCTGCGTGTGCTAAATGGTCCATGGGCCCCTGTGCCCTGCTCCCCCCCACAGGTCAGAGTCAGAGTTGGAATCAGGGCTACGGCAACTACTGGAACCAGGGCTACGGCTACCAGCAGGGCTACGGGCCGGGCTATGGCGGCTACGACTACTCGCCCTATGGCTATTACGGCTACGGCCCCGGCTACGACTACAGTAAGTAGGAGAGGGAGGCCCTATCTACTTCCTCCTAGGGGAGGCAGGTCAGGTAGTGCAGGGGCCACCGGCAGCAGGGGCTTTGGAGTCAGACAGGCCTGGCACAGGCACTGGAGCTACTGAATGGAGCTCTCTAGCTTAGTCTTCTCAGTAAGGTGTAATAAGAAGCTGGTGTTGCTGTGCAGTGTTAAATTCTGAGGATATGTGGCAAGCGCCTGGCACTGGGTAAATGTATAGTTAAGTAGTAGACACAACGTTGTTCTTATTCCTAGGTCAGGGTAGTACAAATTACGGGAAGAGCCAGCGACGTGGTGGTCATCAGAATAACTACAAGCCATACTGAGAGGCAGCAGGAGCGGCCGAGTGACGACCGCACACGCTTTGTTTGGACGCGGAGTGAACACAATTATGTACCAAATTTAACTTGGCAAACTTTTATGGCCTGTCCCATGTGCATCTTATTTAAAATTTCCCCCAGAAATCACTCTCCTGTTTACTATTCCAGAGCTCTAGTTGTTGTAGGCAGCGTGTGGCGTCTCAGAGGCCAGAGCGGCATTAGGGGGCCGATTTTATTACCAGGTTACCCTGTTCTAGATTGGAGGGTCTGCTTCCTGCTGCCGCTCTGCAGCCTGGACCTGTGGACCCTGGTTGTAAAGAGTAAACTGTATCTTAGGAAACCAGTGTCACCTTTTTTCACCCTTTAATTTTATATTATTTGTGTCATACATTTCCAGTAATGGAAGTGTTAATTTTACTGTACTTTTTGGTACCTTTTGGGAATCTAATGTATTGTAAGGTATTTTACACGTGTCCTGATTTTGCCACGACCTGGATATTGAAGCTATCCAAGCTTTTGAAATAAAAATTAAAAACAAAACCCCAAGCCTGGGTGAGTGTGGGATGCTCTGTGAGACCTTGCCCAGTGTTGGAAATGCCAGTGCTCTGGGACTATGGTCTCTCGTAGCAGAGGTCCTTTGGCTGTTTTCCCACCTGATCTTTTCAGCTGCCCTTTTGTGCCCATATTGTCTCTGTAGCTAAAGAACATCTTGCCACATATTATATGTTCCACATCCTTAGTTTCAATCTAACAAATGTAAGTTGAAATGTTGGGGATCAACTGGTGGAGATGGGGCCAAGTCTGGCTTACCTGGAGGGTGCTTGATCCTCAGTGTTTCACAACTTCTTACTTTTTCTTCCATGTCTGGAAAAATGATGACAGATCTGCGCTATGTGGTTCTCCATTGTCTGCTACCCTGTTTCTAGGATGCTTGAGACAGTTTAGAGATTGGCTTATGTCTCATCATTTCTCTAACACAGTTGGTCCCATTTGTAAGCCCAAAAACAGTTGTTTTCTATCTAGCAAGTTCTGTACACATAGAACCCTTTAAGAGCTGTAACAATTCCAAACATCCACTAGGGGTTGGCCAACAAGCTGGAATCGGAAAGGTTCCTTGATAGCTGTTTTTTTTGTCTGTTGGGATCTGAGCTTTGTATGACAACCACTTTGGTGTATAGTCATTTCTAGTTCGGTAGTTTTCTTAAATAAATTGAGGGAGACCTTGGGCTGCTCTTGACTTTGAGTGACTTAAAGGTTATGGGGAGGATTTGATTACAGCCAGCCGCCATTTTAGCCACTCCCATGTGAGGGTGCCCCTGTCTTGAAGATAAAACGAAGCTCCTGTCATTAATAGTTTCTTTTGGTTCTTGAGACAGGGTGTCTTTGACAATCCTGGCTGTTTTGGAACTTTATAGACCAGGCTGGGATTGAGGATGTGTGCCACCGCTGCTGGGCTGAACACAAAGGCACCATGCTTTTTAAAGAAGATATGTGTACATAGCCCAGGGTTATCTTGAACATGTGACCTCCCCTACTCCACCTACCAAATGTTGGGATCATAGTTGGTGATGCCCATGTCTAGTCAGTGCAAGTAGGCACTGGTTACAAAGGCCATGCTTTTTGAGCTTTCTGATCTTAACGGCTTGTTATAGGATCTCTGGTGCATGCTGGGAGGCTCTAGTTAGCCAGGGCCTGATACATGCTAGATGGAAGTCTATCAAGTTTACCTGTTAGAATTTCATCCAGCTTTGCTACCACATGTTGTGCATTGTCAAGGCTAAAGCACATTGGAGGCTTGAACTTGAGGATATTCCTCCCAGGGCCATCGGTGCTCAGTAAAATATAGTTTTCCTTTAGCCTGCAAGAACAAGATATTTTACAGACAGGCCTCGGCCTCTGTCCTGTAACTATCTGAAGCTAACCTTGAGCATGCACCCACCTTAATTTACCTCTGGCCAATTAGCTGGTCCTCACCAAGGTACACTGTTAATTTGTTGAGCCTACCACTGTCTATGTGGCTCTGGTTGCCCTGTAACTTGCTCTGTAGACCAGGCTGGCCTTGAAACTTGACATGCCTCTGCCTCCTGAGTGCTGCTGCTACCACCTAGCTTCCATGACAGTTTTTTTTTGAGTCTCAAAAGATTTTACCAAATTGCCCATGCTTTAATTGCTCTGATTATAGTTCAGGCTACCATATCACCATGCCCACCCAGCTCCACATTATCACTGTGTAGTTCAGGTACTGGTGACCCAGAGGTATGAAATAATTATATTCTTTTTTTGGCAGGGGCGATTGGTGGTGGTGGTTGGATTTGGTTTTTCGAGACAGGGTTTCTTTGTATAGCCCTGGCTGTCCTGGGACTCATTCTAGACCAGGCTGGCCTCGAACTCAGAAATCTGCCTGCCTCTGCCTCCCAGAGTGCTGGGATTAAAGGCATGGGCTATCACACCTGGCAATTATATTCTTTTTTAATCCCCAGTTTTTGTCCTAGAGAAAGGTCAAACCCAGGACAATATTAGACTGCAATTAGAATACGAATACTAGCCCTGGCCGGGAGGTAAATGAACACATTTTACAATGTGAATGAATAAAAGCACGTGTTTAAACTCCAGGAGGTTTCATGGTTGGAGTAGGTTCAGTAGAAGGAGTGGGTGTTTGAGGGTGGCTGTAGGCTCATTGCTCTAGGCTACAGGGACTTGGCACTTTCCATTTTGGGGAAGCAACTTCAAGAGAAAATACCTGGAAACCAAATATTCTGCCTCTTCAGTTGCTGGTGTCCTCAGGGTCTCATCTTTGATCAGATCTACACCGATGAAGAGTCCAGTGCCCCTGAAGGAGGTAACATCTCTTTAGCCATGGTCCTTGCCTTAGTCTGCCCTGAACTTAGCCACCCCAAATTACCATGGAAGGGGGTGGTCTTGGTGTGGACTAGAGATCTTCAGAATCCTAGTACCTTCTAGAGAATGGATGTAGACATTTTTATCCCGTGGTGGGAAAGTGGGACTGTTCTAGCAGGTACTTTGATTGATGACCCCAGAACCTTACCTGACATCTCCAATGATAGGATGCTTGGCTTTCTGCTGGCTGAGATGCTCCAGAAGGAAACTGCCCACCCTAGTGGCATGAGCCTGGAGCTGTTCTGTTTTCAAGACATCTAGGACTGCAAGCCCCACAGCACAGGATACGGGGTTGCCACCAAACTGAGCCAGGGGATAACAATGTCAGATGCTCTGCCAATGATCCCATGGGATTATTATAAAAAGAATTAGGAAGGCCACAGGCCCACAAAGCCTTCATGTTTGGGGCTTAAACTAGTCTCCCGGGTGGGTGTCCTTATGAACTCTGCTTGTCTTCCTGGGTTTTCAAACCAGGCAAGGTAGAAGAGGTAAGCAAGAGAGAACAACTGGTCTAGTCTAGCCCTAGGTCTCCTTACCTCTGGACACCAGGTATGCCAGTGGTACATGGGTAAAACACCTCCCCCTGACCCCCCCCCCCCATGAAAAACTAGCTGAAATGGTTTGGGAATTTGGCTCAATTAAGTTTCTGCCTCCTGGGTATTGTTGGCACATGACTTTAATACCAGTACTCAGAAAAGAGAGACTTTTGGATCTCTGATTTTGAGGCCAGCCTGGTCTACAGATTAAGTTCCAGAATGACAGCCAAGCCTACATAGAGAAACCTTGTTTTAAAAAGGGGATAGAAGAGGTTAGTGTGTGTGCATATGTTTATATGGGTGCAGAGATGGGAAGTCAACCTAACATCCATCTTGGTTTTTGGGGACAATCACTAGGACCAGGGCTAGACCACTTAGACTATGCTGGCTGTCTAGCAAGCCCAGGAGTCCAGTCACTAACTTTCTAGTTTTGGGGTTACAGGCCTGTGCTTTTTATATGGGTTCTTTATATAAGCCTGACCTTTTTTTTTTTTTTTTTTTTTTTTGGTTTTTTGAGACAGGGTTTCTCTGTGTAGCTCTGGCTGTCCTGGAACTCATTTTGCAGACCAGGCTGGCCTTGAACTCAGAGATCCACCTGCCTCTGCATCCCAAGTGCTGGGATTAAAGGCGTATGCCACCCCCCCACCCCACCCCCAAGCCTGACTTTTTATATGGGTTCTTGGTCCTCCTGTTTGCAGGGTGAACTGCTTTATGGACTGAACATCTTGTCCTTCATGGGTTTGTCTTTGTGTGGGAAGGAGGAGAACATGATACAACCTAACATGTAGCTTAGTGACAGCACTGCCCTGATCTATTAAGATGTCTTTTTGTGGTTCTGGAATCAAACCAAGGGCTTGCTAAACATGGCCTGTACCACTGAGCCACACTTTGAGCCCACAAACATCGCTGTAGGCAGATGAATAGAAACAATCCCATACATTGGTATTCAATTATATTGTAAGTCCCTCTCATCCAGGATAGCAAAACACTATGTAAAAATAGCTATCTTTTTTCTTTTGAGGATTCCTTAAAGGATAAGCAACAATCACCCCCCACCCCCAATTTCACAAATTGGATCATCTAAAATGCATTTTTTACTTTTTTTTTTTTTTTTTTTTTTTTGAGGTAGGGCTTCACTAGAACTCAAGCAGTCCACCCACATACCACTGCTTCCTGAGTGCTGGACTTAAAGGTATGCACCACCATACCTTGTTTCATATAAAACTGATGGCCAGGGAGTTCAGTAAGTAAGCCATGCAAGCCCAATGACATGAGTTTGATCCCTGAAATTAAAGTAAAAAGCCAAATGTACCAAGTAGCATTGCAGTGCATGCCTTTAATCCCAGAACTTGGGAGGCAGAAGCAGGAGGATCTCTGAGTTTGAAGCTAGCCTGGTCTAACATAGATCTGTCTCAAAACAAAAAGATGAGTGACAGTTAATATTTATATGGTTTCTCACAAATACTTAAAGGAAGTGAAGACTGCTGCCAACTGGCTAAACATTCACAGCATCCACTATCGGCAGGACCCTAACCTTGCCTAGATATGTGTGCTCCAATGGGTATCTCCCTCTCCTACACAGAAACAGACATGCATGTACACAGAAATTCCCACAAGCACTAGCAAATAAAGAATGGAGAAAAGACATGCCCCGTCATTTCACGGAAGAGGGAACAAGTGGACAGTAAACCGGAAGAGGGCTGGAGAGGCTCAGCTTTGTTTACAGGCCTGAAGCCCAGAGCAAAGCCATGAAACCCACACTGATGGAAGGAGAGAACCGATCCCTGCAAGTTACTGTTCTTCAGGTACACAACAAAGTACATAAAGTAAATCTTTAAAAATCAAGAGATGCTTCACAAACGTGGGGAGCAGCATATCAAAACCACATGGGTCACTGTTTTTCTGTTTGCCTTGACTGACTGAGCTGAGCATGAAAGTGCATTCCTGTGATCCTGGTGCTTAGCTGGGCCAGGAAGTTTGCCATCAGTCAGATGGATTGTGTATTCAGTACCAGGCCAGCTACGACATCACAGTAAGAGTCTACCACAAAACAACACACCTCAATACTCTGTCTGACCTGTGAACTACTTGGGGAAAATGTTATCTTCTACAACTGAGTATGGACACACCCTCTGCGCCAGCAGTTCTACCTCTGGGTTAATTTCTAACTGATCTTTTTTTTTTTTTTTTTGAGACAGGGTTTCTCTGTATAGCCCTGGCTGTCCTGGAACTCGCTTTGTAGACCAGGCTAGCCTCGAACTCAGAAATCTGCCTGCCTCTGACTCCCAGAGTGCTGGGATTACAGGCGTGTGCCACCACCGCCCTGCTTAACTGATCTTTCTGCACATGGAGAGCAGACTTAAGAATTCTATTTTTTTGTTTTTGTTTTTGTTTTTTGGAGACAGGGTTTCTCTGTGTAGCCCTGGCTGTCCTGGAACTCACTCTGTAGACCAGGCTGGCCTCGAGCTCAGAAATCCGCCTGCCTCTGCCTCCCAAGTGCTGGGATTACAGGCGTGCGACACCACCGCCCGGCAAGAATTCTTAACAGTAGTGGTGTTCACAAGACATAAAGGACAGCCTCAACACACATTGATATCTATGAATGAGTCAAGTGTGGATGTTATAAAGCAGGGAAAAATGAGAGTAAAACAGTCTAATGCCAGGTGAAAACTAACCCACAGAATCACTAGCGTTGACATGCATTATGAGAGTTCAAGAAAAGCCAAAAACGACTAGAACAGACAACATGGGTTCAGAGTTAACCATCAGGGGACAAACACCAGGATAGATGCAAGGTAGAGTCAGGAGCCTAATCTGAGGTGAGAGGTTCTCATGAGTTTAAGTAAACAAATAGAGCCAATGAGGTAGCTCATCGGGTTAAGGTACGTGTTGCCAAACCTGGTGGACTGAGGTAGATCCCCAGAAGGAACTAATGACCTCTGATCTCTATACATGAGTAGCCACATATGTACTCATACAAATAAATGTAAAAAACATTAACAAAAATAACCAAGTACCCGCTTGGCTATACAAAGATGAGGCTGAATTCAGCTTATGCACTTAGGGGAGTCAGGATCAGGCCCTATTGGGCCATCTGCCTTCCAGGTAAGCCTTGCTCTGTAGCTGGCTAACTACTGCTTAACTACAGACTTTGCTCCCGACTTCTGTCTCCTCTATTTGTCCTTAAACCCTGTGTCCACTTCTGCCTGGGATGTCCCCGCTTCTGCTCTCATAGTGGACCATGACATACCATGTCCACTAAGCTAGATTCTTTAGTGTTAACTGAGTCAAGGAGTGTGTGTTTCCCTCACATGAACGCCACCCATGGCAGAGGCTGTCTGTCACTTAGGCACAGAGTGAGGTCTGCTGAAAGCATCGGGTCAGCCTCCGCTTCCCTTGTGCAGTGACCTTCATTGCCTGCCTGACATCTGGCCAAATGCTTACTTTTTTTTTCCTTTTTTTCTTTTTTGGTTTTTCGAGACAGGGTTTCTCTGTGTAGCCCTGGCTGTTCTGGAACTCACTCTGTAGACCAGGCTGGCCTCAAACTCAGAAATCCGCCTGCCTCTGCCTCCCAAGTGCTGGGATTACAGGCGTGTGCCACCATGCCCGGCTGGTTTTGTTTTTGAGACAGGGTTTCTCTGTATAGCCCTGGCTGTCCTGAAACTCACACTGTAGACCAGGCTGGCCTGGAACTCAGAAATCCACCTGCCTCTGCCTTCCAAGTGCTGGGATTAAAGGCGTGCGCCACCACCGCCCGGCAAATGCTTACTTTCTTAAAAACTGAAATGGTGGAGCTGGAGAGATGGCTCAGTGGTTAAGAGCATGACTGTTCTTCTGAAGGTTCTGAGTTCAAATCCCAGCAACCACATGGTGGCTCACAACCATCCATAATGAGATAATTCTCACACCCTCCTCTGGGGTGTCTGAAGACAGCTACTGGCTACTTACATATAATAAATTTAAAAAAATTTCAAATGGCATTTTATGGAAATCATGGTGACTACCCAACTCCTTTCCTGCTCTTGTTCAGATGAATCTCCTACTCCATTTGCTCCTCTCTATACAGACTGCCAGAAAAGTTTCCACATCTCTCTGAGAAGGAAACCTTGGGAATCAGAGTAGCTCAGTGGTAGAGTGGTTGTGTAGTGCAGATAGGCCTGGGTTTGCTCACTAGCACTTTGAAACAAAAGACAAAGTGAAACTAAGCGACACATCCTTTGCATAGTGTTTCTGTGATGTAAGGGTCTGCTCCTGTTCTCATCCTGCATCTGCTGTCACTAAGCTGGGTGTGTCAGCTTCTGCTCCAGGGTCAGAGAACCACCCTTCCTCTTTGTGGACCCTGTGTCTCCTAGGCTGACCAAGACTTCACTCCTCACTTAGCTTCTTAAGCTTTCTATCACAGGGAGGCAGCTTCTGCTGGAAGGAAAGGGTTCTTACATCTTATGTATTTTATACAGCCTTATCTGTGACTCATTTGGATTAATATTAATTTTGAAAGATGCTTTACAATATTAAAAAAAAAATCTGGTCTGGGCCAGGTGAGATAGCATACATCTTTAATTGTAGCACTTGAGAGGCAGTGGTAGGTGTGTCTCTGAGTTTGAGGGCAGCCTAGAGAGGGCTATACAGTGAGTGAGTGTGTCTGTCTGTCTGTCTCTTTCTCACATACAAAACAAACTTGCTCTAACTGCAGGTTCCTAGAGGATGGTATGATGATACAGGGGAAGCCCTGAAGCCGTCAGTAGTAGAGCCTCTGTCCTGCATGCAACTTTACTCACCGTGTTGAAGTACTCTACACCGGTAGCTTCAAATGCCCTTGACACAGCTTGGGTAGTGGCCATGCAGGCAACAGGGTGACCATTGCCGATGGACTTGCCCATGGTGACAATGTCAGGGACAAAGTCTTCTCCCTCCAGCTGGAAGGCCCAAAAGTGCTTGCCTACTCGGCCAAAACCAACCTGGATCTCATCTGCCACAAAGAGCCCTCCAGCCCTGCGGATGTGCCTGTAGAGGACAGATGGCCAACAGGGCTGTGGGGAGGTGACCAGGAGCTGGGAGGTTAGTCCTCACCTTGGGCATATGGTTGGCCTTCTCTGAGCCATTATTTCTTCAAGGGTTTTGTTTCAGAAACTTCTGGCAGGCAGGCCCGGCTGTTGGAATTTGGCCTTGGAATTTGGAATTGACCTCAGGAAACCCCCGCCCACAGGAAGCCTGCCCTCCCGTGGGTGGAGCCCGCCTGTCTACTCACTCTGCCACCTGGGAGAAGTAGCCCGCAGGGGGGATGATCTGTCCACTCACACTGGGCAGAGACTCAGCGAAGAAGGCTGCGATCTGTGGATGAGGTGGAGTTCACTGCTAACACTGACACTGCCCCTTCCTTTGGGCGCGGCTTCACATCTGAGGGTGTGCATCACCTTCTTGATGCCTCTAGCCCCTTGTACTTGGGCATGCTCCAGTCAATTAAATTCACTTATGCACACCGCACCCACCTTATAAACCTTTTCCTCCCCTGTCTCCATGTGGTAACCAGCACTAGTTCACTTTCCCTAGAACAAAAATGTGTCTATCCTACCTACACCTTCCTTTAACATGTCTTGATGACACCCATTATCTCATGGCTGTCACATCTCTGAGTCCACTTCTTGTCCCTGGCTACTGCAGATGCCGTCTAATGGGATCCCTTTTCTGTTTTTCACATTGCCCTCAGGAGGATGCTTCAATCCAGACAGGGAAGTCATATCTGTCCAACTTAAAACCCTTTACCCATGTATGATTTCCCCATGGTGTTTCCTCTTGGGGCTTTTTTGGAGTCTTCTCTGGCACATTGGGCAGCTGATGGAATGGGAAATTGCTTCTTTTATATTTACTTATCTTTTGTTTTTTTTTGAGACAGGGTTTCTCTGTATAGCCCTGGCTATATTGAACTCACTCTAGACCAGGCTGGCCTTGCACGTAGAGATCTGCCTCCCAAGTGCTGGGATTAAAAGTGTGCTCCACTATGGCCATCTTGGGAAATCGGTTCTTTAGAAGAGTCTGTGGTGCATTAAAGACCCTCAGCTGGCTCTGCTGACGTCTCCTTTCCCAGTGTTTGCTGGTTACTGCTTCGGTCTTAAGAGAACCCCGTTGCTAGGACTGTGGGGAGGCAGAGGCCTTGGTCTCCCAGGGTATATACTACCATCTGTCTCTCCCCAGAACCCCCACAGACTACCCTGGAAAGGCTGCCCCAGTAAAATACATGCACCATGCAGCCCAAGAGTGAGAAAACAGCCAGTTCTCAGGTCTCATCATCCTTGTTCCTCTGCCTCTGCCTCTGCCTCCTGAGAGCTGGGATTTAATGTGTGTGCTGCCCATACCAGCCTTCCTCTCTTTCTTTTGACTTTTTAAAAAATTCTGGGGGCTGGAGAGATGGCCCAGTGGTTAAGAGCACTGGTTGCTCTTTCAAAGGACCTGAATTCAATATCCAGCACCCATATTGATGGCTTACAACCATCTATAACTCTAGTCCCTGGGGATCCAACATTCTCTTCTCGCCCCTGTGGTACATGTAGGCAAAACACCCATACACACAAAATACTGAAATAATTAGAAGTTTACAGTTATTTTGTATAGGTTCTAAGTTGCTCAGGCTGAGGTGTGGTTACCTTCCTGCCCTTCTCCTGTGCACTGCTGATGACACGCTTCGCCTCGCTGGCATAGGCCTCTGCAGGGTCAGGATGGTCCTCCCGGTAAGGGCCCCGGTAGGTGTCTGGGAGAGGAGCCTGTGGGGAGAGACTGCATGTCAACCAGGCTTGGGGATGGAAACTGACCTGTCGCTGCTGGGGGATATGCATACCACATGGACCCATTCCTTCTGGCCATCCAGGTTCCGGAACTTGTAGGGACTGATGTCAATCAAGGAGCTCAGGTGACCATGATAAGCACTAGGGAGAAGGAGGATATGGGCATAGGCCTGGTAAATGGTGGCATTTACTCCTGGCTCAGCCCGAACCACTATCTACCATTTCTGAATACAAAACACACAGAAAGCCAATCTTTTTGACTCGGGTACTGAGTGAGTCCTTGAGCTGAGGATGAGTGTAGGCTTGGAGTGGCTCCCTGAAGGCCACTTCCTGGCATATCACACTTACAGTCATCTGACTACTCTAGGTTGTTTTCTGCTCTGTAAAGTAGGGGCATAGGGTTATAATACATCTTAAATCTTTTTTTTTTTTTTTTTTTTTTTTTTGGTTTTTCGAGACAGGGTTTCTCTGTGTAGTCTTGGCTGTCCTGGAACTCACTCTGTAGACCAGGCTGGCCTCGAACTCAGAAATCCGCCTGCCTCCGCCTCCCAAGTGCTGGGATTACAGGAGTGCGCCACCATCGCCCGTACATCTTAAATCTTAACTCATTTCTAACGCCCTTTGGTCTCTGGCTCAGTGAGCTGAATCTTCCAAGTGCTGCAGGCTGATTTCACTCTTAGAAGGGTGGGTTGTAGACAAGGCCTCCAGGGAGGTGTCATTGAGTCTGGTCTTCATTCCTCCCTGGCTTCCAATGTCCCTGCATTCTCTTCTCACTTACAGGCCCAATGTCAGAGCCTCACTGACCCCTAACAGGCCTGTGGAACCCAGGTTCTGAAGCAGGGCAGTGAGTTGTACTTACTGGTCTAATACCACCACATCCTGGTGTCCTGTGTACTGTCGGGCTAGTCTCAAGGCCAGGTCATTGGCTTCTGACCTGTGACAGAAAATATAGGCATGGCTCAGAAGACTCAAGTACTTCCCACAGAGAAGGGACCCTTCCAGCATGGCGAGTGTCCTTAGGACGCTGTTCCCTTGACAAACAGCCTGTGCTCCCGTGCATCAGAGCAGGGTGAAAAGAGGGGTGCCCTCCAGAAACTTGCGTTTGGATGCATCTATCTTCTTCATTTTGTTTTCAAGACAGGGTTTCTCTCTGTAGCCCTGGCTGCCTTGGAACTCACTCTGTAGATTAGGCTAGCCTTGAACTCAAGAGATCCACCTGCCTCTGCCTCCCAAGTGCTGGGATTAAAGGCGTGCGCCCCCACCAGAGCCTGATGTATCCATCTTGAAAGCCAAACGCTAAAGACAGTGCTCCTTTCTGTAAGTGCCAACACTGGGCATAGGGTGTGATGAGACCCAAATGAGGCGCCATGTAGGTAATAGGGTGCAATGGCGTAAGTGTTGCCGGGTGGTGGTGGCACACGCCTGTAATCCCAGCACTTGGGAGGCAGGGGCAGGCGGATTTCTGAGTTCGAGGCCAGCCTGGTCTACAGAGTGAGTTCCAGGACAGCCAGAGAAACCCTGTCTCGAAGAAAACAAACAAACAAAAAACAAAACGACAACAAAACGACAACAACAACAACAACAAAAATAAACTACTGTGTTGAAGCCCTAACGCACAGTACCTCAGAGTGAGCCGCATGTGGTTTTGCCTGGAGAGAAGGCCTTTAAGCAGATCAGTTTAAAGGAGGCACCCGGGCAAGCCTCAACCCAATGTGGTTGATGTATACCTGAGAGATGGCCCGGATTCCGAGAGAGATGGGGCTTTGCAGACCCTGGGAGCTGGGTGGGAAGCACGGCCTCAGCTTGCAGACCCTATGGTCACCGACACTATGGCCATGGACCTTTAGTTTTCAGAACTCTGTGTGAGTACATTTCTTTATTTTTCTTTTCTTTTTTTCTTTTTTCCGAGACAGGGTTTCTCAGTGTAGCCCTGGCTGGCCTTGAACTCAGAAATCTGCCTGCCTCTGCCTCCCAAGTGCTGGGATTCAAGGCGTGCACCAGCAACGCTGGAGAGTTTTCTTTTTGAGATAGAATCTCTCTACATAGCCCTGAGCTGTCCTGGAACTCACTCTGTGGCCAGGCAGCTCTCAAACTTATAGAGATCCCCTGCCTCTGCCTTTCAATTTCTGCTGAGATTAAAGGTACGCACCTCCATACCTGGCCTGAGAAAATATATTTCTATTCCTTAAACCCCAAGTCTGCAACCTTTTGTTATGGCTACCCTAGCCATCATTAAAGGGGGGCCAGTGATAGATATGCAAAGGGGTAATACTTGCCCCAAATCCCAAGGAAGATTCTAGGACTCTGGAACAGACCATACAGGTCCTGTTCTGTTTGGTATGCTCAGGCAGCCAAGGGAAGGAAGCTGGGGCAGAAAAGTGGGGAGACATGCAGGGCCATGCTCCGGGGGCTGAGAAGGGGCCTGATTGTCTCCTTCCCAGCAGCATTCAAGGCCAAAGAAAGGATGAAGCAGAGAAAGTACTCAATTGTGCTCTCACTTTAGGAGACTGCTTCTAAAGGAAATAAAGGAGACGGGAGACCACCTTCTGGCCTCAGGCATGCACGTGAGGGTTAGATATATGCAGACAAACACTCATCAGCACCGGAAGACGCAAACCCAGCCCTCACTCCCAGTGCTCTGTAGCTTTCTAGTGTTTCGTTGCTGTTTTTGTTTTCTGAGACAGGGTCTCTCTTTGCTGTACGCCAGGCTGGCTTTGAACTCACAGAGACACACCTGCCTCTGCTGGGATTAAAAGTGTATGCCCACTGCCTGGCCTCCAGTGGCCTGAAGATAACAGGAGCCCCCCACTTGGCTGCGGCCCTGGACCCTTTCCCAGGATTTGCTGACTCTTGCCTCTTCCTTTTTTGGTTCACCAAGCATTCCTTGTCCCTTCATGCCACAGGGCCATTGCCCAGGCTGTGCCAGGTGGTAACCAACCTGGACGAGAATACTCTCCCAGAGTGACAGCACCCTTCCTTCCGTCTCCCCTCGCTACCTCCTCAGGAACTCAGCATCCACACAGAGGCACAGTCAAGTCGGGTCCCTGCGGCTTCTAGGCCTCATTATTTAATATTCTTGCTTCAGAAAAGGACACTTCATAATTTCCCATTTCTCTGAAGAACCACTTGATGTCCTTTATGCTTGCTGAGCCACCTGAGGGCTGAATCCAGGGGAATATATAAACCCATCACTAAGTCCCAAGGGGCCGAGAGGGAGGTGATGGTGTCCTCTACAAAGGAAGGAACGGGAGCCCCTATAAGAAGCCCCCGGGTCTGCAACCCGGAAGCTCGGACGGGAGGCTGGCCCTGAAGTTGGCTCTGCCCCCCCCAGGCGGCTTCTCTACACTGCACCCACATGGATGATTCTCTTCTTTGAACCTGTTCTCAACAGCGTGTTGTCTGCTGTTCACTTACCCAGAATTCAGGAAATAAAACACAGAAAGCTTCTCCGGCAGAGTCTCTGACAGCCTCTGGGCATAGTCCACGATGTGGTCGTGCAGATATCTGCTGTTGGTGTTGAGCACCAGGTTCTGTTCATGTGCAGCTCGGACCACAGTAGGGTGGCAGTGCCCAACTGCAAGAAGGGCACCTGCATCATGTGGCCGACTTCACCCAGCCGGCCCCACCAGATGCCCCCTGACTCTACCTGCAAACCCATCCAGGGGAGAAGTTAATGAAGGCAAGCGGAAAGAGTGGGGTTAATGATGTGGGGGGGAGGGGACCTCGAAAGGCAGTCTGGGGCCTGGTTGAGCGAGGCTTACTCCGGAGACCCAGTAGAATATTCTACAAGGGACAGACCAGTGAGCCATGCTCCCAGACACCTAGACTCCTGACTCCTCAACTCTATCATAATCCTGTGGCCATCAGTCACACAGGGCCAGGGCCAGGGTTCTGCTGGACTCCACCCCCCTCAGTCACCTGGCAACAGCCAGGTAGGTAACCCAGTCCAGTATAAGAGGGGATGTTTGGCTGCTCCTTGCTCTCTTGCTTTTCTCTGGCCCCTTCTCTTGTCTCTCTCTCTCTCTTGCCCCCCCCCTTCCCCCTCTCTCCCCATTCTTCTCCCCTCTTTCCACGTGGTCATGGCCAGCTCTCACCCCTCTATTTTTTCTTTCTCTCTTTACTCTTCTATCTTTTCTTTTTCCTGCTTTTCTATAATAAAGCTTTGAACCCATGGGCTGCCTCTTCTTTGGTTTTTGTTTTTTTCGAGACAGGGTTTCTCTGTGTAGCCCTGGCTGTCCTGGAACTCACTTTGTAGACCAGGCTGGCCTCGAACTCAGAAATCTGCCTGCCTCTGCTTCCCAAGTGCTGGGATTACAGGCATGCGCCACCACCGTCCTGCAGGCTGCCTCCTCTTATCAAAACCCACCGTGTAGGAGCAATGGAACAGGCCTCAGAAAGGACCCAGGACTTCCCCCACTGGCCAGGCTTCCTCTACGGGTACACGGGGCCCGCGCCAGAATGGCCTGACATTCTGGGCAAAGACCTTCCCCCTAGCCGGGCAGCCTCCTTCCTAGATACACCGGTGCCCACCATCCCTACCCGGGTACGAGGCCCCACCCACTTTCCCTTCACAGGGGGAGTCCAGAGATGGTGATTCTGGGATGGAGAGTCTTGAGATGATAATCCTGCAGAAGGAAAGGCCCTGTAGACACGCTGCCTAGAAAACACATGCTTTTAGAGAGCTATTTTGAGACTCTCAGCTGGAGGGGGACTGTCAGAGGGTCAGCCATAGGTCACCATGTGCCAAGATGGTCAAAACAAGTTAGCAATAATTAACACAATTATCCAGAACACCAGGCGGTGAGTCTCATAAACAAGGTTCAGGATTAAGTAATTTCTTCTTTGAGACAGGGCCTCTCTGTGAAGCCCTAGTTGTCCCTGAAACTTGCTATGTAGACCAGGCTGGCTGTTAACTCAAGAGATCTACCTGCCTCTGTCCCGAGTGCTGGGAGAGTCCTTTAACCTTTATCTGCAAAGCCTTCCTTCCCTGTCCTCCATCAGCTATGGTGGCCCCAGTTGGCTGAATTCATACTAAAGTTTCTTAGAGTAGTCAATAGGGGTGAGGCTTGTTGTCATCACCCCGCACAGGGTCAATATGATCACGCTACATTTGTGGTCACGAGTGGGGACTATATGCCGTGAGTTCCACGTGCAACTTGGACCGTGGCACGTGAACCTGTCATTCCTGCCTGGTTTAGCACAGCTGTGGTGTGGCGTCTTTCTAGGCTACTTCATAAAGCCTGCGGTCCCGTCGCGAGCATCCAATTCAGTTCTGTCCAACCCAGGCTGTCAGATCTATGGCTTCGCCAAGGGTGAGGAGGCTTCATACTGACCATGAGCCACGTTGTTGATACAGTCCAGGTACTCTCGCCCTTGCTCATCGTACAGGTACTGCCCCTGGCCTCGGATAATCTTAACAGGATCCTCAGGAAAAAAGAGTCTGCAGGAAGAGCTGTGGGGAGGCAAAGAATGGACAGCCCTGTCTGAGGACTGACTCATTTCAGCCCCCTTTTACTCCTGCCTGATTCTGGAGTGGACAAAAGCTTGCAGGGCACGGTGTGACTTCCCTGCCTCTCCATTCCTGAGAACAGGAAGGACAGAAAGTTGCTGAGACAAAACTATTTAAGCCTTGATGGCCCTCTCTCTCAGTTTTGCTTGCACACACATCATCTCCTCTGATCCTGGTGAAATAGGCTTCGGAATGGCTTCCTGAAGAAAAGCCCCTTATTAGGAGCTGCATCTCAGCCCTCAACATTCCTTGCCATCCCAGTGGCCCTTCTGTCCCTTGCAGTGGTGGCAGTCCCTAAGCTCCAGCCATAATAAACTCCTCTCCACGTGGCACCGAGGGTACCCCTCCCAGGCCAAGAGCAGACTTCCTCTAACCCTGCCTGTGACACGACTGCCCACCCCAGGCCAGGCCCAGTTCCTCATGCAGGTGGCTGCCAGGGGCAAAGCTTGCTCCTCGGGGCAGGAGACGCCCTGGAGTCGCGGGGTGGTCGCGGGGTGGTTCACGGCCGCTTCTACTAGGCTGACAGAGGCAGGGAAGTCAGGGACTCGGGGCGGGCGCTATACGCGCCTTTCGAGCCCACACCCGGTACCTGAGCAGCCGACGTCTCAGATCCAGAGTGACGGCCTTGGCGCGCGTGTCCGCGGCCATGGCGCCGAGCAGTCAGTACCCAGACGCTGCGCGCTTGACTCCGCCTCCACCAGGCGCGTCATCTCTGGGTGGGGCTTCAGTGCTGGTCCCGCCCCCAGGAGCCCCCTTCCCGGGCGTTCGATTAACATTCAAGCTACTCGCGAGCACGACCACTTGTAGTTCAGGTCATCACGGGCAGATGCTCTGCGCTGATCGAGGGTCGTACCTCGCCCTTCTTCTCGCCCACCCCTGAGGGTTCCCACTCAGGAATGTGTCCCCAGACCTCGGGGTGGAGCGGGACTCTCCACTGCCGTTGGGCACGCTGCCACGGGTTGTTCTCTCTGCGCTTAAAGCGTGATGCCCTGTGAGGGTAAATTACTGAAACCCTGGAAGGACAAAGGCCTTCCCAGCGCAGCGCAGGAGAGCTAGATGCCACTGCTGGAGCAGACCACGGAGATCTCTAGAGATTCTTGCTAAGGCCAGACAGGGTAAACTTGACATGTCGCTACCGGAAGAGAATTTTGCAGTGGGCGGATAGGACGAGGGTTGCAAAACTTCTGAGTCCTTCCTTATGTTCTGTGCAGGAAACAGGCCCAGAAAAGAAAGGGCTTTGCTCCGAGGCATACAATAGGCCCGCTGCAGAGGCTGGACTGAAACAAGGTCTCCTGGACTCCTAGCCCACTGAATGACAAGAGACCTCTGTGGTCCCGGAGGTGGAGAGCAGAGATACTACTCCCTTAGGGGGTCGAACGCTGGGACTGCCTTGATGAAGCCTGGAACAGTTTTGAGAATGCCCCTCAGCAGGCGGGGGCAGTCTTGTGTTCATGCCAGCGCTTTGCCTCATTCTCCAGTAGCTTATTTCTTCCCGAGAAGACCGCAACATGCTTACAGCACATATTAAAGAACTGCCTTATATTCTTGCAGGTTTTGTTTGTTTGTTTTTATTGTGGTAAAATATACATTAAAAAAAAAAACCAAGCCATTTCGAAGGGTACAATCCAGTGGCATCAGTACATTCTCAGTGTTGCACCCTGTCACCAACACCCAGCCCCAGAGCCCTTCCATCTTCCCAGACTGAGCAGACTTCCATGTTTTTAACCATAAACCTACCTAAGAGTCCATCTTCCTTCCTGTCCCTCGCCCCATCCTCCCTCAGTTGTCTGGCATCTGCCCATCAAGACAATACTGGAGTCCAAGAGGGCACAGGCTGAGAGGGGGAAGGGACTGAGTAAGACTTGGATGTAGTTGCGGGGGGGGGGGGCACGGTGTTGCAAGCCTGTAGTCCCAGCACTTGGGAAGCTGAGGCAGAACTGCCTTTGGGACCAGCCTAGGCTATGTGTCGAGACTTTCTCAACAAGCAAGCAAACACACCCCGTTCTCAGCCCTTGAATCCAGAGCAGGGTTTTCTTAGCCGGCATTCACAAAGAGCGGCGTTACCACAGGACATGTCCAGTGTCCTGGATTTCAGGTGTGTGCTAACCTTGACTGTCCGCTGAATGCCAGGAGTGTCCCCCCATCCTGTGACAACTCAAAGCAGCCTTTGAGGACAGGGAATCTAGTAAGGTCGCTTCTCTCGAGCCTCGGAGCCACCTGGCCACTGGGACGGTCATCCTGGTGGTTTCTTTAGCGGCTATGGACTCAATAAACAGACTCCTCCCTGTCAGAATTTCATGACTTACAGAGAACTGGACTTCTTGGTAGGGAGAACCAAGGCCTCTCGGTCCTTGAGGCTCATTGGTGAAGCGGGACACTCCCCGGGGCCTCACTTGGGACCTTGAACAACTCTCTCTCTCTCTGTCTTCACTTCAGGCTGATATGGGACACTCAATGGCTCTGCCTGTCCATTTGCAAGGATACAAGGTATGAGTCCACACGGGGGCAGTAACGGGCCAAGAATGGCCTAAGGCGGCAGCCAGCCTGAGAGGCGAGAGGGAGAACTTGGGGCTTTATCCTCTAGAAAGCGCTACTCGCGGTCCACCCATCGGCAGGGGTCTGCCTAGCAGATTCCACGCATTGCCAAACAATTCCGAAGAAAACTTAGGGGACCTCCAAGAGCATGGGTTCCGTCCCAAGCCTGTCACTCTAGCCTGGCTGTGTATCCCTGATACACAGGTAGTCGCAGATGACTACCCACTGCGAGCCTCAGTTTTCCTTTCTGTAAAACGGACACAGTGACACCTACCCCGGCAGCCCCTTTCTTCACAGGACTGACAAGGGGATCAAATGATGTTGTTCTTAGGAGGAAGGAGGAGTGCTTTGCTGACTGTAGGAAGTGGTGGGCTTGGGAGGCCATGCTGCGTCTCCAAAGCAGGACGGACACCAGCGAGCCACTTAGTCATCTTGGACCACTCCATCTTTTTTTTTTTTTTTTCCTTTTGTTCCTGGTTTCCTGGTTGAGCCACTGTGGCAGAGAATGTGGTGTGCTGTTTTTTGCTCCTGGGGGAGGACAGAGGTGGGACTTGACTTCACCTGTGTGTGGCTGGGCCTCTGCTTAGCAAAGAATGCATGTGTCTGGTCGGGGGAGTGTAGCCCTCCTTGGACCTCTGTCTTTGGAGGAAGGGGGACAGAGACACTGTTATGCCACTCCTGTTTTTTTTTTCTACACACAGAAAAAGAGCTTGGTTTTGTCATCTATGCAAATGGGCACCCTTGTTGGGCGTCTTTCTTCAGTAGAGGGGGACATAGGCCCACTCTGTGGGACTGTTGTCACTACTCGCTCTCGGAGCGGATAGAGAGGGGGCAGCCGACCACAGGTACTTCGGGGTGTCTGACTTGTCTTAGGTTTTTCTGTGCATTTTCCCACAGAGCTGAATCTTACTGAACCACATCTGAATTTTGAGCCTTTGTCTCATGCTACAGATGATTGGCAGGAGGCATTCTTTAAGATGCTGTAACAAGGGCTAAGATTGTAGCAGTCTGGGTTAAGTGCTTGCCTAACAGGCATAAAGCCTTAGATCCGAATCCCAGCACTGTATCAGTCAGGAACGGTGGTGCACAACTGTAGTTCCAGCACTTGGGAGTAGAGATGGGAAGGCCGAACCGGGAAGGTCATCCTGAGCTACATAGTGAGTTCAGTATTAGCCTGGGCTACAAGAAAGCTGGTTTTATTTTATTTTTGAAGGCTACAACGAAATCTACTGTCCCATATTTTCTCATTTAAACATGACATTGACATTTTCCTCATTGAGAGGCGGGGCTGTCTTCTACTTCAACTGGGGCAGAACTCCTGGCTCTGGCAGGAAGTGGCAGCATGTGACTTTGAGGGCTTGGTCATATGAGGTGACACAGCTCGCTAGGAATCCTGCAGACATGGTGTGAGGAAGCCCAGGCCAAGCAGAGAAGTCACAGGTAGGTAGGTGTCATGACCATCGGATCCTAGCTGACAGACAGATGAAGGAGAATCCGCGTGAGGCCTATTCAGGCGAACCCCTGAATCCTCAGGACTGTCAGACTGGACATCTTGAGGCAACAGATTTGGGGTGTTCTTGCTGAGCATAACAGAAGGGAATACAGAGAGAGGCTCAGTGACAGGATGTGACCGGTCCCAGGATTCTGCTGACATGTGTAGGTCCAGGTCTTGAGCCTGTATCCTATGTCCTAACCCCGAATATATCCCCTGGTTTGGAGGAAGGCTTGACATCCCCTCCCCCACCCCAGGAGAGCCCCTTTGCTCTTCAGCCGGGAACCATCGGAATGAAACTCAGTCAGGGGGACCAGGGAAGTCTGTAAGGGGCAGGCACACCGGACACACATTTGTGTTTATTACTCATGGAGGGATGTGAAGCCGTAGACTGAGCAGGAGCTAGGAACCTTCGTTAGAGGTGTTCAAGCCACCCTAGAGAGGGCCGGGGTTTCGGTCACAGGGGTTTTTCTCAGGCTTGCCGGTGCACCAGCCTTCAGGTTCATGGTGTCTGCACCATTTACTAGGAGGCTTGTTTCTGTCAAGGCTGACCAGAGGTTGAGGTGGGAGACTTGGGGCCAGTGAGACACAAGTTCTGAACAGGAGGCCTGTCTCCTCAGGGCTGACAAAGCCTCTTCCTGTTCCTGGTCTGGGTGAGGCGGTAAGGAGACTGGAAGTGTAACTAGTGGGTGTGGTTCTCTTCACCCTGCAGTCAGGGTTCACTGGGCTGCCCACTGAGGTCTCCACAGAGCCTTGCCATTTCCCAAGGTCCAAGGATCCAAGCTCCTGAGTCAGGGTGGCTTCAGGAAGCCTGAGCTCGGGTGGAGCGAGGAAGGACTCTTCGGGCGCTCCCCATCGCCTTCCCCCCAAGTGCTGGGCTCTGGGAGTCTCTGCCTGCCCCATTGAACATAGGGCCCCGGTGCAGCTGCCCACGGCACAGTCCAGAGGCAAGAGGGTACAGCAGTTGTCCAAGGGGGCGTTGTTGGACAGTGAGAAGCTGGGGCAGTGGGGTTTCGGGGAACACTTGTTGTAAGTCTCTGCTAATCAGGTGATTATAAGTCCAACCTGGAGTCTGTCCAGCCTCACCTGAGCCAGGCGGTTTCACCCTCGTCATCCTCCCTGGGAAAGCCAGGCCCTGCCGGGGTTGGGGGCAGGGGGTGGGTGGGTGGGGGCGGGGGGGGGCGGGGGGGCGTGTCCAACACAAGTTTCCCCAGAGCGGCCTGTCTTCGTTCCCGCCGGCTTCCTGTGCAGATTGTCCAGGGGCTGGTTGGCACACTTGCAAATCTTACAAGGCCACAGTTGGCGCATCCCATTAAAGAAGTTCAATATATTACTGTTTTGTTTTTACATGAGTTAAAAACATCCAAATGGATCTGTACAGGTCAGGAGCTCTGTCTGAGGGTCACTGGAAAAGGAGGGAGAGTTGGAAGGTGGTGGGGGAGTCTGGGAAGAAGATCCTGTGGTCCCCACTAGCTACCTGTACCCCGCCGATGTGTCAGGAACATGCATAGCCCCCCCCTTTTCTTTCCAGACCCCTTTCACTGGGACAGCTAAAATAAGTCCCAGGAAACTAACTCCCTGATGGTTTTGAACTGGTAGGGTCAAATACCAACCAAGATCCAGATGACCAGGGGGACAGATGACACACACCAGCCAGGACCAAGCTCCAAGCCATGTGACCAAAAAGTCACAAATGTCTTTGGGAAACATGACTAGTCAGTCGCTGCGTGAGAGAGCAGTGTAGAGACTCAAACCTCTTCGTGATGGTGCCTGGTCCCCCAAGGGCCCTCTCTGTCTCTCTAACTCTCTCATCCCAACCCCTCCAGGCCCATCCTCGAGACCCTTTCCTGTACCGTACCTTATGCCAGCAACCAGGCACAGGCAACCCGTCAGGGCCCTAGGGGGGGGAAAAAAAAGAAGGTTTAAGTGACAGGAGTGAGGTGGGGGGGTGTTTAGGGGTGTAGGGGGAGGCTGATGGCCTCTCAATATTTCTCCACCTCCCCACCCCTTCCTGAGACTTTAGGGGAGTGCAGCCAAGCAGTTGTTACTTGAAGCCACCAGACTCCACGGAGGCAGGGCTGGGTGTCTCCTTTGTCATCTGAGGACATAGTGCCCCCTCCCTGCTCTTGTCCCATTTTCTCAGGGTGCGTTGTGGGGACTCTTGGATAGTGGGCAGAAACAGGACACTGATGCCATGGGCACTGTGCCAGGCACTTGCCAGCCTGAGAGGCCTGGTCCTGTGAGGGACTGGCAAGGCCTCCTGCCTCCCAGGAGTGACATCCGGGGACCCTGAGCGTTTTCAGGCTTTAGGCAGGAACGCCTCTGAGAAAGTAGCATCTCTCCAGCCTTTCCTGTCCACTTTGATCAGACCTGGGAGGAAGACAGTGCCATCAGGGTGAACTCTGGGCATTGGAGGTGGGGTCATCTGGAGACCCCAACAATGTCCACCCAAACACTGAACATAAATGGGGGTGGATTTCCTCGGGAGGCCTGGAGGGTTGGCGAGTTGGAGGAGAACAAACTGTAAAGTCCCTGGGGTAGCCTGAGGCATCCGTACTCCACTCTGTTCCATAGCACAGGTTTAGGTCACACCCCTCACCCCTGCCAAGTACATGCTGGGGCACAGTTTGGGGACCAGAAGATGGGGAGAGGAGAAGAGGGTTAGAATGCACCAGAAGGCAGAAATGAGGAAGGGGAGGGGGCAGAACCAGCATCTCAAAGCATCCGAAAAGGTCCAGCATTGCACACACAGCACACGGCGGCCACACTGCGTACCACAGGGCAGGGCCTTACGCCCTTCACAAGGCCTGGGGAGCCTGGTGCCCCATGCGTGCCTCCATAGCGGGGATGGTCCTGTATTAAAGACAAAGGCTTATTCACTTAGAGGAAGTCTGGGTCCAGGCTTTGTGAAAGCAGGACTGGGCTTCTTCACCCTCTCGGCTGTCTCTGTCTGTCTCTGTCTCTCTCTCTGTCTCTCTGTCTCTGTCTCTCTACTGAGTATGGAGACCAGGCCCTCAGGCAGGCACCTTCTATCTTTTGTTTGAGACAAGGTGTCAATTGCCCTGGAACTTTGGCATGTAGCCGAGGCTAGCCCGCCAGCAGGCTCCAGAGGTTTGGCTGTCTTCACCACATGTGAACACATCGCCACGCCTAGCTCTCCACCGTGGGTTCTGGGAATATGAACTCAGGTCCTCACACATGCAAGGCGAGTGCTTTACTGCCTGAGCCTCTCCTTGGTCCTGGCTGCCTGTGCTTGAGACAGTCTATGCAGTGGAGGCCTCAAAGTTTCCATCCTCCTGCCTCAAGCTCCTGAGTGCTGGGATTACAAGCTTCCTCCCCCCCCCCCACATTAATATCCCAGACCCACCTAGAAGGAAGAGAGGCAGGTACAGAGGTGGAAGGAACTCACTGGCGGCCAGGAGACTGAGCAGAGGTCCCTGACTGGGTCAGTCTGTGGCTCCTCAAAGCCCTGCCTGGGAGCGAACGTCTGGAGGGTTTAGTGTGGAGATCTAGCTCTTTCTTTAACTGTCCTTCTGACTATCACTTATAGACCCCGATACGTAAACCCTGCAGCTTTCTAGAAAACAGGAACTGAACTGTGGGAGTTTCACTACCAGGCTTGGTGGGTTTTCAGGCGCTGTTGCCATCAGGAAGCTAGGCAGGTAAGTGGGGAGTAGAGAAGGAAGGAGCTGTGGGCTTCCCGAGGGGACTGGGGCAGAGGCTAGCCTACCAGTGGAAAAGAAGATTCCAGAGGGAAAGGTACAGAAGGGGGTGAGAGACCTACAGCGGGCAGGGTGGCCCGACTCTCCCAATGACCAAGGAAGTCCCATCTCACAGTCCAGAGGAAGCCAGACCGCAGTGAGGTCTTAGGCAGCTATGGCCAGGGTGGGGGAGGGGCCGACACTCACTGTCCCCATCAGATCTGTCAATCTGCTGTGCTTCCCTGCTGAGCCCCTAGGCCCCTCCCAGGGTACCCTCAGGTTACTGATGATGCTGGGGAAAACCGGTTCTGCCCTGGATCTTCTCCATCCCTACCCTAGGTTGGCCCATCTCTGCTTTGAGGCCGAGTAGAGAGAAGGTAGTAGTTACCAAGGGTGGTAAACGCTTACTGGCCAGGCCTCCCTCACCACAGAGGGCTGCGTCTTTCAGTCATGCTGATGGGAGGATCAGGACCACAGCATAAGAAGCTACGATGCTGGCCATGGCCCCTGTATAGCCCGTCAGAGCTCCGTCCCGCTGACACCTACCACAGGGCATGGCTGGTCGAGGCCCGGGGGGCCTGGCTCTCCCTTCTGACCCTTCACTCCTTTCCGGCCAGGCACTCCTCGCTCCCCCTGTGTAAGAAGGAGATGGTAGGGTGCTTGTGGTTGCTGGGCTTGGGACCTCTCCACCACCTCTCAGTGAGATGCCTCAGGGTCCGGCAGCAACCAGGACCTACCTGCAGCTTTAGGCTCAGCCCCCACCTCCTCACCTGCTTGCCCCATCTCCCTCCCCGCCCCCTCCTCACCTTCTCTCCACGTTCACTCCGGTCGCCCTTCTCTCCCCTGGGTCCAGGGAAACCCTGACAGGAGGATGAGAGGTTAAGCCTGGAGCGAGAGCTCAGTCCACCTCTCTGTGACCAGAGGCCTCTGCTCCTCTCCCACCCATAATCTCCCTCCTTTATCCGCACAGAACTGGCACAAACTGCCAGGCTCTGGTTGTTAGCGTCTGTGCCTGCTGGGTACCAGGTGGGACCCCCAACTCTGCTCCTGGCTAGAAACCTTGAGGGAGGCAGAGCTACCGGAGAGGGGCTTTTTTCTCCTGCCATGGCCAGACACAGCTGGGCCTGGCCCAGACTTGGCTGGGACAGAGGAAGGCTACAGAAGTCATGTGGCATGTTCAAGGGCCTGAGAGAAGGTCGCTTATGCTCTCTGCCCTTGCCTCAGTGTCCTCTATAGTCATCTCTTAATCTAATGCCCAGGCATCCGGTAGGGTCCAGGCAGCAGGCTGGATGCTGGCCCAGACAGGGTTTGTGTGTTTCCTCCCTTGTGTCTCGCGGGGCGGGCTATGGAGTCTGGATGAGCATCTTGCTCAGACACAGACATGAGTCACACGTGGCAGGGCACTAAGCTGTTCCGACAAGGGGTAGGTGCCACAGGAAGTTTTTGAGCCAGGTCACTGTCCAGCTGGGTGGAAGAGGGCTGGGGCTTGCTAGACAGAGAGGTGGCAGGGCTTTTACATGCCACGCTGAGCTCCAGGCCTTCTAGGAAGCAGATGAAGCCACCCCATGGCCACATAGAGCTTTATCCCATCAGCTTCCCCGGGTCTAGAACCTGAATGGGGTTTAGCAGGTGACTTTCCAGCTCTGTCACATCAGTAGAAGGTGACCCTCCCAGTCAGGAGCCTGGCTGGTCCCTTTCTTCCTGTTTGCTCACCAAGGCAACAGCACTCTCTTCTTACAGTCTGGGCACACCCTAGAGGACTAGCAGCCCTGTGTCAGTTCCAGTCTCCTTTCCTGCCTCATGATCTCTCCAGACTCCTCCTTCCCTCTCACTGACCTCAACGACCAGGCAGCAGGGGATCGAGCCTGGTCACAGGGGAAGCTAACGGGTGGGGGTGGGGTGGGTGGAGGGGGTGGGTGGGCATTTGCTCGGCACCACTAGAGGGGGGCAAATCTTACTGGAAGCTACTTGTCTGGAGGAGCTTGCTGGACCAGATCTCTGGTGACTCCCACAATGGGAAGAGAAAGACCAGAGAGGGAGATGGCTGGGTGGTGTTGACACAGCTGTGCCCTGGATACATGTGGCTAATCCCTAGACTTTTCAGATGTGAGTCATTTTAAGCAAGTTTGAACTATGTTTTGTTTATGTTGTGTTACCAAAGGAGGCCTGATGTGATCAACATCAAGCTAATGCTTCCTGTTGTCTTCTTCTCACAATGCCACCCTAACCAAGGTCTTATCGCTGTCACCAGTACACTGCAGCACTCATCCACCCACTCATCCATCCATCCATCCATCGATCTATCCATTGATCCACTCACCCACCCACCCATTCATCCACCCACTCATCCATCCACCCATCCATCCATTGATCCACCCACCCACCCACCCATCCATCCATCCATCTACCCATCCATCCACCCACTCATCCATCCATCCATCGATCCACCCATCCATCCACCACCCATCCATCCATTCATCCATCCACCCACTCATCCATCCATCCATCCATCGATCCACCCATCCATCCACCACCCATCCATCCATCCATCCATCCATCCACCCACTCATCCATCCATCTACCCATCCATCCATCCATCCATCCGTCGATCCACCCATCCGCCCATCCATCCACCACCCATCCATCCACCCATCCATCTACCACCCACCCATCTACCCATCCATTCACCCATCCATCCACCCACTCATCCATCCACCCATCCATCCATCCATCCATCCATCCATCCATCCATCCATCATCCCTCAAGTATCCTTGTCCATCCATCCATTTTCACCCATCTATCCATCACCCATCCACTAATCCATTCCCCACCATCTCCTCATCATCCTCTCCCTCCAGTCACTATCCATTCCTTTCCTCCAGCTATCATCCATTATCTGCCTGTCCATACGTCTGTCTCTCTGTCCATCCTCTACCATCTGCCAATCTATTAACTCATCCGTTCTTTCTCTACTCGTGCGTCGAGTTCATCAGTGTTCTACGGTCCCTTTGCTGTCATCCTTCCATCCATCCCCAGCCTACTCCAGGGAGTGTCGCTGGACTCCGCACTGAGGACACAGGGGGCTAGCCATCAGCAGCCTTTGGGACGGGCCCCGCTTGAGCTAACTAGGTTGCTATAAGCATGGGCAACAACACAAGCGCAGAAGACACACACAGGAGGGCCCAGGCACTCACAGTCAGTCACACAAAACTTACATCGAGTCCAGGCTCTCCGGGTCTGCCCTGGGGAGAGACACAGAGGGTGTGAGGGGGTGGAGATGCTGGGGAGTTCAGCCCAGTGGCTGGTAACAGACAAAGGGGCTGGTCAGGATGGTATCACAGAGGTACAGTAATTAGTGCAGTGGGGTGCAGGGGATGAGCCCCAAAAGCTGAGTGACATGGTGGGTATGTGGTTACTGTGGGCAGGGGCTTCACGACAGGGTGGGTACCTTCTCTCCTTTGGTTCCTGGCAAGCCAATAAGGCCTGGTGGGCCAACTGGTCCCTGGGTGGAGAAGGAGAGGGTTAGCAGGCATGGTGGGCATTGGATACAATACCTCTGGGATAAACAAAGCTCATGACACTCACAGGCAGGCCGTGAGGGCCTCTCTCACCCGATTCACCCTTTTCTCCCTTGGCTCCATCCAGGCCCTGGAAATGAGGAGGAAAATTAGTTAGGGGAGGGGTGGGATAGACAGGTCAGGAAAGCTTGGGTCTGTGTGGAGACTGAGGCGTGCCTGGGGGTGGAAGAGAGATGGACTCCAGGCTGTCAGGCCTAGCCCCAGCTTGCTCTCTTCTTCCACACACGGGGCGGGGGTGGCCCTGATGGCTGTGGTCACCATCATGCCACAGAAGCACTTTGACTGACTGCCACCAGCTCTTTAAAGGCCAGCCTTGGGCCAGGACTGTCACCAGATGTCTTGTCAAACAATAATGTGTTGAAGCTTATGTTGCGGGATATTTGATCACACTGTGAACTCCAAGATTGTGTTAGTTACTGGAAAAACCTGTTTCTAGTTGTGGTGTGGCTCAGCCCTGGCGCATATCTTTAATCCAAGAGGTTTCTGTTTGAATATTGGAAGCAGGATTAAATAAAGTCAACCACAGGTCAAGAGGAGAGCAAGCAACTAGTTGACGGGACGTGAACATAGGATACGAGAGAGATTAAGAAGGGCTCAGGAGGACAGAGAGATGCACAGGAAGTCCAAAGGAGGGACATTCAGTTTGAAGGTTTTTTTTTTTTTTTTTTTTTTTTGAGGGGCATTCCTGAGGTCATCTGGGTGGTTTCTCTGTCTCTGAGCTAGCAGGCTTTTACCTCAGTATTTGGTAAAATCCAATGACTGAGATTTTATTAAAAAAAAAAAACACAAAACAACAAACTTGGGACAAAATAGAATCAGAAGCACTGACTGGCTGTCATACCAGGGCAGGGTTCTGTGACTCAGAGTCCCCCGCAGCCCTATGAGCTGGGAGGGAGCCCTGTGAGAGGGAGAGACTGGGTCCTGTATGACAAGAGCTGAGGCAGGCTAGGTTTGCACTGTCTGCCCCCTCGGGGCAGGCACGTGGCCCAATACTACCCTTGAGGTTTTGACTTAAGAGACGAGGACAAGACACGGTGAAACGCATACCAGAGCCAAGACTTCAAGCCCAGGCGGTGGACAGAGAGGATGCAGATGTGCCTGGGCGAGAGCTGGGGGCAGGGCGGTGTGGAAGGGCGGGGGCGGAGGAAGGTGGATGGCAGTTAGGGTGCCTAGGCAGGGGGAAAAGGAAAGGACAGAGTCCCAGACACGGAATGGGGCTGCTCTGGGGACACTAGGGCCCTGGGAATATATGGGCTATACGGGAAACTTTTCTGTCCAGCGGGAAACTTTCTGAATGAGCAGGGTGTCTCTGCACTCACCTTCGGACCCTGGATCCCCTGAAGGCCCTAAAGGAGGAGGAAAGAGCAGATCAGTAGGGCTGTGCGAAGGAGAGAAAACTTTAGGGCTGAAAGCCTGGATCAGGCTGGTCACTGGGCTCCTGTGTCTCTGGCAGGAGCCCTGCCCTCTTGACCTTATGTGCCCCGACCCCTGAAGCGCCCATGGAGAAGCCTTCCTCCCCTGGATCACCACGCCCAGACTCAGCCACTGCCTGCTAGGTATCCCAGATGCTTTAGGTTAAACTGTTCTTACCATGGGGCCGGGGGGACCAGGAGGCCCGGGGGGTCCTGGCTCCACTATGATCTGGGCCTGGGGAGGGTTTGAAACGGGTTAGTTACCCTGTGTCTGTCATCTCTCATCTGTTCCTCCTCTGGAGCTCCCCACAGGCTTGCAAGCGCTACTGGGTGCCACACCCTGAACCCCGGGACAGGGCTCCTTCCTGTCCCCCTAGAAGGGCACATGGTGAAAGACCCTTGGTCTTTTGGGTCTCAGCTGCAAGTGAGGTGAAGGTCACAGTCTGAGACTATGTCAAACCCCCCCCCCAATGCTCTTTGTAGGATCAGGCCAGGTGGATTCTCTGTAACCAAGGCTCAGTGCCCCCACTAGGTTTAGGTTGGGTGTGGGGAGCCCCTGGTCTCAGTTTCTCCTTACCAGGCTCTCCTGTAGGTGGTCAGGCGCTGACTCTCCCTTTTCTCCCTTGGGACCATCGGCACCCTACAGGGCAGAGTGGCCAGTGAGCTTTTCTTGTTCATCCTAAGGTCACCTCCCTCCCTGGGTGCTCAGCTGCAGCACCAGGGCTTCTAGAAGAGCAGCCGGTGCCCTTAACCACTGAGCCATCTCTCCAGCCCCTCTTTTTTTTTTCCCTCCAGTAAAATAATTTTACTTCCTAACACAGTAAACATATTTATGCAAATATGATCACCTTGCACATCTATGCATAAATAATTTTCATGTCACATCTGCTTTGAGAGCTAAAGTGTAGTCAAAGCTGTCTTGGTTGAGATATGCAATTCTGGTTGACTAACCTTCACCATCCCTCCTCCCCCCAAATCCCCACAGCTTTTTCTTTCTTTCTTTCTTTCTTTCTTTCTTTCTTTCTTTCTTTCTTTCTTTCTCTCTCTCTCTCTCTCTCTCTCTCTCTCTCTCTCTCCCTCCCTCCCTCCCTCCCTCCCTTCCTTCCTTTTTTTTTTTTTTTTTTTTTTTTGGATTTGGTTTTTGGACAGGGTTTCTCTGTATAGCCCTGGCTGTCCTGGAACTCACTCTGTAGACCAGGCTGGCCTCAAACTCAGAAATCTGCCTGCCTCTGCCTCCCAGAGTGCTGGGATTACAGGCGTGCACCACCACCGCCCGGCTCCCACAGCTTTTTCTAATGCTACCCCAGCAGCAATAGAAATGTTAAGGACAGTAGGGGGTGTTTATTGTCAGTTTATTAACTGTCCGTGACAGTTCTGTGCTGTCATGGGGACTGGAAAGTTTGTTCCATGTTAGCAGTGGGGAAACTGAGACCTTGGGAGATTCAGTCGCTGTGCTGTTGGACTCCAGGGCTGAGAGGTGGGGCAGCTTGGGTCACTTAGTCATCCAGCTAAGTGGTTTCTGCTGGCCTGGGCCTCCCTACCTCCCCTGCAGGGCTCCCTGTGAAGGCTCTTTGTGAGGTTGTAGAGGCTGCAGGACATTTTGGTGAGGACCCCCCCAGCCCCCCATCCTGCTAACATCAGCAAGTCCCTAGGGTGGGACTCCGTCCAGCCACCTACCGGAAGACCTGACAGGCCCATCTCCCCTGTTTCCCCTTTGGGCCCAGCCGGTCCAGGTTCTCCTGGGTCTCCTTTTGGTCCTTTGGGACCCTGAAAGCCACCAGAAAAAGGAATCAATGGACATTGGTGGTGGGCCTTCTCCTCTCCCCAGACCCTTGCGGGTCCTTGGGGTTCACAGGTGAGCACACACTCACAGGGCAGCTCCCACTTGTCATAAGATCTGACACCCCCACAAAGACAGTACATGCAGGGGATTGGGTGAGTGAAGGAATGCTGCCACTCAAAGCAAGCAAACATGTTCGTTCGTTCATTCATTCATTCATTCATTCATTCCACCTCTTCCTGTCTTCACCCTCTCACTCTTGCTGGCTGTGTAGTCAAGGATCACCTTTAAGTCCTGATCCTTCTCCTTCCGCTTTCTAAGGATTACAGCTGTGTGTGCCAGCACACCTAACCTTATACTCTTTTTTTTTTTTTTTTTTTTTTTTTGCTTGAAAGCCCAGTTGGCTGGAAACACTGGCTGATGAGCAGTGTGCTTTGGGGACACTCCGCCTCTGCCTCCCTGCGTGCTCGGGACAGCTTGTGAAGACTGAGGTGGATCCCTTCTGGAATGCTCAGGGAGGGGGGGCAACTTTTTGAATCTTCATGAAAGAGTTCATTTATTTCCATTTTATGTGTATGGTTGTTTTGCTTACATGTACGTCTGCGTACCACATTAGCGCGGTGCCTGCAGAGGCCAGAGGAGAGGGCTGGATCCTCTGGGGCTGGAGCTATAGATGATGGCGAGCTTCCGAGAGGGGGCTGGGAACCGAACTCAGGTCCTCTGCAAAAGCAGCAAGAGCTATGAGCCACCGAGCTGCCTCTCCAGGGCCTTCTTATTTGTTTGTTTGGTGGTGCTGGGCTTGGACTCAGTCTTATGCATGCTAGGCCAGCGCTCCACTGCTTAGCTACGCTTCCAGCCCACATGTGGCCAGCTCTGTGCTCATGTGTCGGGGCTTGGAGTGTCAGTATTCCTTCATTCAACCCTTACCTGCATGGATCGTGTCTTTGTGAGGCAGTCAGATCTTACTTAGGACAGGTGTGAGCTGCCATGCGGGTGCTAGGATTTGAACCGGGGTCCTCCAGAAGAGCAGTCAGTGCTCTTAACCACTGAGCCGCCTCTCCAGCCTTCAACCCATTACAACCTGTCCAAGCTGTGCCTCCTATTAGGGACCCAGCAGTAAAGACACTTCCATCCTTATTGCATATTGATGGACAGCTGGGGAGATGCTCACTGAGGAACACACACACACACATACACAGACACAGACACACACACACAGACACACACACACACACTTACACACACACATACACACACACACACACACACACACACACAGAGTACAACATTGACATAGAAACGAAAGGCTCAGAGACCTTCTCTCCGTCGATTCCCGGAGCACCAGGCAATCCAAGTTCACCCTGGAAGGAAACAAATGGCAAAATGGACTTGTGCCTTCCTTAGCCATCAGTGGGCTAGTGGCCCGAGGTGGGGCCTGTTGTCTTCCCCGTCAGCTCACAGCCCCTGGGGTTGGGTCCCTGCAGATGGGCTTCCAGGAAGCTGTCCATCGTCTCCCTCTGTGTGTTCTGCCTGCAGGGCGGCTGGAGCTGGTAGCTGTCGCTGAAGGCTGGGGTACTTCAGAGTAGGACTAGAAGGTTCAGTGACTTCTTCTATAGGTCACAGACTGCAGGGATGCTGGTGTTAAGAGCAGACCCTGCCCAACCCGGGGTCTTTGAGACAAGGGCTGATGAACAGGTATAAGCCACAGAAAGGCTGTGTACATCTGGGCCACCGGATGTCTTAAGGGATCTGTTGAGTTTCAGGCTCTTTCCTCAAGAGCGGTAGCTAGGGTCTAAAGGAATGTGACTTGTTTAGGAAGGGGCAGGACCCTTTTCTCTGAACCCCTTAAGCTGGGCTAGGATGACAGGGTGAAATCAGGGGTACATATGACAGAGAGAAGAGGTGGGACTTAGAAATGAGTGCTTAGGGGGTCCCATGAGTTCAGCAGCACTGACCTTGGCTCCAGGGATCCCTGGTGGCCCCGGAGCTCCCTGTGGTCCAGGAGGACCCTGTGTGCAAAAGATCAAGCCAGTCATGTTTAGCAAGCCCCCCCACTGCCCACCAAGCCTTCCCACTTCAGGTCAAGGTCCCTGGCAGCCAGCTTCCCACCCATTCACATCAGGTCTTATGACATGCAGTATGGCCGTCAAGTCTACAGAGAAGTCAGCAAGAGGGCATTGCCCATCGGAGGAGACACTGGTGTTCACGTCTGGAGGTCCCCCTGCCTTTGTGGAAGTTCTCTTTTATTTATGAATTTTTTTATAACACTCTCCTGCCTAAGATTTTGGCAGGGTCCCTCCTTGTCCCTTAAAACAAGCCTCTTACTGGCATTCAGGCCAAAGATGCAACCCAAACAATCAATGGCTCGTGCCGGCCAGCTCTGCTGGTCCCGTGAACTCTCTGACCATCTGGCTCTGTTGCCTGCTGCTTGCTGTCCCGGAGGCACGCGGTAGAGGATGCGTCCACACTGTCTCAAGTTCTGACCTCATTCCTAAGCTCCTGGACCAACACAGTCATGCCCTCTGGGTCCCAGCTCCTCCAACCCTGTCATAAGCTCTCTTCTTCCCAGCTAGCCCTTGTTGATGTCCCCACTGTGATGTCTCCAGACTCACTCACTGCCTCCACCATTGCCGTCTTCCTTAGATCCAGACCCAACACCCATGTCCCTGGTGAGCTCCGCGCCTCAAGCTCTCCCCACACTAATGCTCGCACACTTAGACAGTTCTGCCTGGCTACCTCCAGCACACCGCTGTTTGACATCCGCTGTTTTGATATCCCCAGTCTCAACCAACTACGGTTCCCATTGCCTGTGATACTGAGCCCTCCGCCCACATCTCCCTCCTCACTTCCTGTACTCATAAGGATTCTACATCATGTAGGCATACCATGCACCTCAGGCCCACAGCACACCACAGCACACCACAGCACACCACACCATGCAGGCCAGTGTGGGCCATAGTTACCATCAACTTGTATTTCCCGGAGGCCTGTAGGAGGTAACTGGAATTGGTGCTTAGGCAGGGCCAGGCACCAATGCCTGCTTTAGTCTCTGATGACAACCTGACCCCATCTCATATCCATCTCTTTCTGGACTGGTGTCAAGACACCACATAGGACCCAAGGCTCCTTGGTCAGGCTTGTCCTTTTTGTCCTTACAGTAATTATTAGAAGCCCTAGTCCCAACAGTGGTACCTAGGAAACCTCTAGCGACACCCACTGTTGGGTTTGGAGAGAGTGATTTCCTTTTTTGCTTTGGCCCGTGGGAAGCTCAGAGCTTTCTGAGTCACGTTCACAGAAGGTCTCTCAACACTGTGGATCTCCGTACAGGACCAATGTACACACCCAACGGGTGCCTGATGAAACCGAGGCCTCTGTGCTAAACTACACTCGGTCCCACAAGTAAGGCACAGAGACAGCCGTTGCTCCCTAAGGAGTGGACATAAAGGTGCATCCAGGGCCCGCTCTTACCTTCAGGGCATCTAAGATCCTGCCGTCATAGTCGATTACCACCGTGTCACCTTGTTCTCCCTTGAGGCCCGGGGGACCCTGAGGCAGGGGAGGAAGAGTTGAATCATAGGTGACGTGTAATCTATCTCTGTCACATACATGTCACAGGCATGTATGTGCACCATGGTGGTCGTCATAGCATGCAGTTCCTTAAGGGTCAGCTCTGCATTGTGTGTAGGCCACGTGAAGAAAGTGTCAAGGAGCCTGGGACCAAGTGAAGAGTCCCAGTTCTCAGGGAAAATGCAAAACCTATTATTATTATTATTATTATTATTATTATTATTATTATTAAGACAAGGTCTCACTGTGTAGCCCTGTCTGTTTTGGAACTAGCAATGTAGATTGAGCTGGACTCCAACTCAGAGATCCCCCTGCCTCTGCCTCCCAAGTGCTGGGATTAAAGGTGTGGATTACCACCTCCCAGTAGTTCTTGAGATGTTTAGAAGTGTCCAAATAAAACAAGCCCTAGCCACCTTGACTCCTTGTCCTGTCAGACACCTTGGCGACTGAGGAGGCTGGGGCTACCTTATTTACTGAGTCAGGGTCTCCCCATTGATCCCAGACCTCACTGGTATGGCTAGTCTTGCAGGCCATCTTAATTTGGGGATCCCTTGTCTCCACCTTCCATCGAACTGCGACCACCACACCCACCCACTTGGTTGTCACAATCTGCTTGGTTAGACGCTTTAATTGAGCTGTTTCCCCAGCTCCCTGAGGACACCAGGTATGTGATAGCCTAGGAAAACATAGCCAAGGATGGGATGCCAGAGTCGGCATAAAGACACATCCACATGAGGCAGGCAGGGCAGCTCTCTAGGGAATGCAAGGAACATAAAAAGGGAGAGCGCTGTAGAGAGAATAAACTTGTGTCTGTATGGCTGTGACACCTATCAATAATAAAATTGATGGCCTGTAGCTTAGGCAGGAAAAAGGAGGTGTGACATCAGGAGGCAGCAAGGATTCTGGGAGATTCACCCAGGCGATACCCGAGCACAGGTGACCAGCCCCGTGGCAGGATGCAGATTAGAACTGGGTTATTTTAGTTATGACCTAGTCAGAGTAGAGCCTAGCTATATGGCTAAGGTATTTGAAAATCTATTTTGAGTCTGAGTCTTATTTCTGGGAGCACGGGTCCGAGAGGAAGAAACAGACCTAACTTCTACAGAGAGGCCCCGACTCTTCTGGCTTCCACTCAAGTCTTGACGGCTGACACCTGGGAACTTTCACTCTAGCAAATCAGATCAACGGCAAAAAGACTGTATTCTTCTTGAGAATCCCCACAGACTAGATTGTTAAAAACTGCGGATGGACTGTGCCTCATCTATGCCTCCTTGGGGCATATGTTTTTTTTTTTTTTTTTTTTTTTTTGGTTTTTCGAGACAGGGTTTCTCTGTGTAGCCCTGGCTGTCCTGGAACTCACTCTGTAGACCAGGCTGGCCTCGAACTCAGAAATCCACCTGCCTCTGCCTCCCAAGTGCTGGGATTACAGGTGTGCGCCACCATGCCCGGCAGGGCATATGTATTAAGGAGTCCTTCGATCAGTGCTTTCTCTCTCCTGACTCCCTTCTCTAGCTGCAAGCCTTCAGTGTACAAAAAGAAAAGGTCTCTTCAAGGCAGACTTTTGTGGGTAAGGAAACAGTATTCAGGCACGTGTTTTCCCTAATGTCTGAGCTTTAGGTAGCTTTAAAATCTCAGATCACATATATAGCTGGACCGCTTTGGTGCCCCCCTCTCTTACTGCTCAACCTGACTCTCTGCAAGTATACATCTTTCTGCTTCATAAATGAACTCACTAACTTTGCTTTGCTCTTGGGGCTGGAGAAATGGCTCAGTGGTTAAGAGCACTGACTGCTCTTCTGAAGGTCCTGAGTTCAAATCCCAGCAACCACTTGGTGGCTTACAACCACCTCTTCTGGTGCATCTGAAGACAGCTACAGTGTACTTAGATATAATAAATAGATCTTTGAAAAAAAGAAAAGAGCTGGGCGGTGGTGGCGCACGCCTTTAATCCCAGCACTTGGGAGGCAGAGGCAGGTGGATTTCTGAGTTTGAGGCCAGCCTGGTCTACAGAGTGAGTTCCAGGACATCCAGGGCTACACAGAGAAACCCTGTCTTGAAAAACAAAACAAAACAAAACAAAACAAAACAAAACAAAACAAAACAAAACAAAACAAAAAAAGAGTGGATACTTCTTTTGCAGAAGACCCCAGTTCAGTTTCCAGTACCTAGACAAGGCAGATTACAACCACCTATAACTACAGCTCCAGGGGAATCTGATGCCCTCTTCTGGCCTCTGCAGGTACTGCACTCACATACACACACACACACACACACACACACACACACACACACAGAATGAATTAAAAAAATAACATCTGCAGCCAGGCATGGTGGCGCATCCCTGTAATCCCAGCACTTGGGAGGCAGAGGCAGGTGGATTTCTGAGTTCAAGGCCAACCTGGTCTACAGAGTGAGTTCCAGGACAGCCAGGACTACATAGAAAAACCCTGTCTCGAAAAACAAAACAAAACAAAACAAAAAATCTGCAGAGGATGTCAAGGACCAGGATGTACCTGAGTAGAGTCCCCCAGGCTCTGAGGAGGGCTCCTTAGGCTAGACTGTTGGCAGCATAAAAATAAAAATTACATTTTTAGGTGCTGGTGACACATATAGGTTGGTTACAAGAGATCGGGCTAGGTGCTGGAGAGATGGTTCAGCAGTTAAGAGCACTTGCTTTTCTTGCAGAGGGCTGGGAAAAGTAAGGCCATCCAAAAGTAGGCAAAGACACACCCCTTGATAAACCAAAGACCAATGTTTGAATATGCAAAGATTCTAGAAGAGTATACAGTAACCTGAGAAAGGAGAGAGCTCTTACTTTTTTTTTTTCTTTTTTTTTTGGTTTTTCGAGACAAGGTTTCTCTGTGTAGCCCTGGCTGTCCTGGAACTCACTCTGTAGACCAGGCTGGCCTTGAACTCAGAAATCTGCCTGCCTCTGCCTCCCAAGTGCTGGGATTACAGGTGTGCGCCACCACGCCTGGCTGGAGAGAGCTCTTACTTAACAGCAAGCTGGGATTCTTCCCTTATACATCCATAGCTTAAGTTTTACTCTAGGCATGTGTTATGCATTTTTAAAAAGAATTATTAGAGGCAGGCGGATTTCTGAGTTCAAGGCCAGCCTTGTCTACAGAGTGAGTTCCAGGACAGCCAGGGCTATACAGAGAAACCCTGTCTCAGAAAAAAAAAATCCCCCCCCAGAAAAAAGAATTATTAATTTTTTTATGTTTATGAGTACACTGTAGCTGTCTTCAGACACCAGAAGAGGGGGTAGGATCCCCTTACAGATGGTTGTGAGCCACCGTGTGGTTGCTGGGAATTGAACTCGGGACCTCTGGAAGAGCAGTCAGTGCTCTTAACCTCTGAGCCATCTCTCCAGTCCCGTGAAAAAAATTTAAATCACCAAAAATAAAAACAACAACAACAACAACAACAACAACAACAACAAAACCTAAGGAAGTAGATGCCTGAGGCTTCTTGTGTCACAGCCCTCTGGGACTCCTGTTGGCTATAAAGGGCTTCCTAAGCTACGCAGGGCCCCTCCCGTGTGGCCAGAAGGGGTGTGGCTTACCCGGGGTCCTGTGGCTCCATCCATGCCTGGGTGACCGGGTTCCCCCTGTGGAAACACATTGGTGCCTGCTGGTGAGTGTGGCTCTCAGACCCCGTCTCATTCCTGGTCCTCTCTTCCCCGAGTCCAGGCCCGTGTGCTGGGGCCTCATGGTCTGTGCATAAGAACATCCTTCCACACTCAGCAACAGCGGGGATTCTAAGGTCCAGGAGCCCAAAATGGCAGGATGCCTTAGCCCAGAGCTGGTCCTGCATTAGGCCTGGCTAATTGATCCATGGACGTTTACCCTCAGACCTCCCTGCTTGTGATTCAAAGGGGACCCTTGGGACAGGCCCTCCTGGGACTCTTTTTTTTTTAAACATGCAAATTAAGAGGTCACCCCCTCCCTCAGAGACAGTTTCAGGAACTGGGCAGGGCTTAGTGGAATCACCTTCAGTCCAGGGATGCCGTTCACGCCACTCTCTCCTCGGGGCCCCACATCTCCTGGCTCACCCTGAGGTGGAGAAATTATCAGTGAAGACAGGCAGAGGTGCTAGCCCGGGGACGCTGGGCCTTCTGCTCAGGCCTGTGGTGTCCTTGGCCCTTCTGGGCAAGGGGATGGACACAAGGTTCTCTTCAACCCCAGGGGGATTTAAGACCATGACCATCCTCTTCTGGTCTGGGTCTTGGCACAAATCTGAAGTGGCTCAAGAGACCTTGTGTGTGCATGTGTGTGCAGGTGCATATGTGTGTGAGTGCACATGTGTGTGGAAGTTGGGGAAACTGTTACTCCTTAGGTGTCATCCATAGCTTCTTGGGTTTTGCTTTTGAAGCAGGGATTGGAATTTTCTACGTGGGCAAACCGGGAAGTCAGCAAGCCCAGGGAGCTGCTGGTCCACCGTCACAGTGCTGAGGAACCACCATCAAAACCTGTCTGTCTGTCTGTCTACCTACTTATTCTATCTATTGTTCTTTTGAGACAGGTTTTCTTAGTGTAGCCTTTGCCTTCCTCAAACTCACTCTGTAGACTAGGCTGGCCTTGAACTCACAGAGATCTGTCTGCTTCTACCTCCAGGTGCTGGTATTAAAGGCATGTGCCACCACTGCCCTTAAATATATTTTTTAAATTATTTATTTTTATTTTATGTTCGTTGGTGTTTTGCCTGCTTGTTTGTCTGTGTGAGGGTGTCAGATCTTGGAATTACAGTTGTGAGCTGCCCTGTGGATGCTGGGAAATGAACCCAAGTTCTCTGAAAGACCAGTCAATGCTCTTAACCTCTGAGATATCTCTCCAACCCAGTATATGTATATATAAATTTAGCTTGTTTTTTTGAGACAGGGTTTCACTATGTAGCTCTGGTTGTTTTGGAACTTGCTTTGGAGGCTGAGATGTGCTAGAACTCACAGAGATCCATCTGCCTCTGCCTTTGGAGTGCTGGGACTAAATGTATGTCCCACTACATCCAGCCACCTTTTTAAAAATGTGAGTTCTGGGGATCAATTTCATGTCCTTGTGTTTGCTGTCTCTTCAGTCTCTTGAGTTTTTTTGTTTTGTTGTTTTGTTTTTTTGAGTCTGAGTCTTACTCTGTAGTCCAGCCTGGCCTTGAACTCAGATCCTCCTGCCTCAGCCTTTTGAGTCCTGAGATTATGGGTGTGTACCACAATGCTTGGGCCAAGAGACATTTGGAGGCAGGCTGGCTAGAACTTGGTAGCTGTGGCAAAGGGTTTGAGGAACATCTTGTTCCCAGCTTGGCACTAGGCAGGGGATGGAGGGCCTAAAGTGAGAACCAAAGGGACTTAGGGTTGGGGAGACACGGCCTGGATGAGACGCCAAGCCTCTGCCATCCAGGGCCCACCGCTCCCTCCCTCTGGCCCTCCCTGGGAGTTGGCCCACAGCCCCATGGTGTCAAAGGGCCAGGATGGGGGCATCTTTAGGTAGACAACAACTCTGGAGGGTGGATGGAGGCAGACTTTGAGGAGGAGGGTGTATACTTACCTTGGGCCCTGGGGGTCCAGGGAGTCCTGGCTGGCTGGGCATCCCGTCATCCCCCTGAGGAGATAACAGCCGAGGCTGAAGGCGTTCCACATGGACATGTTGGCCACACGTTTGAGTGGTCCAGCTGGCCTCTACCTGTTGTAGACTTACTGCACGCCTGTCTGGTTCAGGCACTAGTGATAATTACCCCCCACACTTAACCCTCTAAGGTGGGATCTGAGTCATATCCACCTTAGTCCCTACACAGCAGCCTCGAGCCAGCTTCAGCAGGTTTCTGCAGACACAGGGGGTGGGCGAGTGAACTGGAGCAAACCCACTCATCTAACAAACAGCTGGCGAGCCTCTCAGGACCAGAGCGCACGCGGTCCCTGCCCCACGGAGCAAGAGGGAAATAAACATATGGTACCGTGTCTGGAAGTGCCGAAGGGCTGGGAGGGGACTTGGGGCATCCTTCTGCCGCATGGGGCATGCTTGCTAAGATGTGGATGGAGAGGAGGCAGCCAGCTTGGCGTCAGGTGGAGAGCATTGGTCAGTGTTTGGTTTTCAATTGTACATGCTCAGTGATCCAGAAGGCTGACTAAAGAGACCCCAGCTCAAACCCCAAGTCTCAGGAGGGCCTAGGGTGAGCCTGGAGTTTGCTTTCCCTCTCCTTCCTTCCTTCCTTCCTTCCTTCCTTCCTTCCTTCCTTCCTTCCTTCCTTCCCGCATCCTCTCCTCTTCCCTTCTCTCCTTTCTCTCCCTTCCCCTTTCCTTTCTTTTGAGATAGGACCTTGTGTAGCCCAGGCTGGTCTCAAACTCACTATGTAGCCAAGGATAACCCTCTTGCCTCTGCTTTCTGAGTGCCGGGATTACAGGTGTGTGCCCAGTCTATGCTGTGCTGTGGGTCAGACCCAGGGCTAGGCAGGCATCCTGTCACCTGAGCGATTTCCCTAGCAACCAGAATTTGCATTTCGGACAGCGGATCGGGACAGTGCTGGTCCCAGGACCACACTTGAAGGACCATAGTCAAGCTCTGAAGAGACTGTGGACATGAGGAAGGGAAAGAAGGAATGAATCTGGCCTCACAGAGACACAGGACAGGGCCTTGCCACAGTGAGAGCCTGGGTCTGGGGGAAAAAACCTTCCCTGTGGGGAAGCCCTGTCCCACCCTCAGCCCCTGCCCTTGTCTCCAGCCACAGGGTCCTCTCACCTTCTTTCCAGGAGTGCCAGGTTCTCCCTGCAGACAAAACAAAATGAAGGTGTGAGGGCATGGTCAGTGCTCGGCGAGTGCGGTCAGCAGACTTCTGCCCCTTCTGGTGTAAGTGGCACCAACGACCTTAGCCTGCCTTTGTCCAGGACCCCCGTGGGCCTTACACACACACACACACACACACACACACACACACACACACACACACACACAGAGTCAGTCAGCCTTTGATTCTTCCTCTGAGCTTGGGAAGTCACTGTTCTTTAGGATGGGCCCCAGATGTGTGCTGGAGTTTAACAGGCTTGCTAACTGAACTCCTTTACCCACCCTTAGTCCAGCAACCCTAGATCCTGCATAGAGAGCTCAGGTTTCCTTCCCATCCCAGGAACTGCCTTAGCCCGAAAAGGGAACCCTGGCATGGGGAGGAACTTCAGAAAACTAAGGTGGCTGAGGACATCTGACCACACCAGAACCTGCCAAGCTTCCCTCACAATTGTCACAGCTAAGGAGCGATCAAGAGGCCTTATGACAGGTGGGTAGAACATAGATGGATGTTAGGCAGTAGAGTAGCCACTAGGACGAAAAGCGGAGAGCAAGCCGGGGGAAGATCACTGATCGTTCCAGTGCCAATCTGAAAGCACTGAACCCTGGAGTGAAGGTTTGTCCAGACCGCACTGTGGGGCAGAAGCTTTGATAACACCAGGATCAGTGGTTGCCAGGGGCTACGAAGGAGGACAGGCGGAGGGGGGAACATGGTGTGTGTGTGTGTGTGTGTGTGTGTGTGTGTGTGTGTGTGTGTTGCAGTACATGCATGTGTCCCTGCACATGCAGGATAGCAGATGTCTTACTCTACTGCTCTCTGCTTTTTTTCCTTTAGTTTTTCTCTTTTCCTTTGAGACAGTGCATCCCGCAGCTGGTTTCATCTTTGCTGGTCTGGAAGCTTTTGGGATCCGCCTGTCTCTGCCTCCCAACGCTGCAGTTACAGACATACACAGCCGCGCCTGGTTTTTTACTTGGGTGCTGGGGATTCAAACTTAGGTCCTCGTGCCATCGCCCAGCCCCCAGCAAAGGAGATGTTTAAGACGGTGGAGTTATTACTGGACGTGTTCCTGGGGTGTTGGAGTCATCGCACAGTTGTCCCACTGGGCACTGAGCATCCTTCTGTGAACTGTGGGCTTTGGGGGACAATGTGTCGATGTATCTTCCTTAATAGTGACACACGTGCCGCTCTGACAGGGGATGCAGACAACAAGGGAAGCTACACATCTGAGGGTGGAGGTGGTGGGGGGTGGGCAAGTGTGTGTGGGGCTCTGCACGGAAGCTCTGCTCCTCCCCCCTCAGGTTTGCTCTGAACCTAAAACTGCATACAAAATAAGGTTTTTAAAAAACAGAGTGAGCCGGGCAGTGGTGGCGCACGCCTGTAATCCCAGCACTTGGGAGTCAGAGGCAAGTGGATTTCTGAGTTCGAGGCCAGCCTGGTCTACAGACTGAGTTCCAGGACAGCCAGGGCTACACAGAGAAACCCTGTCTCGGAAAAAGCCAAAAAAAAAAAAAAAAAAACCCCAAACAAAAAAAACCAACCAACCAAACAAACAAACAAAAAAACAGAGTGGGCTAGAGAGATGGCTCAGCGGTTAGGGGCACTGACTCCTCTTCCAGAAGTCCTGAGTTCAAATCTCAGCAACCACATGGTGCCTCACAACCATCTGTAATGGGATCCGATGCCCTTTTCTGATACGTCTGAAGACAGCTACGGTGTACTCATATATATTAAATAAATAAATCTCCAAACAAACAAACAGAGCTGGGCAGTGGTGGCGCACGCCTCTAATCCCAGCACTTGGGAGGCAGAGGGAGGTGCATCTCTGAGTTCGAGGCTAGCCTGATCTACAGTGAGTTCCAGGATAGCCAGGGGTAAACAGAGGAACCCTGTCTCAAAACCACCACCACCACCACCACCACCACCACCACCACCAAACAACAAAACACCCCCAAACTCCACACAAAAAACCCCAATCAAAGTGTCCTGTGATTCAACCCTCACAGTCTAGTGTGAAGCCAAGGCAGGAAAGATCTTTCATGCCCCCATTTACCAGATGAGTACTGCGCCCTACGCATGCAGTACCCTGTCTCTCCTAACCTCTCTGCCTCAGTTTCATTGGGGGAGGCCAGAAGGGGAAGGTGGGGAGTGAGGCCAAGGAGCAGAGGGGTGCTGAGTACACACCTTGGGTCCTGGAGGTCCCTTGGGGCCCTAGAACGAGAGAAGAGAAGGAGTTAGATGGGGTGGGGGCTAGGGGGATGGGGAAGCAGGAAGGTCAGAGGTCAAGGTTATCCTTGGCTGCAGAGTGAATTTGAGGCCAGTCTGGGATCCATGAGAGCATGTCTCAAAACACGGAAACAGAGCTCGTGAGATGCTCAATCCGGAAAGGCGCTCGCACCAGAGTCTGAGGATCGTAGCTTGACCCTTGGGACCCACACAGCGGGAGAGAACCATTCCTCCAAGTTGTCCTCTGACTTCTGTGTTGGTGTTGTGGTGTGTGTGTGTGTGTGTGTGTGTGTGTGTGTGTGTGTTTATGTGTGCTCCTACCATATACACGCATACCCACACCCTAAAAATACAAAAACTCAACCCCCAAACAAAACGAAGGAAAACAAGAACAAGATCCAAAACAAAAAGAAAACCCAAATCCAAAAATAGAACATCCTCTCAAAAGAAGCCAAAAAGAAAAAAAAAAAAAAAGGAATGAAATTCTGACACATCCAAAAACTTGGATACAGTGCAAGGAAACTGTGCTATAAGGGGTGGGGTGTGGGTGTGGGTGTGGGTGGGGTTGGGGGCGGGATGGGGTGGGGCAGAGGAGTCATTCTGAAAGTTGTGCATGAGGCCTGAGAGATGGCTCAGTAGAGGACACGGAGCCTTCCAGGAGCTCCTGGGTCTGTCCCGCCATTTTCCTTCTATCAAGAGTGACACCACATCTCAGAGGGAGAGAGAGAGGCATGTGTGGCCAGAAGCGGGGTTGCTCAGCCAGGTTCTAGGATGGACTCCTGTGCCTTGTCAGTGCCCGTGTCAGGGCTTGAGAGGTGGCAGGTGACTTGCAGACTGTCCCCCAGGAAGGTGAGGTTCCCGGACTCTGCCCAGGCTGGGGACTTGGCCCATCCACATCGCTACTGTGGGCAGAGGGATGCGCACACAAGCCCTGAGTTACGAATGCACACCTGCATAATCTTGGTGTGAGGGCATGAGGGTTCAGCGTGTCACCTTGATTAATTCCTTTAGAGTCACGATGGAAACACACACCTGGTGTGTGCGAGGGCATTTCCAGAAGGGTTTAACTGAGCGGGGACGATCTGTTAAAATGGCTATCACTGTCCCATGGCCTGGGGTCCTGGGCTGTATCAAAGAAGGTGGTTGGGGAAAAAAAAAAGGCTGGAGAGATGGCTCAGTGGTTAAGAGCACTGACTGCTCTTCCAGAGGTCCTGAGTTCAGTTCCCAGGAACCACATGGTGGCTCACAACCATCCGTAATGGGATCTGATGCCCTCTTCTGGTGTGTCTGAAGAGAGCGACAGTGCACTCACATGCATTAAATAAATAAATAAGTCTTTAAAAAGAAAAAGGTGGTTGAGCGCCAGCACCCATAACTCTCTGCTTTCTGACAGACACGGCGTGACCGGCTGCTCTATGAGTCTGTTGCTACGCCTTCCCCACCATGATGGACTGTACCCTCAACGGTGACCCAAGAATCAATCTTCAAGTCACTTTTGCTAAATATTTTGTCATAGCAACGAGGGAGGTAGCTATTACAGTGGGAAAGAGGCTTCCATCTTGGGAGCCACACCCCTGAACTCTAGCCTTGCAAACACCCTTGCACACTTACCATCTCGCCATCTTGTCCAGGCTCTCCTCTGGGACCCTAAAGGAGGCATGTGAAAATATCAGTGGGCATGAGTCTCATGCCAGGCCATGGGCAAGGGCTCTAAGTTGAACATCCAATTCACCTTCATTCAACCCTGAGAAGTGGTTTATTGTACCCACTTCACAGATGAGAAGGTTGAGGCTTTGGGAGTTATGCACCTAATGCGACAATGGACGGATGGGCCAGTTGAGAGGATGTGCCCGATAGGTGCCTCTGGTGGTAGTGTAGTAGAGGAGTGGGCTCTGGACTGGAGGGACTGACAGGTTGGAGTCTTTGGGCTAGGAGGAGAGAACTATATTCTGTGGCCTGGCCTTACATGGCCTTAGGGAGAAACTGAGGCTCATTGGTTAGTATTGATGGAGAGGGAGCAGGGAGAGGAGTAGGGGTTAGTGAAGAATTGCAATTAAAAGACAAACCTGTGCCGGGTGGTGGTGGCACACACCTTTAATCCCAGCACTTGGGAGGCAGAGGCAGGCGGATTTCTGAGTTCGAGGCCAGCCTGGTCTACAGAGCTAGTTCCAGGACAGCCAGGGCTATACAGGGAAACCCTGTCTCGAAAAACCAAAAAAAAAAAAAAAAAGACAAACCTGTGGGACTCTGGGTTACAGTTGGGGTGAGAATTTGGACTGAACTTGCAACTCAAGGTTAGGGTCCATGGGTCTCTTAGGGTTGGACGTGGGTTTCAGGTCAGACTCAGGGTTAGACTCTGGATAAGAGTTAGAGCTGGGGGCATGGCACAGGATTTGAGGTCGGGGTCATGATGGGGACTAGGAAGCAGGCCTGTGCTAGACTTAATGGTTTGTTGTATGAGGGTCTGAGTTAGGGCTGGGCTGTGGATGGGCTTGAGGCTGGAGCTGGAGCCAGGCTGAGTGTGTTCACCGCATGATGGCTGGAGTTGGGCCTATTAGGAACAGTGCTGGTTTGAAGTTGGCTCTGGGGATCAGGGTTCAGAGTGTGTCAACGTAGGACCGGCTCTGGGAGGCCCCAGTTCCATGCTTTCTCTTACCGCTGGGCCTTGCGCTCCTCGGGGGCCATCTTTCCCAGTGTCACCGGGAGGGCCCCGGGCCCCAGGTGGTCCAGGAGGCCCGGGTGGTCCTGCAGCTCCATCCTGCCCTTGGGCTCCCTGAAAGACACGTGGTTTGACCTGACCCCGAGGGTGAGGGTGAGAGTGAGGGGTGGGGGTTCTTCTTAGGTGGGCGTCCCCTGTGCCTTCCTTTCCCCCAGCCATTGGGGCAGGCACAAAGGATGACGAGTGATTGACACTGGGCTCTGGCAGGAGGGGACCTCGGTGGGACAGACCCAACAGGACCTTGCTGCCACCTTCTAGCATCTGAAGCCTGGACCTGTCGTCAGGAGGAGAGCTGACATGTATGTGCTGGGTGTGTGAGGCCGAGCATGTCCTACAAGAACTTCCTGGTTGGTCCTCTCTTGCTGCATTAAAAGCGGCAGACACGCGTGAGTGGGCATCCGTTTTACGCTCACCCAAACAACCGCATGTGGGTATTTACGGTAGCTCTCTATGTAACTGCCTGAGACAGAAGCTCTCAGAATATCCTCCCATAGTCGAGAGGCTGAGCTATTGTCACGTTATGCCACTCACTCAGCCATAAACCAACCAACCAGCAGGAACAGCCAGAGCCCAGCACCTGGGGGGCTGAGACAGGAGGATGATTATAGTAAACGTAAGGCCACCCTGAATTACAGAATTCATTCCAGGCCAGCCTTGGCTGCAAAATGAGATACTGTCTCAAAAACAAAAACAGAGCTGAGCACAGTAATTGTGTATAGTGATCCTAGCACATCACTCAGCGGGCAGAGACATGAGGGTCAGTTCGGGTCATCTTTGGCTACCTAGTGCATTTGAGGCCAGCCTGGGGTACATGAGACCCTGTCACAGAAAATCCCAAACCAGCCGGGCAGTGGTGGCGCACGCCTTTAATCCCAGCACTTGGGAGGCAGAGGCAGGTGGATTTCTGAGTTCAAGGCCAGCCTGGTCTACAGAGTGAGTTCCAGGATAGCCAGGGCTATACAGAGAAACCCTGTCTTGAAAAACAAAACAAAACAAAACAAAACAAAACAAAACAAAACAAAACAAAAAGAAAAGAAAGAAAAAAAAAGGAAAAGAAAGAAAATCCAAACCATGGCCAGCGACATGGCTGGGCTGTAAAGGCATTTGTACCAGAGTGTGACCACCTGTTCCATCCCCAGCACCCACAGAATGGGAGGACACAGCCAGGTCCTCTGAGCTGCATTCTTGTTCTGTGATGTGTGAGTCCACACACATTTACATGCACACACACACAAATCATGCATGTTATTAAAAAAGAACTGTAAAATTCAAACCAAAACAAAGGAAGAAAAACCTAGAACAACAATACTTTCTAATTGAAAACAATCTCTGATATATCAGAAAACTTGGTCACTGTAGTCACTGTAGGGAAACTATGCTAAATAGCAAAAATAGTCCCCCAAAGTTATACATGGGTCTAGAGAGATGGCTTGGTGGCTAAGGGAGGTCCCAGGTTCAGTTCTTGGCACCCACATCTGGTAACATGACTGCCTGTAACTCCAGATCCAGGGGATCTGACGCCCTCTGACCTCTGCAGGCACTGCACTCACATGGTACACATCAATCATGCAGGCGCATGCTCACACACATGCACACACACATATGTAAATAAAAACATTAAATACATCTTACAAATTATTTGAAAAGTTACCCGTCATGTGATTTCACACACCTGATATTATTGAATGGAAAGTGGAACATTGAAATTAGGGGTTGCCAGGGCCTAGGCAGGAGGGAGGGAGGTGTCCTACCGAAGACGGGAGGGAGAGCGTGATGATGCGAGGAATCTGTGTGGAGGTCACGTGAGTCCATATATGTTAACAGTCTATAGAAGAAAACATATCTGCACACACACACACATACACACACACTCACATCCACACTCATTCATACACACGTTTGTGCACAGTCATACACACCCACCCATGCACAAACATGGTTGAGCACACACTCATTCACACATGCTCACACACTCACACACTCTCACTCCGGCACAGACACTCGTGTACACACGAGCCTGTGTAAACTGGGGAACTCTGAGTAAGGCTGGTGGCTGGAATCTTCCTCAGTTTCCCGATCCCCAGGATAGCCCACGGCGGTGCATGCTGTCACCTTAGGCACAGTCGGATGAAAGATGCACAGGAGCGATAAACCACACATGCGAGGGGATTTACAGCGACCTCTAAATAAAAAGGCAGTGAAGGGCCTCACATCTTATGTCACTCAAAATCTGTGTCTCTGCTGGACGTTAGTACCAGGTCAGACCTCAGGCATACTGAATCCCCGCTTCGCGGCCCACCCTGCGAGAGCTGAAGTCCGCACTGGGACTGGCACAGGCCCTGGGTTAGTCTGGCAACCGAGACGGGAAGAAGCCCTGTGTGAACCCAGCAAGCACTTCCTGTAGATAGTAAATGCAGCATCGGTGATAGCCAGGCCAAGCTATCTCTTGTTTTACAGATAAAGTGCCTGGGGTCTAGGGCAGTAATTACTTATCTAGGGCCACTAACTAAGAAGAGCTCACCCTTCTCCTGTTGCCAGGGGAACTGGTCTTTTTAAAAATTTATCATCATCATCATCATCATTTTTTTTTAAAGACAGGGTTTTTAATAATCCCAGGTTTGTATAATCCTGGCTATCCTGGCATTTGATTTATAGACCAGGCTGGCTTTGAACTCACAGCAATCCCCTTGCCTCTGCTTTCCGAGTGCTGTGATTAAAGGTCTGTACCACCACACTCAGCTTTATTTTTATGTTTTTAAAAAAATGTAAATGTTCATTTATTTATTGTATGTGTATGGATGCTTTTCTCCCCTTGCATGTATGTCTGTGCACCATGTGTGCCTGGTACTGGTGGAGGTCAGGAGAGGATCCAAATCTTCTGAAACTGGAGTTAAAGATGTTTGGGACTGTGGGTGCTGGGAACTGAATCTTGGTCCTCTGGAAGAGCAGCCGGTGCTCTTAACTGATCAGCCATCTTTCTAGCTTCTGTTTTTAGCTTCCTCCCCCATTTTGTGTGTGTGTGTGTGTGTGTGTGTGTGTGTGTGTGTGTGATGTTTGCACACAGAGGCACACACATGCATGCATGTATGTGTATGCATGTGGAGGTCTGAGGTTGACTGGAATCATCCTCAGTCTGATAATCCCCCCCCACCCCCACCCCCACTCCCCGCACTCATTAAGTCAGGCTCTCTCAATCAAAGCCAGAGCTCAGTGGATATCGATAGTCTCACTAGCCTTCTGAAGCTGGATTTTTGGGCAGGCTGTCACACCGGCTGAGCACTTTCCTTCGGTTCTGGGGTGCTCGTGCCCGGAACTGCAATTGGTCTTTTTCAGATATCCTTTTCAATCTGTGTGTCTTCCCTTAACAGGAAAGAGCTCGCTTTTCTCGAAAACTGCACTTCCCGTTCATGTCACTCAAGTCTCTCAATAAATTCACTGGCAGCTCTGTAGTTACTGCTCAGATTTCATGATCAAAGAGCTAGAAGTCTAGACCCCAGATTAACACTGATTAGGTCAGCCTGTCTCAGTAAACATGAGTGGACCTTCCTGTCTCCTTCAGTACTGAATCCAGAGGATTCCATTCCCTGCTTAGAGCTCAGAGGTGCCAGATTGGGAGCTCCCGGGGGGCGAGCGGTTGTATTTCTGAGATAAAGTATCACTATGTTACTCTGGCTGGTTTGGAGCTTGCTGTGTAGACCGGGCTAGTCTCGAACTCACGATCTGACTGCTCTGCCTCCTGGTACCTGGAGTAAGGCAGGTGCTGCTTGTCTTTCCTGCCCTGTCCATCCTTCCTTCCATCTCTCCGGGGTTGGATGGCTGAGGTCTGACCCTGAGCACACAGGGTAAGTAGGGGTCGGGAAGCACGGCAAGCTGGCAGGCCAGGCCCCTTCCCTCAGCCAGGCTACCTTGAGGACACGGAGGTTGTACCCACGGTGATCTCTACTTATAAAGCCTGCGTTGAGCCGTGGGAAAACCATCTAGGTGGCAAACAGGTGGTGTGGTCAGAAAGGCAGGGGGGAACTGCAAACAGTCACCGGGCAAAGCCACCTAACCCAGCCCAGAGAAAGGCAGCTTGTGGCGGGGTATGCCCCCTGAGCCAACAACCATTTCTCCAGCTCCTGTGACAGAAGAGAACAGAACGGAGCAGAACAGAACAGAACAGAACAGAACAGAACAGAACAGAACAGAACAGAACAGAACAGAACAGAACAGAATAGAAAGTAGAATAGAAAAGCTTGCAGCAGGTGTGATGCTAGGTCCATATTGGGTGGAGCTCCTCACAGGTGTGACAGCGCTCAGGAAAGCTTTTTCCCAGAAGCCTCTCTAAGAACCCAGTGCCAGTGGGACAAAGCCCTATGATGTGGGAAACCACATGCGGTTCCTTTCCAGCTGAGTGGTAACAGTCACATCAATGATAACCATGTGAGGAGGTCATCACCTGGGCCCCCAGGACACCCAGCCTGCAACCACAAGAGAGGCCTTAGGGGACCCTAAGCGATAAGGATGAATTGCCCATTTATGTCACTGAACCTTTGGGGGGGGGAGGAGTCAGTTCGCAGATGCCTGGAACGTTATGACAGGGGGCAGGATATCCCTGGGAAGGAAGGAGCTTTGGAAGAAATGTTTTACTTGGTAAACCCAGGACCAGGGGGGATCTTGGTCATTACAGGGTGGGCAACCCTAACAGGAAGATTAACTTCCACAAATCCCATCTGAAATCAGTGTTTCTCCAGCAGCCAGGGTAAGGGGATCTCCTTTCTTTGACTTGAGAGAAATCTCACTGCCTGTGTGGCCTGGTCCTGAGCTCTGCTTAAGGCACAGCTCTGCCCATTAACTCAGCTGGTTTCATTCCCAGAGGGGGGTGGTGGTGGTGGCATCGGAGGCGCACGCCTTTAGTCCTAGCACTTGGGAGGCAGAGGCAGGCAGATTTCTGAGTTCAAGGCCAGCCTGGTCTACAGAGTGAGTTCCAGGACAGCCGGAGCTACACAGAGAAACCCTGTCTCGAAAAAAAAAAAAAAAAACAAAAAAAAAAACAAAAAAACCAAAAAACCAAAAACAATGATATTAAACAAGCCATGTGCAGTGGGTGAGGGGGTGGTGCTCCATTCTTACCCGAGGGCCAAAGTCTCCCGGCGCACCCTAGAACCAAATACAGGAAGATGAGTGGCTACTGATTTTTATTATTTCTCCCCATTTCCCTTTGGACACCCCCTTTGTGCTTGGACTTGAACAATAGGCAGGCCTTATTTTAAATCTCCTTTTCCAATGAGGACACTGAGGCTCAGAGAGGTTAAATAATAAGGCCAAGGTCACACAGCCAGCAGATTGGAGCCAGGCAGGTCCTCATCTATGTCTACATCCCAGACATTCGCGATCCCAGACACAGCGTGGCCTGCGGGATGGCTGCTCACACTATATCCTCCTCCACTTCCTGGTCTCGGGACTGGAGAGGGATGGCTGCTATGAGCTTTGATATGGTGGCTTAGGCAGCAACAGACACAAAGGAGACAGCTTCTCTTTGGTCTCAGAACCCCAGATTTGTTCCTGTGGCTTTGGATGCGCTGGAACCAGCACCCCCAGAGCTTTGATACAGAAGGACGAATGGCGGCCCTCACAGCTGGGCACACAGGTGTGAGCCTCCTGGGCTACCGCACACAGGAGTGGAGCTGGAGTGCAGAGGCGGCGTTGAGCCACCAGGTCCTGTGTCTTTCCGTGGCTTTCTCAGCCCCGCTGGCAGCCAGGGGCAGCGATCAATCAGCTTGTCCCTGAGCGGCCGCGTCACCCGGGCATGACTACAGGTGACCTCTGAGGTCTTCACTCAGCCCAGCCACTCTGAGCTCTCCCTGGCTCCTCTTCCTCCCGAGTGCGCCATCATGTCCACACACATGGATTCATTCCCTTATAAGGAGCTCGGCGGGCCCTGTGTTTAATGCTGAGGTTTGGAGTTGGCTGCCGGCACCCTTCGTCAGCACACAGGATCTGGACGGCACTCCCCCTCCACTTACCTTTTCCCCCTTGGGGCCTGGAAGTCCCTGGAGAAGGAAGATAGAGAAAGAACAGCGGTGAGGGAGGCGAGCTAGGCCGGCTGCCCCGTGGATGTTGGGCAGAGGGATGTGTGGGGCTAGCAGAGCTGTGGGCGTCTGAGCTGAGCACTACACAGGCCAGCCAAGATGTCCTTGCTGCCTCCTGGAAGCTCCACACCTGCCCTCAGCAGATGGTGATGAGCGTTTGGGGTCAGCAGCAAGGGTCCACAGGCATCCTCTGAGCAGGAAAAGGACACAGACACGAGCTTTTCTGCCTGACATGCTTTGTCTCTGCTGGGGAGGAGGCCATTGTCCAGAGTGGCCACCCAGTCTCCATCCATTCATGCATCCATCCAACATCCATGCATGTATCCACCCATGCATCCATGCATCCATCCATGCATACACACATGCTCCATACATGTACACACACATGCACCCATCCATACATCCATATATGCATCTACCCAACACCCATGCATGTCCCACCCATGCATTCATGCATGCATCCATCCAATCAACCTTTCATGCATTCATGAATGCATCCCTTCACCCATTCATCCATGCATGCATCCATCCATGTGTCCATCCATGCATTTGTGCATCCATGCATCCATTCATGCATGCATGCATGCATCCACCTGTCCATCCATGCATCCATCCATGCAAGCATCCATTCATCCATGCACCTACCTCCCCATCCATCTGCTCACTTACCCCCCACTCATCCATGCACTCATTTATCTACGTATCTAGATACCTACCCACTCATCCATTAATCCAGCCATCTACCTCCTACCTCCCAACACCCCATCCACCCACACCCCTTATTTATTGACTTGTGCCTATAGCTCCCTGTGCACCTTGTTCCTCTGCTGAGGATGCCCGTGGACCAGGATTCCTGGAACAGGCATTGAGAACTCTTCAGCCTGATGCCATCTTGGGTGTCTTGAAATTATGTTAGCCATTCTGTATCTAGGGCCTATTGGGAGGGACTTGTAGACTTTGGGGGCTGACTGAACCCTGGGGACGGGTCATGGTTCTCCATAACTCCATAGCATCTCCTAGGAGAGGAGACTTGGAGGCAGAAAGCTGGAAGGGTTTCCATGGTTACTCAGTCAGCAGATGGATTCGAACACACGTGACGAATGGCGTTGCCTTGCTCTCCTATAGCTGCTGAACTCACTTTCCAGTCCCATCAGGTGTCCCCTGGCCACTCCACCCCTGCAGTGGCAGCCCCACCCCAGGACCATCTAGTATGCTGTGTCACTTACTGGCTTGCCGTCCAGACCTAGAGGTCCCTGAAACATGAGAGAGAGAGAGAGAGAGAGCAAGGGTTACATACAGGAACATTCTTTCCACGTCTTAGGACCCCATTATTCCGTGACAAGAAGGCAAAGGCTTTCCTGAGCCCTGAGATCAGGGCACATCCCATGTGGTCAGGGTGGGGAGTGGGGGAAGGGCACTTGTGTGTAGTCAGCCACTCAGGATCCCATCCCCTGATAACAGAACCCCAGTTCCTCTCTAAAGCCCTCCCCATCATTAGGGCGGGATGGTTGAAGGCGGGTAATGGCCTTCTGTCTTGTCAAGGGGACAGGTGCAGGCCTGGGATGCAAGCCTCACGTCTGGGACTTCAGTGGTGTTCTCAAGGGGAAAGGGGCTCTTTTCTCCCAATGGGATCAAACCTGGGGTTCTTTGCTCTCCCCCACCCCAGAGAGAGAGAGAGAGAGAGAGAGAGAGAGAGAGAGAGAGAGAGAGTCGCTGAGAGTCTGAGAGAATGACAGCGCTGTGGGCTGGAGGCTGGAGTCATGCAGTGATCCTGCATACACCATACACCTGTTTCCTGGGTCTCCTTTAAGCTAGCTTGACTTGAGTGACTGTCACTTATATTGGAGAACTCTGGAAGGCTAAGCACTCTGCTGTGACCTGTGACAGCAGCAGTAAGGAGAAGCTAGATAATTCCTGGGCCAGGGCTGAGAGCGGGGCATCCTAGGATGACCAGGCCTTTGTGGTGCCTGCAGAGGGCCACTCATGCTAAGGCGCACTGTCTGATCACCTGTCTGCTGAACATGTCTCCCCCATCTCCCTCTAGGGCTAGATAGGTACAACATGGAGAGATGCTTCGGACCCGGGTTATTTGTTCTCTGCAAGCCCTGTCCTCCTCATTGTCCCCTTGTCACCACATGTACCTCACCTTTTTTTTTTTTTTTTTTTTTTTTTTGTTTTGTTTTTTTTTTTCGAGACAGGGTTTTTCTGTCTAGTCCTGGCTGTCCTGGAACTCACTCTGTAGACCAGGCTGGCCTCGAACTCAGAAATCCGCCTGCCTCTGCCTCCCAAGTGCTGGGATTACAGGCATGCGCCACCAAGCCCAGCCCTTTTTTTTTTTTTTTTTTTAAATAAACATTTCAGTTTAACATGTACATCACCTTTGACCCTAGGAGCAATCCTGCAGCCCTGCTCTTCTGAGTCTTTGCACACAGTGGGTCCCCCTGTCTGGCCCACCCTTCTCGTCTCTGCGCATCTCCAGCTTGGCTACCTCCCCTTTCATGAAACCTTGCAGGTTTCTCTGCGCCCTAGAGTCAGGACATCTGTCCCTGTTTCTGGTAATACAGTCTGATGGCTGCACGTGGGACATGGTTAATGTGTGTTCTACACAGGTGTCTACGACAGCCAAGAGCAAAGTTTCCTCCCTTGACTCTAAGCACACGAGTTCGAGACCTGACATGGAGCATATGTCTGGGGAGAGCTTGGGTCAAACATTCCTCATCAGAGAACCTGCCTTCTAGGTGGAGATTGTAGCTCAGAGTGTTTGCCTAGCGTGCACAAAGCTCTGGGTTCAATCCCCAGCACTGCATGAAAACCAGGCATGGTTTTACCAGCCTTCAGAGAGTGGAAGCAGGAGGATCCACCAGTTTGAGGTGAGTTCAAAGCCAGCCTGAGCTACACCAGATCCTGTCTCAAAATCTGAACCTTCAAGTAGCATCAGGATGCCCAGCCAGTGGATTCTTCCATGCCGTGAGACTGTTTCATGCATACAGCTATCGAACATACCATTATTATGTTATCATTAACAGCAGGGTTGAGCGCAAGGGAATGTTTGACATGTCAGGGGTTTTGTGTTTAGATTTTGGTCCCATCCCCACAATAGCTCAGCAAACATATGCAAGCATCACTCATCCAAAAAGCTTGGGACACACATCTTTTGGATTTAGAATATTCACATTTCCGTAATGAGATATCTTGGAGATGGACCCCAGTACAAACATAGTGAAACTCATTTGTCTCATTTGCATGTTATCCACATGTCTTGAAGGCTATTTCGCATGATACTAATAATTCTGTCTGCTAAACACGGTGTCACACTGTGGGGTTTTCTAGCTGGGGTGGTAGGCCAACAACTCAGAAAAGCTTCCGGTTCTGGGGCGCTTCAGGTTTTCAGATGAGGGATGCCAACCTTCCCGTGAGGGAGGAAGGAGAGAGAAATGGAACAAATGATGAGTTCTGGCAGTTCAGAGCCAAGAGGGGGCGTGGTCAGCTTTGGGTTGGGGGAAGCAGAAATGTTGAGGGAGAGGTATCTGGTGAAATAACACTTAGGGATTTGGTTCTAATGTGGATGTGGAGAATGTGGTGGGGGGCAGCATGGGCAGAGAAGGGTCCAATTGAAGCTGAAATGGGGTGCTGGGGACCTGGTCTTTAGGACACAGCTGACCCACAAATGACCTTTGTCTGCAGAAGTGGTTCTGGGCTCTCTCTCTCTCTCTCCTCTCTCTCTCTCTCTCTCTCTCTCTCTCTCTCTCTCTCTCTCTCTCTCTCTCTCTCTCTCCAGATACAGGGCAGCTCTGGCTGCCCAGGAACTCACTTTGTAGACCAGGCTGGCCTTGAACTTAAGAGATCCATCTACCTCTGCCTCCCGCGCGCTGGGATTAAAGGCGTTTGTTGCCACCACCCAGATGGAGTACCTGACTTGACCTGCTTCTGATGTCCCTTCTGTTCTGGGGAGGGACATGGCAGTGGGAAGGGGAGGGTTGGGTGGCTCTGAGCGGTGAGACTTTCTAGGATGGAAAGTCCCCATCTCTCCTCTACTTCTCAGCCCCTTGGGCCACGATCCTGTAGACTTGTCCATGGAGAGAGATTCTGTGGTCCAGTAAATCTGAGAAACACTTGGTCTCACCCTGTGAGGCAGGTTTCTTTCCCATAAGCCTTGTCCAGATCATTTTCTAGTTTGTGGGTTTCTGAGTGGCAGTGTTCCCAGGCTCATGAGACTGGGCTGTGCTGAGACGCAGGTATGAGGCTCTATAGTTTACAAAGTAGGCATTCCCCTGGAACAGGGCTTAAGCCTGGATTTGGGAGAGAGAGAGAGAGATGCCTCAGGGAAGGGCTAGGGGATGCCTAATGCCAGAAACAAATCTGGCTGTAGTGTGGTTAAAATTAAGGAAAGACAAAGTCCAGACAGAATGTTCTGGAAGGACAGAGCCCCAGGCTGGCTAGATGCATGCTCCTGGTGGCAGGATTAGGGGTGGGTATCTCTCCCACCAAAGCAACCCACCCCTGCCCTAGACAATGGAGAATGAACCACGAGCTACTCCCACCCTTCCTGAGTTTCCCCGAAAGAAACACCATGGAGAAAAGCAGCTGAGGGCAGGGTGTTGAGCCCCACAGGATCTGGGTTCAAATCCCTCCTCTGATCCATGCTACTCCACCTCTGGGAATCGTCTCCTGCCTGATCAAAGCTACAGGATTCACCAGAGGTTTTCGCCACCCTCTGCCCTCCAGAAAAGCCCACAGCTGTTCACAAGTCTCAGTTCTGCTTGAAGCTGATTTTCCTCCAGGAGATCAGCTGGCTCCTGGATGTTTCTAGAAGCTCGAGATGCGAATAAAACCACAGGCTGCACATGCATGGCGAGCAAAGCGCCAGGGTATGCTCAGTCTCCTGCTGTACTCGGGAACCTGGATGGGCCAGGCCTTGATCTTGTCTGTAAAGTGGGAGACAAGCTGTTCTCCCAGGTGACAAGCCCAAGCCACGTCCCAGGTCATCCTCCCTTGGATCAACCCAAGGCAGGGACAGCCTGACACAGGCTGACACAGACTTGGGTCTGAATTAGCGCTGGCTAAGAGGTAGTGCTGGAAGTGACCTTCATGTGACTTTCTGTATATGTATATGTATATGTATATGTATATGTATATGTATATGTATATGTATATGATATATATGTGTATGTGTATGTATATGTGTATGTATAATTTAGACAAGGTCTCACACTGTAGTCCTGGCTGGTCTAGACCTCACTATGTAGACCAGGATGGCCTCACACTCACAGAGATCTACTTCCCTTTGCCTCCAAAATGCTAGGGTAAACATGCAAGCCACTACTTCTGACATCCTTTAAAAAAATTATTTGGGGCTGGAGAGATGGTTCAGCGGATAAGAGCACATGCTGCTATTGTAGGGGATCAGGGTTTGGTTCCCAAAACATACATAATGCTTCATAACCCTTGGTAACTCCAGTTCCAGAGATCATGGTCTCCATGGGCACCAGGCAAGCACATGGTGCACATACAAACACACAGGCAAAAACATAAATACAAAAATAAATAGTAGCCGGGCGGTGGTGGCGCACACCTGTAATCCCAGCACTCCGGGAGGCAGAGGCAGGTGGATTTCTGAGTTCAAGGCCAGCCTGGTCTACAGAGTTCCAGGACAGCCATGGCTACACAGAGAAACTCTGTCTCGAAAAAACAAAAAAACAAAAACAAAAAACAAAAAACAAAACAAAAAAAACCAGTCTTTTAAAATAATAAATGAATGAATGAACGAATACATTTATTGGCTTTTTGAGACTAGGTTTCACTATGTAGTCTTGACTGTCCTGGAAGTCACTCTGTATAGAACAGTCTGGTCCTGAACTCACAGAAATCTGCCTGTCTTTATCTCCCCAGCACTGGAATTAAGGCTGTGCGCCACCACTGCTTGGCGATTTATTTTATTTTAAATTATGTATATCTGAGGTCAGAGAGGTCGTTGGATCCCTTGAAGCTGGAGTTACAGGTAGTGGTTCTTTCCTTCACGGCCCCAGTGGGTTGTACCCCACACGGAGCCATCCTTGAGATTTGAGAGCAAGCATAATGAGAAGGTTTCTGAGTCTGGGGCTCCACCCCTGGGGCCTCAAGGCGGTCAGGCACCGAGAGTTGCGGGAAACACCCACTTCATGTTGGGGATGCATCCCCCAGGTCAAGGATGGAGGCGATGGGGAGCCGGTTATCTGAGAGTTGGTCCTTCGTAGTTTCCTACTCTGTGCAGCCCTGGGTGTCCTGGAACTCACTCTGTAGACCAGACTGGTCTTGAATTCAGAGGGTTCACCTGCCTCTGCCTCCCAGAGTGCTGGGATTACAGGCGTGCGCCACCACTGCCCGGCTCCTTCTTAGTTTTTAAAAATTGTATTTATTTATTTGTGTGTGTGTGTGTGTGTGTGTGTGTGTGTGTGTAGCTCAGAGTCCGACATTTGGGCATCAGCTGTTTCCTTCTGGTTTGTGTGTTTGGGGGATTGAACTCTGGTCTTCAGACTTGACAGCGGTCGACCACCCCCCTGGCCTTTTCTGGAGACAGACAGGCAGATATTGATACTGGCCTTGCACTTGGTGCCCACACCTCCGTCTCCCACTGCTAGGATTATGGGTAATGCTTCATGATGTCCGAGGTGAGTGGCTCCTCCTTATCGTGACTCACCTTCCCTGAGATGGGCAGGAAAAAGCCAAACCAACAAACTGGCAATGTTTAGATGCATACAGAACCGCTCCACCCAACCGGAGCTGGCTGACTGTCCTGCTTTCTAACTGTAATGAATGCTGACAGCTCCTGCTGGGGAAATGGAACTCTCAAATGCCCCGGGCCAGGGGTCCCTGGATGAGGGGGGCTTACCAGGATTATCAGTTCAGGGCCTAGTAATTAAGCCCCAGATGTTGACGATTCATCAAATTACAAGGCTGTGGGGTCTGAGGTCCTAGCCGGGGAAGTGTGCGCTCCTCTATGAAGGCTCTGGTCTTCGCCAGGGCTGGCCTGCTGGTGGGAGCAGGGGCAGCCCCTCCAGGCAGGTCAGCCCCATATGGTTCTGATTTCTCAGGCCCGGCTGTTTGCATACACATGGACTACAGGTTCTAGTCTGGCTTTTCACAATTTCCCAGACTTGAGTTCCCTGCCCCCCACGGCAAGGGAAGAAAAGGCCTCAGTGTGGAGGTCCGGCTGGGGCTTGCGCCCTGCTGCTGGCCTGTTGCTCTTTCCAGAGACCCTAGGTCTGGGTGCTGTGCAGAGCAGCCTCTGTACCCCAAGTCCTAGCAAGCTCTAGACTCGCAGGTGTGCCAAGCCGCATGTGGCCGAGAACAGCTATGAATGCAGCCAGGTATAAAACCGTAAACTTGTTTAAAATATTAGTATCTTTTTTTTTTTTTTTTGTAATGTGTTGATGGGTTGATCACCTCATTCCCAAGTGTGAACTTTGCAATAGATGTACAGTTGAGGGCTGGCGAGAGGGCTGGTGAGGGTAAAGGGGCTTGCTGCCAAGCCTGACAGCCCAAGTTCAATCCCTGAGACCCGCTTGGTGCAAGGCGAGAACGGACTACCAAAAACTGTCACTCATCTCCATATGAAGACATAGCACGCATGCTCTCTCTCTCCCCTCCCCTCCCTCCTCCTCTCTCTCTCCCCCTCCCTCCTTCCTCCTCTCTCTCTCTCCCCCTCCCTCCTTTCTCTCTCTTTCTTTCTCTCCTTTCCTCCCTCTCTTTCCCTCTTCCTCCCTCCCTCCCCCCTCTCTCCCTCTCCCTCCCTCTCTCTTTTCCTTTCCCTCTCCCTCCCTCCTCCTCTCTCCCCCACATCTCTCTCTCTCTCTCTCTCTCTCTCTCTCTCTCTCTCACACACACACACACACACACACACACACACACACACACACAAATAAATATTAGATACACAGATGATGATATCATTGTGCAATATCAAAAGCCAGGAGTTTTGTCAAGTAACAACCACGAGGTTAAAAAATAAAAAACAAACCCCAGTACCACAACAAAACCCTTCAAACCAACCGAATTAGCAGCCATGTTGAAAACAAACAAACAAACAAACAAACAACCCAAACCCCAAAAAAAAACCCAAAAAACAAAAAACAAACAACAACAACAACAACAAAAAACCCAGTCAGTTCACTTCACTACACAGACTTTGGAACTGTCTAGAAAAGCAGGCAGGCCTCCCAGCCCCAGGACGCGCTCTTCCTGCCCAGGCCTGCGCTGCCTTCTCAGGGTTACGCCCGAGGGCCCTTGCTCTACTCTTTCCTTTTGCTTCACATCCGCTGGCTGCCTGGGAGAGTGACCTGCCGGCTCTGCGGGGGCACGGGTGTGCAACCCTTGGCCTGGGCCTCTTTCAGCCGTGGAGGCAGCTGGCTTCTATTTCGCGGCGAGGGCTTGCTCAGTGAGTGGCCCGTGTTAGCTGGAAGCAATTACATCTATGTCCCCATCACACACCACGGCTGGAAGAGGAGGTATTTAAAGGACTGAGCCTTTGAACTGATCCCAAATATCTGCTTAAATTGCTTATTCACCCTTTCCTGATATTTGGTGGGGGAGAAACTCGATTACCTTGTCAGGTATCGGGAACAATTGCCCCTCTTTGGGGAGAGGGGATAAAGGGCCGTGATTTCCAGTGGGTCTGGGAGGGTGGAGGTTGAGACAGGGGAGTTGAGCTGTGTCTGTCTGAGATGCTTGTGCGCCAGGGAGCACTGGGCCTAGAACACAGGCTAGGGCATCCTTACAGCACCAAGCACTGCGGAGCCAGGGACCGGTGACAGAGCTGGTTCACAGTTGATGGAGGCTCTGGGCACACTGTCCCTCCTGGTGCACCAGGCTGAGCCCCTGCCCCCCCTGGCCCGATGGGGTCTGATGGGGTACCTGCTTATGCTCTCCCCTGCCTACTCACCCATGAGCTCCTAGACTGCTCTCCCTCCTTTTGTGTGCAGGACTGATTCGCACTAGGCAGTGAACCCCCTCCCCCTCCCCCAGCTCTCCCACCCTGAGCTGCAGTCTGTACGGACCTTCCTTGGTGTCTATAGACAACATAGGCAGAAAAAGTAACACCACCAATGAAAAGGTTGGAAACTCTGTGGATTTAAAGCACAGAGCAGCTGGAGAGATGGCTCAGCAGGTAAGAGCACTAACTGCTCTTCCAGAGGTCCTGAGTTCAAATCCCAGCAACCACATGGTGGCTCACAACCATCTGTAATGGGATACAATGCCCTCTTCTGGTGTGTCTGAAGACAGCTACAGTGTACTCACATACATAAAAATAAATAAATATTTAAAGCACAGAGCAGACTTGGATTCCCGGCTTTTCTTGGAACTGCTGTGAGGGTTGCCCTGTGCGGACGGATGAGCAGGGCTTCATTCGGACACACCCAGCCCACCCAGCCCAGGCTGCAGCTCATACACTTTCCTACTGGCAGTTCTTCTATTTCTTATATTTATTCAGATATTCTATATATTATTATATAAAGCTGTAATGCTTATTTACGCTAATTATATATACTTGATGTAAACCAAATATATAAATGAATTTAATTAAATCCTGAATTAAAAATAAACATAAATTAATATGTTAATCATATGCAAATATAAATGCTATATTCTTTTCTCTTTTTATTTTAAAGACTTATTTCATTTATTTCATGTATATGTGTATACTGTCGCTGTCTTCAGACACACCAGAAGAGGGCATCGGATCCCATTACAGATGGTTGTGAGCCACCATGTGGTTGCTGGGAATTGAACCCAGGACCTCTGGAAGAGCAGTCTTAAGAGAGATGGCTCTTAACCGCTGAGCCATCTCTCCAGCCCCATAAATGCTATATTCTTATGATATATAATTTACATATTATTGTATTATTTTCTTTACTAGATGGTGCTTGTGGGGTGCCAGCGAGCAGCTCGTGATCTCATTTCAGGAGCTGAGCTGTCTCCCGAGAACAACTCGCCTCCCTCCCGGACCAACCTCCTCTATCTTCCATCCCTGATTTCCTGAACAGACAAGGAATCGGATGGCATGCTGGCCATGTCTCTGCCCTTAGACAAGCTGCCCATTTTTCTGGGAAGCTCGTGTCCTTTGGGATAGCCGAGTGGACTGGGCAGGATGGCTCTCCTGGGACCTGGACATCAGAGGAAGGAAGCCATTGACTCCCTAGCGAGGCTAGCTGCTTCAACCGATTGCTCCCTGCTGGCCTGGCTCTGGGGTGGGACGGGGGTCGAGGAGGGGGTCCTGCACCTCCTTTTGGTCAGCACCCACCTGGCTTTGGCTGTGTTTTGGCTTTTCTTTTTCTTTGAGACAGGGTCTCACTGAGACAGGGAGTCCTGGCTAGCCTAGAACTCACTCTGTAGATCAGGCTGGCTTCAAACTCAGAGTCTGCGTGTTTACTGCCTGGTTGTTTGTTTGTTTGCTTGCTTGCTTGTGTTGTTTTTCTGAGACAGGGTTTCTCTGTGTAGCCCTAGCAGTCCCAGAACTTGCTCTGTAGACCAGGCTGGCCTTGAACTCAGAGATGTGTCTCCAAAGTATTGGAATTAAAGGCGTGGGCCACCACTGCCTTGCCTTCATGCCTGTTTTTAGGTGGTGTAGGAAGGACCCCCATTGAACCCAAGGACTACAAAGTCAGCCCCATTCCCAGCCCCCCACTTCAGTGTTTGTTCTTATGTCATAGCTCCCTTCCCTGAGGCAGCAGCCCGGATCCCCGCCTGTTGTGGAGTTACAGACCCTCACAGCTACTAAACCTCTCCACACTGACCACAGACAGCCTAATGTGAAGCTGGGACTTAGGTGACTTGTGGATCTTTCTCCGGATTAGTCATAGGCTTCTAGGAGGTGAGGACCCTTGGATGTATTTCTTGCTACTGCATATGTGAAATGCCAAACTGCTCTGAGCTGAGAATAAACATTTGTTGGACAATGTTTATACATGACAGCGATTCCACGAACAAAGGTCCAGTTTCCCACCAGCACCCGTGTCTGAACACCGGTGAGCACCAGGGGGCGCCCTTGATCTGTTATCTGCTAGTCGAAGCCAGCTTCTGCCCCGGCGTCACAGCGCGAGAGGCTCCGTACTTAGTAGGATGCTCACCCAGGCAGAGCTTGCTGGCCTCAAGGGCTCCCCCTGCTGGACTGAGTGATCATATAGCGACAGGAACTGTCAGTCACTGAACCCAGTGTGAGTGCCCAGCCCCGGAGCTCCCAGGAGTCACCCACGTGGATTTCCTAACTGCTACTGCGGATGCAAGGAACATAATATCTCTGAGGGACGGCATAGGCCTGAGGTCACACAGTCTATGGGGGCCCAAAACTCATTCTTTCTCAAGTCACGGGGGCTTCAGGAACAGCCTTCTACCCACGCACTGTCTAGTCTCCAGTCTTTGGTTTTCATGACTCATGGCCAAATTCATGTCTGTGACCAGGTTCCTCCACGCAGTCGGCTGTGTGTGGTGAAATGAGGAGAGGTGCCAGCCAGCGGCCACTCTTCCAAAGTGACACGTGGCAGGAGGCCCCTGTGCCAGGAAGATGCAGAAACGGGAGAGGGTGTGCGACCCTGGAAGCTGAGCAGAGGGACCTAAAGCTCAGCCCCACCCCCCACCTCCGGGGTCATCTCGCTCTCCTTGGCTGCCTCACATGGGACATGTGAGAAACTGAGGAATGGAGAGCCAGACCCAGACAGTGGCAGGACCCCAGAAGTACCTGTTTTGTTCCGCCTGGGGAGGAAGCCAGTATGGAGGCCCTCTTCTGCAAGCCCAGCTGGCTCGGTCTTTGAGGTTCCAATCTGGGGACTATTATGGGGGCGCTCAGGAAGTGGGTGTACACCCCTCCTCCCTCTGCCCAGCATCTTGGGGGCTGGGAGCCGCCCTGCGGGGGGTCAGATGGGAATGAGCCAGGGGATGTTAGAATTTAAGAAAGCACATGAATTTGGGGGGTATTACAGATGAATCATTTAACTAATTACATTTTTACAATCAAAGCTGTTTTGAACGGGAAGAGCGTAAGGAAGCGTACGAATGTGTGGTGTTCATGGTTTTTTTTTTTTTTTTTTTTTTTGTTCGCCTGATTAATTCCAAACAGTCCAATTGAGTTATTCACTTGGAAATTGGTCCCAGGCTGGGGCTCTGTCTCCAAGACCACATTTCAGCCCCGAGCTTACTCTGCCCTTTGGGACCTCAGCTGTCGATGCCCCGTGACTGATGGCGGAGGCTTTGCAGGTCCTGCCTCCCTGAGTGCTGTGAGTTTAACCAGACGGGGTCTGTGGGTGGTGCTCAGTCCTGGGAGATGCCTGAGTGGGGGTTCCTGATTCTAGTGGGACCTGCCTCATGCCCCATGAAGATCTGATTCCTCATTAAAACTTTTTATTGTGTTTATTTATTGCGTGTCGTGTGGGTTGAGAGTGCCGTGGTAATTACTTGAAGGTCAGAGGACAACTCCCAGGAGTCGGTTTCCTCTTTCCATCGCGGGGGTCCTGGAGAGTGAACTCAGTGGTCTGGCTTCCTGGCAGGCACCTTTAGCTGCTGAGCCACATAGCAGGCCCCAGATCCTAACAGAAGGCTTTCCCCCAGGTCGAAACTCGTTTCCTGGCAACTCTTCTATCTCAGTTCTTAATTCTTTGTCAGTAGACTACTGCAGACTTCTCCTGGTGAGAGTCTTCCTTCCTTCTCTCTCTGCCCCCAAACCAGGAGACCTTTAAAACATGTGGTGGGAGAAAAACATTCAAAATGCTGGTCACCAGAAGTGCTTCCGGAGGCTGGAGGGAGAGCGCAGGGAAGATTGCCTAGTGTGCAATTAAAATCTATTTTCAATTTCTAGTACTGTCACACACACACACACACACACACACACACACACACACACATATGACCACACACACAGACACGCACGCACGCATTCACGCACACGCACACATACACACACTAGCAGGCTCAGAGGCAAATGTCTGTAAGCCTAGCACTTGCAAGATAGAGGCGGGAAGACCTCAAGGTCTTCTTGGCGCTGCAGGAAATTCGGGGCCAGCCTGGGCTACATGGAGCATTTGCGTGCACATGATCAGATACCTGAGACAGGACTTGAATCTAACTGAAGTTCACACAGGGCTCATATGTACTGTATACATAGAGCTCAAAAGTAATCTTATTTTATATTTATAATTTAATTTTTGGTGTTTTGAGACAGAGTCTCATAGTCTAAGCTGACCTGGGATTCTCTATGTAGCCCAGGCTGCCCTCAAATTTGTGATCTTCCTGCTTTAGCCTCCCAAGCACTTGGATTAGAGATATGTGTCATGGTGTTGAGCTATCTCTGTCTCTGTCTCTGTCTCTCTCTGTGTGTATGCATGTGTATGTGTAGACTCAAAGTTGATGTTGAGAAGCAATCATTCTAGATCATTCTTTTCCTTCATTCTCTGAGGCAGTCTCTTAAGGGAACCCCAGAGCCCATCAACATGGTCTGGATAACCAGCCTGCCCCGGCAGTCCTGTCTCTACCTTCTGGAGCTAGGGTTGCAGCTGGCCTGCCACACTCTGCTGGCATTTCTGTGGGCTCTGGGGATCTGAACTCTGCTTCTCAAGCTCCTGAGACAAGCGCTTTGACCACGGAGTCACCTCCCCAGCCCCCACACTTGTGCTGTGACTGTCACAGGTCGGGTGTGACATTTTCCAATCTTGGCATCCTGTTGACATCACAGGCTTCTGATTGGAGACTTTTCAGAGTTTTGGCTCAGAGATGGTCAACCCACACGGACCTGCCCAGAACGATGCAGGGACTTGCAGAGCCCCGGTCTCATCCGGAAGGTGGGCACAGGGGTTGGCTGGGTCACTCTGAGCATCTCTCCGCTCTCTCAGCCTACTGTTCACAATCACTAACTCTGGACACGTGGGTCCACACCGCGTGGCCTGGTCTCCCCCTTTGCGCATAAAAAGCAGGTGTAGAAGATGGAGGCGCCACCCCCACGGGGTGCACAGGGAACCCGGGCATGGCAGAGGCTAGGCGCTCTGTCTGAGAGAACACGGTGTTTGGAAACGCTGTGCAGACAGAGCTGATTTCTAAGCAGAGCGAGGCAGAACAGGGATGGGGAAGAACAAGGAACTGCAGGGCCCTGGCGGGATCCACAGAGGTGGGAGCTGGACCCCCATACCTGCCCCTGAGCGCTGAGCGCTCTGGAAGAGAAGCTGAGCCGAGGCCCCGCCCCCATCTTAGACTTCGAGCTCTCCCCTCCCCCTCTCTCACTCTCTCATTTGTAGACACGTATGCACATGAGTGGAGACCAGTGGTCAGTGTCGCTTCAGGGGACACTGATGGCTTCAAGCGCTGTGAGGGCTCAGGAAGCCTGGGGCTTTGGGGATCTCGGGCTCCTGGTAGCTGCCTCTGGGGACAAGTGTCTCCTAGAAACACTTGAAGTTTCATCGTTCCTCGCTTCCCACTGCCAGTCTACAAGGTCCTATGTCACGCAGCCCTTGGACACGGTCACCGCGCTCCTCCTCCCCCTTAAGATTTATTTATTTTTTTACTTATGTGTATGCGTGTGCCTGCACGAGTTTATGTGCACCATGTTATGATGCCAGAAGACAGCATCAGATGCCCTGACAGTGGAGTTTTATAAGGGATTGAGGGCTGTCTTATACTGGGAACTTAGTCCAGGTCCTTTGCAAGAGTAGCCGTTACAGCTGGGCCATCTCTCCAGCCTCCCAGACACCTTTCCCCCTTCTCTCTCTCTCTCTCTCTCTCTCTCTCTCTCTCTCTCTCTCTCTCTCCCTCCCTCCCTCCCTCCCTCCCTCCCTCTCTCTCTCTCTCTCTCTCTCTCTCTCTCTCTCTTCTCCCTCCCTCCTCTTCTCTCTCTCACTTGCTCTCTCCTTCTGCCCATCCTGGCCTCAGATGACTCTCAACATAAAATTCTTGCTCTCAACTCCACGACCTGCACCCTCCCTCATCTGTTTTCCTCTGCGGAGAGAACTCGCCTCGGGTCTCTGCATCTTGTCGTGGAAGTCTCAGTTCAAGGGTCATTCCGTCCTTCTTGAATATTTGATCCAAATTGAAGAATGATCTATGCACCCCCCCCAGCACCCTCACCACACCCTCCTTTATTGTCTTCCTTATTCATTCCCCTGCAGTCAAGGTCTGTTTACGTGGCCTTCCGGAGGCAGGCAGGAGGCCAGAGGGCCACGGAAGCTCCACCCCGAGGGTGGAGAGAATGAAGTCTGAAGAAGAAAAGCAGAGATTTGTCTGTAGTGATGAGGAGGCACAGTCTCGTGGTTTTGTGTAAAGGGTGAGAGGTGGCAGTGAGATTAAGCCCTGAGTGACAGACAAGTCATTGTCACCTTAGAAGCTACGTACATCTTCAAGATGAAAGAGGTATGTGCGAGACACTTTCAGGATGACCCCATTGTGTCCAGATGATCTCTCTCCCATCCCCAGCAGTTTAAGACTGCGACTGGGTCTGATTTAGTGTTGTGCCTAAATCAGACCTGTTTGTAGCACAAGGCATGATATCAAGCCTATTTATGATATGCCGAAACATTTTAACACATACAAGCTGATTAATTCCCCTGAATTCTGGAATACCATGCCTGGGGATCCTTTGCACCGCCCCCCCCCCCCATTGTTGATTCACAAAGCTCAGTGCTCAGAAGATGACTGCTTGTTTCTAGGCTGTCCCATTCAGTTTCAAACTATGCTTGCAATTCCAAATTTCACCACTAGGTGTCAGGCAAACACAAACTTTAACAAATAGGTCAGGTCTCTTAAAAGCCAGGCCTTTAATCACTGCATTAGGGAGGTAGAGGCAGGAAGATCTCTGTGAGTTCGAGACCAGTTTGGTATACAGTGTGAGTTTCAGGATAGCCAGAGTTATCCAGTAAAATCCTGCCTTGAAAAACAAAACAAAACAAAACAAAAAAACAACCAAAAAGAGAACTTGTATTGAAAATACACCCTAAATTAAAACAAGACACAAACATATAGATGTATATCTAAAAACTTATCATATTGACATAAATTAATAGTAGGATAATACCCCCAGTTGGCCAGAGTTTGGAGAAACACGCCATGTTCGTGCTCTGTTGGTGGGAATGTAAATGAGTGCGGCCTCCCAGAGGGCAATTTGGCAAAGCACATCAAAAGCCTTCAACATGTGCAAGCCCTTTGGTGCAACAATCCGACTCACAGACGGTTATTGTATGGAGATAATCACAGAGACGAGCCTTGACTTACTCCCAGGATGGTGAGTGTAAGGATGAAAAATTGTCCATATAAAGAACACAACTTAGAGGCTGGCTATATAAAGTGACACATGTGATCAGATACTATGTAGCCATTACATCCTGTAACAGGTTTTAATGATGTGGAAGCCTCTCATGATATTTCAAGTGTGAGAGAGAGAAGTGTGTCCCTATAGCCTTGGTTTTTTTTTTAAATAGTGGAAGTATGCAAACAAAACTGTGTATAAAAATGTTAGAGGAACAACGTGAAAATAGTGAGTTTATTGTCTGTGGGTGGGAGGAGGAGCTGGAGGAGGAGGAGGAGGAGGAGGAGGAGGAGGAGGAGGAGGATTGCTTTTTTTTAACTTTTTTTTTTTGGTGCCTTTCTCTATTTCCCAAATGTTTTACAATAGACACCACCATGCATTTATTGCGACCGTAAGTTCCTATTAACAAGCCCTTGGGGGCACAAAGGACAGACAGCCTCTGTTCAGGAAGGGCATGGGGACAGTGACCCCAGAGCCCCGCCAGCTCTGACCCCCTTGAGTCCAAACCTGCCTCACAGATGTGGGTGGCCCCTGTGGCCCCTGTCCCTTAGCCACGTCCACTGGCTACACATATGGACCTCGTTTCAGTGGGGGGTGTGGGGGCAGGGAGACGGGGTGAATGCAGACAGCGCAGTCCGGGGATCCCACCACAGCCCTCCCTCTGCGCCAGCTTTCCTCGTTCTTTCTTCCCGCTAGGAACTGCCGAGATTCTGGTTCAATGGGAGAAAGAAAATCCTCCCCCACTACCCCCTGGTCCTGGAGTTTTCCAACAAAGTAAACAGCTTCTAAGATTCCCCTCAAACAAAAACACCAACACTAGGCTGCAGCGGCAAAACTACTATCTATCTGTCTGTCTGTCTGTCTAATCTATCTATCTATCTATCTATCTATCTATCTATCTATCCATCTATCTATGTTTGCCTGTCCATATGCGCATGTGTGTAGGCATGCGCACCACCATGTGTCTATGGAAAGCATGCACCCCCGCTTTGTGGACGTGGCTCTCTCATTCTACCTTTTACTTGAAATTCCAGGCATCGGGTTTGCACGGCAAGGGTCTTTACCCACTGACTGAGCCATCTCGCTGGCCCTTCTTTTCCATTCTAAAAAATAATTTATGTACTTAAATCATTTTTTGATATTTATCTTATTTGAAGTACATGAGAGTTTTGTGTGTTTGTATGTATGGGTGCCTGATGCCTGCGGAGGTCAGAAGTGGACACTGGATCGTCCGGAACTGGAGTTTCATGGCTGCAAGCCACGATGTGCATGCCAGGAACCCAACCTGGGCCCTCGGGAAGAACAGCAAGTGCTCTTAACTGCTGAGCATTTAAGAAGATTTTTAGTTGTTTTTGAGATGGGGTTTCACGTAGCCCAGGCTGACCTCAGCCTCAAGATGTAGCTAAGATGACTTTGAACTCCCGATCCTCCTGCCTCTGCTTCCCAATGGCATTATAGGGGTACATCAACACCCCAGGTTTGTGGGTGTGAGGTGTGGACCCAGGGACTTATGCAGGCTATGCGAGCAGTCTGCCGGCTGAGCTCTAGTCTCACCCTGAACGTTTTATCTTAGAGGGCTTCGAAGATGGCTCAGTGGCCTCCACACGTTCATGCAGGGTGAGTGTCCCTGTGCAGGCGTGTGTGCACACATGAGCTTAATGTTAGGATGGGGCTACGGCTCAGTGATACGGCAGTTACCTATGATGCATGAAGCCCTGGGTTCAACTCCCCAGCACCACACAAAAATTATCTGTAAATCTGTAACTGTTCATAGTCATGAACAGGCATATGTGTTAGTGGTCTAGTCCAATACATATGAATAGTGCATGGCACTGGGCAGTTGTGCTGACCCCATGGGAGCCATTGGTAACCCACACTGGGCTGGGGGCCTGCCTGAAGCACTTCTGTTTCCAATAAGCCGAGAAACTAGAGTTTAACTCAGATCCTACAGGGAAAAGTAGCTCATACAGTCTAGCCTGTCCCTGGCTGGGATTGCTTTCGCTCTGGCAGCAGGGACCCCCTCCTCATATGGCTCAGGTACTGAAATACAGAACCAGGTCCATATACCAGTTGGCAGAAGGTGACCAAGGGCTACAGTGTCCCCAGTCTGTCCCCTCGCTGGACATGGCTTGACTCAGTGTCCTGCGGAATGGTTTCAAGGCCTCAGAGTGGTTGCTTCAGGCCTGCAAACAGGAAGTGGGGACAGCTGGTTTGCCTGGCCTTAGCTGATCTCCTTCAGAGAAATTACCTGCATCTGGATACAGGGACTCTTGCGCTCCTGTCACCTGCATCCTTATTCCTGCCCCCATCCCAGAATTCATAGATCCCCTTGTGGGCCAAGCTCGGAGCTAGACATCTGTCTCCATTCTACATTTAATCCCCACAGTCCCTGATGGCCCCAACAGATGACATTGGTTGGCTGTGACCAGCATGTCATGGGTACTCCTTGTGCATCTCCATTGATTAGAACCCCAGCTCCCTGAGGAAAGGACTTTTGACATCTCCGCTGACAGGAAGGAGCCTGAGGTTTAGGGACACTTGGGGGTGGGGTTTCCTATTCCAGGCATCTCAGCTAGCCAGTGGCAGAGATGGAGTCAGACCTGCTCTTTGACCTCTCTCTCAGTTCCCTGACATCCCTCCCTTGCCCTAGACCTGGGAAGAAAGCAGGGATGAGAGGCCCAGAGAGAGAAGAGGCCTTTAGACCACTTGGCAGCTGTTAAGAACAAGTCCCTGCCCCTTATGCAGGAATAAAATGGCTTCCACTGACAGCCAATGACTCTGCTGCTCTCAGCCAGTGGAGAGGGCTCCTGGGTCAGTGTCTGCTCCCTGTAAAACAGCAGAAACTTCCCACTTCCTTTGAGCCTTGCCTGTGCAGAGAGGCTCAACTTTCAAAAGTTTGCTTTGTGACTTTTTTTTTTTTTGCAATGGTGTGAGGGCACAGCATTGGTGGGGACAGGGCTTGGAGTGTGGGATCTGGTTCTTCCCGGGTAGCTTAAGGACTATGGGTTAAGATTCTCTCTACACATCTGGCCGTGGCAGGGAGCTGCAGCTTCGTGTCTGCTCTGGGATCGGGCGTGAGGGGTGTGTGTGTGTGTGTGTGTGTGTGTGTGTGTGTGTGAGATGGTTTGTCTATGCTTGGGCCAGGGAGCGGCACGGTTTGGAAGTGTGACCTTGTTGGAGTAGGTGTGTCACTGTGGGCATGAACTTTAAGACCCTCATTCTAGCTGCTTGGAAGTCACTCTTCAGATGGAGATGTAGGACTCTCAGTTCTGCCTGCACCATGCCTGCCTGGATGCTGCCATGATCCTGCCTTGGTGATAATGGACTGAACCTCTGAACCTGTAAGCCAGCCCCAATTAAATGTTGTCCTTATGAGTTGCCTTGGTCATGGTGTTTCTTCACAGCGGTAAAACCCTGACTAAGACAGGGGGTGTGGGAAGAGGTGGAAGGGGACCTCAGGCTCTGCAGCACTGTTCCTAGCCAGGATGAGTCGGGAAGTTGGATGGAGCAGGTACTTTTTCTTTTAAATATATATGGTATTTTCAACGGACAGTGGGGCAACCGATGCCCAGAAGAGAATCTATACCCTAAAGAGAAACCTCAAGGTTGCTAGGAACACCTTCCAAGTCTCCTAGGACTTGGAGGTTTTTGCTAGAAGGATTCTAGTCTTCCCAAGCTAGCGATATTCAAGTGGGGGATATACCCCAGCCAAAGCCCCAGACCCTGGATGCCCTGTGTGGTAATCAGAGAGAGGGCTCAACTCTTCCCTAGTCAGGAAGGAGCTCTGGGTCAGGTGGGATCTGCTCTGTGGGCTGTCACATTTCAGTCACATTTCACGCAGAGCCGCACGGTTCTAGCCCAAGAGCTCAGACTGCCCAGGAAGCTGCCTCACCTACCCAGGAGGTCCGAAGGGGCCCGGACCTTGCGCAGCTCTGCTTTGGGCTCAAGATCAATGGGTGCAAAAGGCCCTATCAAGTCCCGGAGAGCTACGTGTGATCCATTTTGTAATTTGTACAGAACTGTCACCTCTTGGGTCTCACTTAGTCTCAATTCCCATACTTTGAGGACTTCATTATCTCAGTCACAGAGTTGGGAATTAAGGCTCAGAGAGGGTGTGTGCCTTCCCTGGGATCACCAAGCTATGAAGCTGTAGGTTTGTAATCAAGCCTAGATCTCCTTGATACTATGGGCTAGACTGCTTTCCCCCGCCTCCCGGGAGGCATGCCCTGCAGGACTGAGGACCACATTACCATTACCAGCCTGTTCTGACTGAGACAGCTCTCTGAACCAGCCGAAGGCATGGAACAAACCCCTGCACCTGACAGACACCCTGAGCTGTCTTCTACAGCCTCCACCAATCTCTCCCCATATTCCCTTTTCCTCTTTTTTCCTTTTTGATGAGGCAAAAATCTTACTATGCAGATCAGGCTGGCCTCAGACTCATGGTGGTCCTGCTCCGAGGTGTCCCACTACAGCTGCTTGTCCCCTCACTGTTCTAGAGCATCTGTTCTTCTGGAAGCTACCTTATCCTCTCTTAACCTTGGCAAGGCCCATGCGGCAGCAGGGTCACCCCTACTTCTTGTCTCTGATATGCTACGCATTTGGTCTGGGTAGGGACATTAACCCCGAATACAAGCTCACATTTTTTTCTTTGAGGTACTCACACCACAAAGACCAATCCAGAACTAACTAGCTCCCTCCTTCTGAGACGTAAGATCATAGAGTGTCCCTGACACCCTGTAGAGGTACAGGAGAGCATGACCCAGCCAGGCCAAGGCTCGAGGCTCAGCAGATAAGCTAGGCTGGAAGGAAGGCTGTTTCCTGGTAGCCTCTTTGCTTTGCCTGGGAGGCTGGGGTCTGCCCAGAATGCACACTGATCCTCGCCTAGAAAGGAACAGCCCAGCTACCAAGGAGCACAGGAGGAGGAAGGCGGAGCGAGACAGTTCAGTGAAGATTCTGGAGGAGGATGTCAAGGTTCAGGAGAATGTCGGGTTAAGAGGAGGATGCAGAGAGAGAACAATAAATAAATAAATAAATGTCAAATTACCGGGTAGCCATCTCGTCCTGATTGCCCCTGTGGTAATTAATAAGCCATTAACAATCAGAGTTTGGGCAGAAAAATCATATGGCAATGCTTATAACTCTGTTCAGCCACACCCCCCTGCTGCTTTCTGTGTGGTTTCCAGGGGACTAGCACTGCCGGCTGCAGTGTGCTGGGTCAGTGGGTGATGCCAGGGTTCTGGAGGGTCAGAAGGACTACCACCTTCTCCTATCAGCGGCCACAGGGGAGGGGCTGTGGGCCTTCATCAGAGCCACCAAGACGCTACACCCACCCGTGTCATCACTGTGTTAGTCCTGGCCTCAGGCAGAGAACATGGGGCCATATAGCGTTGGAAGGAAGCGTCACAACCATTATGACCAAACCAGGGACTGCAAATGTCCTTCACGCAGAAGCTGCAGCATGCTGTCAGCTCATCCTTGTTTCTACTGGAGCAGGTCGAGTTGGGAAAGTTCTGGAAGCTATAGATACAGGAAATGTGCACTGCTCCTCAGCTCAGTTTAGGCTTGCTTAAGGCCACTGACAGCCACTTGACACAGTGTCCTGCACAGGGGCATCCCCCTCCCCCTCCAAGCCCCTGGCAGTGGTAGTTTGAGAATCCCTGCTTGCCTAACCCATTTAATATCTGAACAACCGAACCGGATACAGAACCATGCCTTAGTCTCTGTATTTCCTTAGTCTTCGAGTTTTGCGTTCCCACAAGTTTGTACAAGCCGCCTCCAAGCGGCCTCCGGGAACGCTCTACCAGGAAGTTCACTTGTGGCCAACACCCTACACGTTCTTGTTGGCCTGCCTTTTCATTGGTTCAAATGGTGCTACGTGCACAGAGAGGCCAGATTCTGAAGGGTGCCGACGGGGGAGCGGTGGGGGCACGTGAATCATGGAGGCAGAAATCAGAAGCCAAACGGCCCATCTGAAAAGAATTCCTTTGGAAGGTTCGTTTTGGCTCCAGCTGACTGTTCGTGTGCTGTCTGGATGGATGCACAGGGATTTATCTGGCCCTGAAAATCCGCCAAGAGGCATCAAAGGCAGATACATCCACAACCCGGAGAAAGGGGGATTCCCAGGGCCGCGGAGTGGCTGCCTTCAAAGCGGCCTCTGTCTGGCCAAGGCGGGAGCCTCTCTGAATTTCCCTTCACAGCCTCTTAAATGCAGTGACATTTTCACTTCTGGTGCCGCCTCAACACCTCTGCCAGCCAGCCAGCCAGGCTCACGGAGCAGCATCACAAGCTGGCTAAGAAGAAAAAGGAGCTCTAGACCCAGTGTCCACGTTCCAATTTTGTCTTGGAGCTACCGTCTGATACCTTTCGCCAAAGCACGGGAGATGCTTAATTTTTTAAATTAAAAAAAAAAAAAAATTTAAGTAATATCAGTGGGAACAGAAAGATTTGGATAGGTAAGCTGGCACTTACATTATTATTATTATTATTATTATTATTATTATTATTATTACATAAAGCTGAACCAAAGATCTGGGCGGAGTGCCTAGATTCATAGGAGCTCTCTTGGAAAGCTGGTCTAGAATGTTCTAGTGGGCAAGGCAAGATCAAGGGATTTCTTTTACTGTTTAAAAACTAATCCGGCTTTTGTCTGGGATGGATCCTTTTTGGCTTGTTTATTTCTGAGACAGGTTCTCATGTAGCCCAGGCTGGCCTCAGTATCCCTGTGCAGCCAAGGATGGCCACTATCTTCCTGCCTTCATTCCCCAAATGCTGGGCTTATCGGTGCATATGGTCACACAGGGCTTTACACGGTACTAGGGATCCCATGCAGGGCTTATACATCCCAGGCAAGGCACGCTACCTATTGACCTACATCCCTGACCTTTTCCTTCATTTTTTTTTCTTTCTTTGTTTTTAAAGCACACACGTTTCTAACCAAAAGTCACTTTCCACGGGAGTTGAATTTATAAAGAGAACCAAATAAATGCCTTATCTTTCAGGAGCCCAGCGCGATCCGATCCGAGACACTTACCGGAGGACCTGAAAGACACAAGCAGAAGAGCCGCGGTCAGCATGGAAGGTCCCCTCCCCCTCCTCGGCACAGCCCTGGCCACTGCACACACCGTCAACTCCAGCCGGGCTCAGCGGTATTGCCCGCAACGGCCCCGTGAACAAGGGTCAGCCACAGAACCAAGATGAGACACCTTTGTCCTCAGCGGGGCCTGGCCATGTCCGAGCAACGATGGCTCTCACACGCGTGGGCTCATGTGTCCAGTTCATGAGGCTGGTTGGCGTTCGTTCCCGTTACATTCTGAAAAGCTAAATCTGAATCGGACTGTGCTTTCCAGTGAGCAGGCTTTTAGGTTCCACCACAGAGGAGGGAGATAAAGAGGAGAAAGCATTTTGGCTAGAGGGAAGGGTTGGGGCGAAGGCATGTGATGTGTTCGGTTGGACAGAGCTGGGGTGGGTTGCCACAGTCCAGCTCTGGGGTTAGATGTGCACAGGGAGATTGAAAGAACAGTCTAGAGTAGTGGTTTTCAACCTCCCCAGTGCTGCGACCCTTCAAAACAAATACAGCTCCTCATGTGGTGCTTGGTACCTCATAATTCTAACTTTGTCACTGTTACTGATCATAGTGTAAAGGTCTGATATGCAGGAGGATATTGATATGTTGCCCCCAAAGGGGTTGTGATACACTGGTTGAGAAGTGCTGGTATAGAAATTGTAGGGGCTGGGTGGTGGTGGCACACGCCTGTAATCCCAGCACTTGGGAGGCAGAGGCAGGCGGATTTCTGAGTTCGAGGCCAGCCTGGTCTACAGAGTGAGTTCCAGGACAGCCGGGGCTACACAGAGAAACCCTGTCTCGAAAAACAAAAACAAAAACAAAAAAAAATTGTAGGGACTTTGATGAGGTTTATCCACAGAAGATAACTGATCACGACTCTGGCTTCTGAACATATATGTGCACACATACACATATAATACCTGCAGTCACGTACACACACACACACACACACACACACACATACACACACACTACCTGAAAAAAATTGTGCCTATACTGAACAGGCTATTGTCATTAATTTTTAAGTATAACAACGATTTGCATATCATTTACATTGTATAAGGCCCTTAGAGATGATTTAATGTATCTGTGAGGATGTGTGTAGGCTATATGCAAATAATATAGTCATTTTACATAAGGGACTTCAGCATTGGTGGGTCTCATGGATGGTAAAGGATGGCTAGAGTCAGTTAAGGGGCAGGGTATCCTGGAAGATAGTCTCACAACTCCCCAAAGCAATGTGCCTGCCACGAATGCGTGCTTCTACCAAACCGGTAACCCCTCTGTTCCCGTGACGTCTCAGACCCCACCCTGTAGGATGAGGCTGCACACAGGCATCCCTTGGCAGGCACTGGAGTAAGGGGTACACCTGCATGGCCAGCAGTGAGCTGGAGCCTTGTGGGTAAGGAAGGGACACAGTAGCAAGGACCGGTGTGAAGGGCCCTGCTTAGCAGACTGCTTTCTTCAGCAGACACTTAGGGATAAAACAGAACTCTGGGGAAACACGGGAAACTCCGAGGATGCAGTGGGGACCAATCCTGGCCTTCTCAGGAAGGGGCTCAGCTGGGTCTGGGGGCAGGGAGAGAAAAGCAGGGGCGGATGGGGAGAAGCAGAGTTGGATCTCGCTTCCCAATCTCTGGGCTTTTCCTGAGATGGGGGGCGGGGCGGAGGGAAGGCCAGCCAAGCACAAGGCCTGTTTTCATGTTGTGGAGCGTGGAGGGCTTGATGCTCCGGCAGCCGGAGGTCAACATGGATGAAGGGTGCATGAGGGGCCAGAGTAGACACTGGGGTGAGCTGCAGCTGTCCCTGGCGGGTCCCAGCAGTGGCAGTAGGAGGAGGTGAGAATCTGTAGACCGCTTGGCAAAGAGGAGAGGTAGGACTTTCAGACCGATGGGATGGTGGGAGAGGATGTTCAGAAAGGTAGGAGGGATGGTCAGGGGTTTTGAATGGAAAGTGGATATGTTAATACTCCCACCAGTGGTAAAATAGAGGCCGTGTTTTCCCTAAGTCTAGATAGGGGTCAAACGGCACGGACAGCATAGATCCTCAACTTACAATGATCGACTTTGCTTCCTGTCTTCCAGAGAAGCCAAACGCTCCTAGACAGACTCAGTAATCACCTTCTTGAGAGCAGATGAGCATGCGGGCCGGCACCTGTCCGTGTGCCTGCCCCTGAGCCGCCCCCCCCCCCACATGCCCCGAAGAAGTGACTTATTCCAATTAAGGGCAGCTTCCTCCTCTGCCTTCCCTGGAGTGACTGTCATCTGATAGCTGCCCTGATGCCCAGCTCCGCGTCTTTCAGGTACACACACTCAAGCAGGCATTACTGAGAAAGGCAAGAAAGGCAGGAGCTGCCTGTTGGGCCAGCACCTCTGCTAAACCCTTTGCTTGTGACCTTGTTATATAGTTTACTGGGCTGGCACAGAGGCTGGAGGCAGATTGTATGATCTGCAGCAAGTGGGTAACTCAAGAGAGGGGGCTTGGGAAGGGGGCGTGGCTTAGGTCCTCCAGGGTCCCCTGCTTAGAGGGTGAAGCTAGTTCAGGTGCCCCAGCTGACCACATGGCACCTCCAGCCCCGAGCCTGGCTCCACCAAGTGTTTTACTCTCTGACCCTTAGGCGCACAGCTTTCAAACATGCCCTAAGCCCCAGAGTGTGGGAGCAGTGAAATGAGAGCCAGAGGACTTAGCCCGAGAGAGCGGGAGGTTTGGGAATCCTCAGGACTGTCTACAGAGTGGCTGTGGCCTGCCAGGGCTTCCCGATCTGGGAGCCATGTTCACCCACACCTTGGGGGGTAGGAGAGACTGGCTGCCTGGGTGGGTGAGCTGCCCTGTGTGTGACAGGTGGGTGGTGGCTCTGGGAGTCCATCCTCTCTGTCTAGAGCTTTTTGGTTCCTCCAGGGTCAGTCGTTTCCCTAATGTCTTCCAAAGGTTTGTTTGATCTTCCTGCAGAGTATTTCTGTTAGCGTGGCAGGGCATGGCCCACACAGTGGAGGTGGTGTCTTTCCCTATGGCCTGAGGGTGCTCGAGTCCCTGTCCCCAGCCCCACAAATGTTACGGTTGTCCTGGACTCTGTTCCTCATCTGCCCATGGGCTGTTTTCCCTGGTTCCAACAGGTGTTTCTGCCTTATTCATTTGTCTAGCTTAAGTGTGATGCCTCAGCCGGGTCTATACCCTAGAACCCAAACACTTCCCTGCTGGAGCTCACGACTTTCTAGGGAACAGAGTGACTGGAGGGCTTTTAGACTGAGTTTGTGTGCAGATGGAACAAGACTGAGGCAAACTCAGAGGCAGTGTGAGCTGGTAATAGGGAAAGTGGGCTAGGGGTTTGTGTCTGGGGATGCGGTGAGTATTCATGTTTGCTTTTCTGGATTGTGTGTGTGTGTGAACTGAAGAAGATGCTCAGTGTGTGTGTGTGTGTGTGTGTGTGTGTGTGTGTGTGTGTGTGTGTAATCATTCACTCATGTGTGTGCATGTCCAATGAAGCAATAAAGAATAGCCCTAGTACAAGCTGAGGCTGGAATCAGAGAACTCTCTCTTACATACCTGCAAGCACATGGCACACACACACACACACACACACACACACACACACGCACGCACGCACGCACGCACGCACGCACGCACGCACCTAGACCTCAAGGAAAAGAAGAACAGCGTCACTTTTCCACTGTAATTTCACATGGAGGAAGCAGTGCCCCTGAGCATGACTGGATGGCAGAGAGATGCCCTTATTCAAACGGCATTCTAGAGAGGCTCGCAGCCTTTTAGCCGAAATGGGAACATCAGGCACAAAATCACATCTCTGGAATTCAGTGTCACACAAGCTCGTCTGGGGAAGGAGGTTGGCCCAGGCAATTATACCAGACACCTGTGTTGTGCTTCTCAGTTGCAAACTACCCAGGAGACGGTGCGAACTCCCTTCTATTTGGACCAGTTGGACCTCTGAAGACTGAAGGGTCAGGAGGATGCTGTCCAGGGAAAGGTTTTGATTGGGGTTGGGAGACACTCAGGGACCAGTCTCATGGATGGCAGGGGTGTCTGTTGTACGGACAGCATTCTAGTTAGATCCTGTCCCAGCATTCCAGAAGAGCCTTCCTCCCAGGAGCACAGGAAAAGGCCTGCCTTGTATAATGGAGGCTGACAATGTCAGGATGTGCACATGTGCAGGACTATCTAGAAATAAACACCAGGCCCACCCAAAGTCAACCAGAGAGGGACATCTGCTTTATGTGGTTCTCATTGGCTGACAGGGAGGAAGAGAGCGCCTCGCAGGAGGGGGGCAGGCACGGAGGTTAGCAGCCGACCTTAGGCAAGACAGCACTTCCCTTGGAGTCTTGTTCCTAGTCTGCAAAACTGGAGTAAGAACGGGTTCTCATCTTGCAGTCCTCTGGGGATCACGTGGAATGTGGAATTCTGAGGGACTCAGTATAGAGCTGCGGGAGTGCCTGGGGGTCAGAGGTCAGCCACGGGTGTTATTCTTTGCACACCTTGCTTTCCTGAGACAGGATCTCCCACTGGCTCAGGCTCGCTGATTTAGTTTTATTTTTCCGGAGCTGGTGGACTCGACTCTCTTCTCACAGGTGAACACTGTTCCACGCTGTGGACTGACGACGTTTGTTCTACCCATTTGTGCCGACTCCAGGCTGCCTGTGTTTCTCTGCAGCTGTGAAAAGTGCTAAGAGGTGCAGGGGTGCAGATGTCCCTCCCCGACGGTGATGTCTCATCCCGTGTATGTACCCAAAGGTGGGACAGGTGGGCTATATAACTCTTTGAGGAAACTCCATACTGATCTGCACCGTGGCACTTCCTCTAACACTGGGGGAGAGTCCCTTCACCCCACATCTGCAGAACCTCACGCTGTCTTCAGTCCTTGGGATAGCAGCTGTTGCTAGGGACTGGGGTGACAGATCGAACGGTTCCGACTTGTAATCACCTGATGATTAGTGATGCTGGACATTTCCCCTGTTGGACGATTTTGCTTTTGTTTTTCTCTCCTTCCTTTTTTGAGACAGGCCTGCCTGGAACTCACTATTCGGTCCAAGCTGGCCTTGAGCTTAGGATTGTCCTGCTTCAGTCTCTCCAGTGCTGGGATTAGGGACCCACCACCACACCCAGCGGCTGCTGGCCATTCACGTCTTATTTGAGAAATGTCTTTTTAGATCTGTATCTGTTTATTTTTTGTGTGTTCATATGTGCACATGTGTGCATTTGCATGTGTGTGCATGTGTACACACACACACACATGCGCATGCATGTGGATGCAGAAGTCAAGCTCAAGTGTCTCTGTTCAGTCAATACTCAGAGTGTTTTAGAAACAGGGCTTCTTCATTGGCCTAGACGTGTGGGTGCACGTCAGCGGTTCTTCAAAGCCGGCCAGCCAGCCTATCTGGTTGTCTGTCTCTCCAACACACACTTACCAGGGCAAGCCACCGTGGCACTTTATGACTGGGGACCGAGCTTGGTTCCTCAGGCTTGAGTTGCAAGCGCTTTACTGACTGAACCATCTACCAGCTTCTCTAATGGGGTTTTGAGCAAACTAAGGGACATTATGTTTTGTCCCTAAAAGGGTAACAGTGTTTCTCATCTCCTTCCAAAAAACATGTCAGTGGGTGCACAGTGAAAGGTAAGGAAACCTGTCACAAAGGAAGAAGACAAGGACGGAGAGATAAGGTGTGCACCGGGCAGGGCATGCAGTGTGTCATCACACACAGGCAGCACAAAGGGAGCTGGATCCCAGAGTTCAACATAAGCCCCCTTTGGCTGCTGGGAGTTGGGCATTATGGGAAGAATGCAGGGTGTTTGCTCCCAATGAACTCTGGGAACTTATGGAGGTCTTCTGTAAAAGGACAAGAAGCCCAGGCCTAGCTCCCAGGAGAAGAGTGTGGAACGTCCCCTGAACTCGTGCTGGTTCTTCTTGGTCACAGCCAGCCTAGGATGCTCTTGGTGGTGAGTCCCTCTGGCACCTGGTTCCTCACAACTGTGCCCCATCTGTGATGCTGTTTAAGGGGCGTTTGTGTGTTTGCCAGTCCATGTATCTACATGATGCTGGAGGTGGGTGTGGCCCCAGTCATGCGTTTACAGAATGCTTTCTAGTAGAGCTATCCGAGTTTGACTTTCGCGGGTAAAGAGTAAAGAATATGCAGTTAAAAACTCAGGTAGAGAAAAACACACATCTGGGCAGGGAAGGTCTTGAGGGTGACAAGACAGCCACAGTGAGACGGCATGTGGGGGGGGGTCAAGGCAGGTGGGGAGAGCTGTGGGGGCTGTGGCCAAGGGGACAGGGAAGGCAACAGAGATGAGAGGTAAACTGAAGGGATGGAGAGGGACTTGGGGTGGGGAAGGGAAGGACCAGGGATGCTGCACAGGAAGTGAAGACGGTGTCTCCCTGTGGTGGGAAGCTGAAGGGAGGAGAGATGGGATGACTGTGGTCAGAGGGGCAGCGTGTAATCTCTGGAGCCAGAGGCAGGGAGCCAGGCATCATCTGTGTCCCGGGCAGTTGGGGCCACAGGAGTAGGATGATTTGGGGGAGAGAGGAGAAGGGAGGGCCAAGGGTTAGACTCATTTAAGAGGCGAGTGGGGCGAGACTGAGGAGACCGAGAGGTTGAGGTTAGTGATACGCCTGTGGAAACGGGCTCGGGCAGAGCTGAAAATACTCAGGGTTGGAGAGGAGCCAGCAGTGTGGTTCCAGAACGACAGTGAGGAGTCAGCAGACTCTCAGCGGTTTGTGCATGCTCATGGGTCCGCACAGCCAGGAAGTGCTTTCTTGAAGCAGCACCGGCCATCCAGGGAGAGTGAACTCCACCGTACTATCCACCATCAATCTATTACACGTAAAAATAGAACTGTACAGTCCTTAGGCAGCAAGTGTGTCATCTGACCCACAGATTTTACACCAGTCTCACCCTCAGCCCTGAACGTTTCTCTCATGTATATGTATCTGGTCGCCTGAAGCTCACTCAGTTGATCTGAGATTATTAGCATCCACCCATAGCATGTGCCCTGTATTCTCAAGCCAGTACTAATGACCACTGAAAGGGATGTGGGCACATGAGTGTTTAAACTGACTTAAAGAAAAGTAAGTGTGTGTGTGTGTGTGTGTGTGTGTGTGTGCGCGCGCGCGCGCATTACCCACAGAGGCCTGTAGGTGTTGGGAACCAAACTCATGTCCTTTGTAGGAGCAGCAAGTGCTCTTAACCATTGAAGCCATCTCTCTAGTGCCCTGATTTTTTTTCTCGATAGCTGAATAAGAAAGAAAGGAGGGAAAGCGAGAAAGGGAGAAGGAAGGAAGACAAGACAGCGGCACGTCTTGCTTGCCGTAGCCATGTTGCCATTGGCTACTTTGGCCATGATGACGTCAGATGTGGGGAGGTGAGGCAGAGTGGGCAGGTGCCTCTTGGGGGGCGGTGGTTAAGATTTGGTTGGGGGAGGTCAAGCTACTTTGGGAACGGTGGATGCCAAGAAGCCAAGAAGAGGTGATACGAGGCATGGCGGCTCATAGATAGTAGGTGTCGCCCAAGAAGAATGATAGGGTCGAGGACCAGGATGTAGGTGGTTGGCACTTCCGCCTGGGCCCAGGGTCCATGGGGTGCCAGCCACTCCACTTTGGCTTTGGAACTAAGAAAACCAGGACTTACCAGGGTCGCCTCTTCGTCCAGGCTTGCCACGCCGTCCAGGGGGACCTAGGCAGGAGAACAAGGATGGAGTCATGAGAGGAAAGCCAGTGCATTCGCATGTGGCCTCTACCTGCCACTTCCTACCACGGGGGGCGGGGCTAGGTGGAGCCCATATCCACGGAGCACCCCGGGAGGCTGCCTGAGGCTGGAGGAGGGAGACGGCGCACAGATCCCTCTTGCTTTTGCCACGCTCCGTCTTTGCTCGTCCAGACCCCCTGCACACTCTTCCCCCTTCTGCCATTCATTTACTCAATCCTAGGTCCTCTCCAAGCTAAGCGGTGCACCCGCGACACCTGCCATGGGAGAGCTTGCAGAGGGTAAACTTCAGACTTGGGAGAGAGACAAAGCTGAGGGTGTGCATTTTCTCACAAAGCTCCCCCCACCCACAATGCTTTTCAGTGTTTGGTACAATCCAATGCTGCTACAGTTAGGGTATTACAGGTTAAATCTGGCGACCACGGGCACCGTGCTGTCACAGCTCCCTTGAACCCTTCAACCCCTGGGAGCTGCTCACATCCTCGCTTTAGTGTGGCCCACAGAGAGGCCTCTCTGTGCTCTTCGTGGATCCGGGCCTCCTTCCGCGTGTCTAAGCCTCTCTTGGTTTATGCGATCCTCCACCCTTGTCGGTCCTTAGGCCTGAGTGATGTGGGCATGAAAAGATGAGAGGGCTCCAAGTCGCAGGCCAGTCTTGTGCCCGAGACTGAGATCCTCACATTTGGGTGCTCAGTGACCATGGGCTCTGAGGTGCGAACATCACCTGTGCCCTCTGCCTCAGGCTTCTTGTCCTCTTAAGTGTGACTGCTTCCCACAGACCAAACGCTGTAATTTGCTGATGAATTAATCCTTCCTTCCTTCCTTCCTTCCTTCCTTCCTTCCTTCCTTCCTTCCTTCCTTCCTTCCTTCCTCCCTCCCTCCCTCCCTCCCTCCCTCCCTCCCCCCCCTTTCTCTGAATTGCACACCTTTAGTCCCAGCATTCTGGAGGCAGAGGGAGGTGGATTTCTATAAGTACCAGACTGGCATGGTCTACATAGTGAGAACTCATCTTGACAAACAAACAAACAAACAAACACACACACAAACAACAAACAAACAACCTGAAACACCAAAACCAAAACCAAATATTGCTATTTATGTGACTGTGTGTCTGTGTGAATGTAAGCACAGAATTTACAGAGGCCAGCAGAGGGCGCCAGAATCCCCTAGGGCTTGGAGTTCTAGGCAGTTGGAAGCAGCCAGATGTGGGTGCTGGTAACTGAATTTCCATCATCTATTAGAGCTGTAAGTCCTCTTAACAGTGGAGCCATGTCTCTAGCCCCTTTGGTTGAATTTTGCAAATGGCATTTGTCCTAGTTAGCTGCAATGAAACACCATGACCAAAAGCAAGCTGGGGGAGGGACTGGTTTATTTGGCTTCCGTTGCCATATCACAGTTCATGACTGAAGAAGTCAGAACAGACACTCAAACCAGGGCAGGAACCTGGAGGCAGGAGCTGATGCAGAGGCCATGGAGGGGGCTCCTTATGTCTTGCTCTGCCTGCTTTCTTATAGAACCCAGGGGCACCAGCCCATGGATGGCCCCACCCACAGTGAGCTGGGCTCTCCCCCATCAATCACTAACTAAGAAAATGCCCTCCAGGCTTGCCTGCAGCCTGATCTTCTGGGCATTTTTCTCAATCGAGGGTCCCTCCTCTTAGATGACTCTAGCTTGTATCAAGTTGACATGAATCTACCTGGCACAGTATTTTGTATCTGCTTTCCTGCCCATGACATGCCAGACTGTATGCTGGTGGGGCTGGTGCCAATTAGGGACATAGCGTGACTGCCTTTCAAGGCATTACCATTTCTGCAAAGTCAACATCAAAAATACTCAAGAATTCTTAGAACAACTAGCAGGGAGATACAGAACCTGGGCCTGGCTGGGCAGGGCAGCTCCTGGCAAAATTAGCGTTTGTGTGTGTTGTGGGTAATCCTTGCTGTCAGCTTCACAGGATCTGGGGTCACTTGGGCTCTGGGGTTACTTGGGCATTGAAATTTTGAGCATGAACGAGAGAGGTTCTAGACTGAGTTGCCCGAAGTGGGGAGACTCCACCATAATTGTGAGTGGCGCCATGCCCAGGCTGGGGTACCAGACTGCATACAAAGGAGAAGGGCAGCTGAGCACCAGCATTCCTCTCTCTGTTTCCTGGATGAAGATTCGATGTGACCTGCGGCCTCACGTTCCTGTCACTGCGTCTTTCTTGATATCGTGGGTTGCACCTCGAAACCGTGAGCCAAAATAAACTCTCCCTTGTCAGGCATTTTGGCCCAGCCACGAGGAATAATCAACACCAAGTGCTTCTCTCGTCCATCCCCCTGACTGGTCAGGTGTGCCTGCTATGTCCTGGACTGAGGAGTCAGTCAGGCAGAGAAGCAGCCCCGGCCTTGGCTTAGAGGGCGCTTCTGGCTTTTGTGAAGAGATGGATGCTCTGCTTCCGGAGGAGAGAGGGATTCTGAGGGGCAAGGAGAAATGGAGGTTCTCCCGGATGGGAAGGGCCCCACAGGGCCATGTCAAATCTTGAGACCTTTGCAGTGGATGAAGAGAGAATGAATTTATTCCTAGCCTCTTAGGCTGAGGGTTTCTGGCCAGAACGGCTGAGTGAAACTTAAGGATTGAAGACATACGGGCCCGAGGCAGTTGCTCTATTGGTAGAGGGCTGGCCTAGCCTGCGTGAAGCCCTGGACTTGGTCCCTAGCACTGTCCACACATTGTGACAGATGTATCCTCCAGCTCTAGGGAAGAGGAGGCGAGAGGACCAGGAGCTTCAGAGTCATCCACGGCTGTATTGACTTGGAGGCCACTCTGGGTTACATGAGACTGTGTGTTTAAAAATAAAAGCAAAAAACCAGAAAAGAGGCAAACACACTCCATCCCATGGCTCCATGTTGGGGACAGAAACTTCTATCAAAGACTTAGGCCTTGTTTTTTGGACACAGGCTTTGAGGTTGGATTGGTGTTGAAATTTGAAAGGGACCTTGTTAACATGTTAACCTGACAAGGCCCTGACTCCAGCACCCCCCAAACAAATGGCTACTTGCATCTCCGTGGAATTTAAAGTTTACAGGGTGTCTCTAGGCCGGCGCCTGTGGCATCTGCACTTGAGTGTGTGGTCATCTGCCTCCTTGACACCTCCACGTGAATGTCTCACCATCTCAGGATCACCGTAGCCCACACGCTCTCATCTTTATCTCCTCTCTGTGCTCTGTGTGTGGCTGCTTGCATCTGAGAACCTTGTGCGCCAGCCACATGGAATAACTATGCCCTGATGTTTGGGGGCCACTCAACATCCTTGGTGGCCCTCCGTCCTCCGTGGATGTATCTGTTTTCAGAGAGAGGACACAGGGATGGAGATGCGTCAGCATGCATGGTGCCCATGTTCCTCTGCTTGTCAAGGGAGAAGACCCAATTTTCACCCACAGAGCCCTTGAGGGCTCTTGCCAGGCCACAGAAGGCCGAGGTGTGGGGCACGGCAGGCAAGGAGGTCCAATAGGGAGACACACCAGGCTGTGTGCAGGTCTGACCCACCAGCACCACGGCATTTCAATGGTCATTGCTGGGCACAAGTATAACATTCCCTGTCCGGGTTAACTTAGGCCACATTTGCTTTTGTTGAGGTCGCAGAACGAATGGGCCCGTCTGGGTGGCTCTTCTGGGTGGCATGGTTCTGCAGCGGGCCCAATAGAGACGGGTGCGACAGATTAGGCAACTGCCCAGGCAGGGTGGGGTGCCCTGCCTCCAGGGGGCCCTTTGTGCAAAGCTCCCAGCAGGGCCAAGCTGGGATGTCACTAAGCATTCAGGGCCCATGGGGCTGCAGCCTGCCACACTGACTGTCACTCGAAGATGAAAGGGCCCAAGTGGAGAAGAAGGGGAATGCTTGGGAACACCCCAGAGCCTGTTGCAGCCAGGTTCTGGAGACTTCTGTGTGATTCACTCGTGTGATTTTGTGTGATTCAACAGGTCCCTCCTTTGTGCTAAGATACATATTCAAATGCTCAGCTTTAAGGGCAACACACACCCAAACAGACTCTCCCCTCAATTGCTTTTCTCACCAATGTCCAAGAAGCTGGCTGGATAGTATCCCAGAATCCTCTTGTGCTCTTTATCCACCACTCCGAACCTAGACCCTGGCTTCATTTCTCTGTCTCCCCCTGCCCCCAAGCATCTGCCCTTTCTGCTCTGCCCCCAACAGTCCCTCTTACAGCCTCTCACACAGCTCTGTGTCTGTCTCCGGCTCTCAGCCTGGGATGGGATGCTGGCTGGGGGGTGGGGGTGGGGTGGTGTCGAAGAGAGGCATGATGGGTACCTCTCTTACTTCCTCTCAGTCTCCTCAAATAATTGCTAGTGGGGCGCATCCCACATCTTGACCTGCCGTACAACGCTGTCAACTGTGGGGTAAGTTTGTGCTCAATAACTGTCCGCTCAAATTTCCAACCTCCCCCAAAGAAATGCCTCCCTCCAGCAATTTCAATGCTTTAAGTTTACAATCTTGTGTTGTGTCATGTCTAGTTATCCTGGGCCACAGGCACCCCACAGGCATGCCTGGCCATCCAACGAGCTCCAGGCCTTAAGGCAGACACAGAGCTACCGGGTTTGGTAAGGAGAGGTGGTAAGGAGGGGCGTGGTCTCTGCTCCTATTTCTCCCCCATTGGATGAAGATGGGTGAGTCGGCCATGCCCAGGCAGAGGTCTTTATGTGAATGTATTTTTCTGCTTCCCCCAGGCATGTGGAGACCCAGCAGCTCTCATGTTGTGGGCAGGTGCCAGGTCCAGGTACTGGCAATGCTTCTGATGCTGGAGTTTAGGACCTCACACAGGCTAAACACAGGCTCTCCTGGGCTTCAGCTCTAGCCCCTAACCCCTCCTTGAGGACAGGAGTGCAGGGCTAACCTATGGGAGGGAGAAGTCTCTTCTGTGTCCCTAATCCCTGCCCATCTGCAAACCTGGGCGTCAGCAGGGACACTTATATTCGTGTGATTTATGTGAATAAGTGTGGGGTTTCTTAAGATTTATTTCTTTGTGTTTGTGTGTGTGTGTGTGTGTGTGTGTGTGTGTGTCTTTTGTTTTGCCTTGGCATTTTTTTTTTGTCTTAGTGGCTTTTCTGATTTTTTTGTTGTGATGATCAGTTTTGCCTTTTTTTTTCTTTTTTTTTCTTTTTGAGAGACAGAACACGAAGTTGGGTGGGATATGGAGGTGGAAGGACCTGGGAGGAGCTGGGGGAGGGCGAACAATAAAATACATATCATGAACTAAAAACTCAAACAGTAATAGCTGGGTGATGGCAGCACACGCCTTTAACCCCAGCACTTGGGAGGCAGAGGCAGGAGGATTTCTAAGTTCGAGGCCAGCCTGGTCTGCAGAGTGAGTTCCAGGACAGTCAGGGCCACCCAAGGAGACCATGCCTGGAGGAACTAAAGGAAAACGGGAGAACAACTGAGGAAGACACCTGAAGTTCATCTCTGGCTTTCACACACGCATGCATACACGTGTACATGGATATGCGTGAAAACACACACACACACACACACACACACACACTCATATAACAATTGTACAATTGGCTCCAATTGTACAGAGATCCTACACAAGTCAGGTTGGTAGGGGAGGAAAGTGTTGGAGGGGCTTCTGGAGCCGGGAGGGGACAGACTTAGTTCTGCAACATGGCGAGGGTCTGTTCTGGAAGTAGGAGAGATATTAGTAGAAAAGATGGTTAAATACTGAATTCTATGTTGTGTATGTATTGGAAAACAAAACAAAACAACACTCAGCGATTCCAGGCTCTGAACTCAGTCTGTCCTAATGGCGGTGACCACAGCCAAGTGTCAACCTGAATAATCCCTGACGATTCAAGGAAGATGGTGGCACCCCAAGGTCACACAGAGAGGGAATAGCGGAGTAAGATTTGAACCCAGGTCTGTGAGATTTCAGGCCTGTGCTGGCTGGCCTTATGTCAGTCTGACACACAAACTAGAGTTGTCTGAAAGGAGGGAGCCTTAATTGAGAAGATGTCTTCACAGTACCCGGCTGTAAGGACGTTTTCTAATTAGTTATTGATTGGGGAGGCTCCAGCCCATTATGGGTGGTGCCATCCCTGGGCTGGTGATCCTAGAGTTCTATGAGAAATCAGGCTGAGCAAACCACGGAAAGCAAGCTAATAAGCAGCACCCCTCCATGGCCTCTGCACCAGCTCCTGCCTCCAGGTTCCTGCTCTGCTTGAGTTCCCATCCTAACTTTCTTTGGTGATGAACAGCAACGTGGAAGTGTAAGCTGAACGAACCCGTTCCTCTCCAACTTGCTTTTTGGTCATGGTGTTTTGTTGCAGCAATAGAAACCCTGAGTAAGACCCTGAGACCCCCCTCAGCATCTCAGCCTCCGTGGCCATGGCTCTTCTTGTCAAGCCGGGACTCTGGAAGAGTGGTGGGGCGAGGCAGCTCCCAATCACCCTTGCTTGATCTTTAGCCGACAGGTCCTTGAGGTTGCCTGGGCCATTTGTGGGGTGGTCCCTGAGCAGAGAGGTAGGGTGGGGTCCCTGATTCATGTTTCTAAGACAAAGTCATTAAAAACATGGCCCTAGCCAGGGATGTGGTGGCAACACCTTTAATCCCCCCCGCTCGGGAGGCAGAGGCAGATAGAACTCTATGAATTCAAAGCCAATCTTGTCTACATACTGATGCCCTGTCCCCCAAGCTGAAAACCTAAACATAACAAAAAGCCCCCAAACAGAACCGCCCAAAACAAAAACCTCAAATGGACCAAACAACCCCTCCCTGCAACCCAGCCCCAGATCGGTTTGCTTTCTGGGTCTCAGGCCAGCCAGCGGTTACTCTTTTCCAGACATGGGCATCTCCTTTTGCACTCAGTTCTAGTTGGCCTTGTTCCTTGGAGGTGTGGAGCAGGTGTAGAGCCGTAGACGCCCCTGGTGGAGCTGGGTCCCTGCTCTTCCCAGGGAGGCTTGCTGGTTGGGAGGCCAGCTCAGTCTCAGCCAGCACTGAGGGCAATAGAGCCATCGGGGAAATGAAGCCCCAGTCCCGTCCTCCGCAAACCCAGTTCTTTCCAAAGTTTTCAGGCCTCTGGACTCATTTCCGGTCACCCACCACACCCTCCTCTTTGCTGGGAAACAGATACCTCCCCAGACAGCCTCATCATGTCTGTCTGGAACCAGGGATGTTGCCCAGGCTAGTGAAAGACCCTGACCAGCCTGGTGACTGGACTGGAGAACTCACTCGGACCCTGTGCCATTTAGTAATAAATGACTGGAGCTCAGATCAAGAGGGGCTGGGCGGGTGGCTGGCCCCCTCCCCCACCTTACATTTACAAAAGATTTTAGATGTGGACATGGCTGCTCTCTCCACAGAAAAGGAAGGAACCAGCCAGCCACAGTAGCCCGACAGTGTTTAGAACAAGCCAGATGGAGCTGGCATCACTTATAAAGTATTAGCTTGCTGCCAATCTCAATCCTACCCATGAGCGTCTCACACTAAACCCGGGAGAAAGGCTGTTACTCACTAATACCCATTTCACAGACAAATAAACTGAGGCACGGAGAGATCAACTGACCTCGTGGGCTCGCACAGCTAGCGATGTGAGGAGCCATGCCGACTGGACCACGATCCTGTGCTTCCAGCCACTGCCTGGCCCTCCTACCAGAGACTGTGCTCGTTAGGGGAGTGATCCAGAGCCCGCGTGCTTCACAACCGCATCTTGACATTCGTTATTTATTTATTTTTTAGAGACGCCAGAAGCCACACAAAAAGCAAGTAGCCCGGGGATGGCTCTCAGGCGGACGGACTGAATATCTCATTAGGAGACCGCACGCCACGGGCAGTGCTGAGACCTGCGCCAGCCCCAGGCCCTTGGGGGCATACCTTCCTGAAGCCATCCCAAATGCCTGTTGTTTTGTGGGCTGAGTCTTGCAATTTCAGACACACTGTTTACAGTGGTGGCACACCAGCCTTGTTTCATACAACCCCCGTATGGTATGTCCTCTGGAGACCCCAGAGCCATCTTGCGAATGGTCTTGGTGGGAGGAGCGTTCCCAGAGAGCAAGGAGCATGCCCAGAAAGCAAGGGTTGGTGAGGCTTGCAGCTCACTCGTGCTGAGCCAGGGCAGGCTATGTGCGGGGCATTCTGGCTTCATTTACAGATAAGGACTCTGAGGACCAACGGCAAGGGGTTGTGTCCAAGTGTTAGAGCTGGTCAGGAGCACCGGTCTAGCCTCCACTGTTCTTGCTCTCCTATGCCCCCCCCCCCGCCCCATCACAAAGACTGATTGTAGCTTATGCCCCAGTCCTAGGGCAAAGAATGAAATATCCCATCTAGAGAGCACAGTCAAAGGGTCTGGAAGGGATTCTGTGTGTAGCTCAGGAGTTGAGTGCTTGCCTACCATGGACGAAGCTCTGGGGTTGATTCTCATACACCAAGCATGGTGGAACATGCCTGTAATCCTGTCATTGAGGAGGTAGAGGTAGGACGATCAGAAATTCAAGACCAGTCACAGATACACAGCAAGTCGGAGGCTAGCTGGGCTACAGGAGAACCCCATCTTAAAAAAAAGTGGGGAAGGAAGGAGAAAAAGAGTGTAAGTGAAAGGGACCAGCTTGGTGGCATCCAGACCGCCATGGCGGAACTAGGGTAAGTGCTTCTGACAGCACTGAGTTGACAGCAGAGACCCCCTCAATGTCTCTTTAATTGACTGATGGTGTCTTACAGGGGGAGCCAGGTGCTGCTGATGACCTTGTGCTCAGTCCGACAGTGTGGGGAGATGGGGTTCCTAGGAAGTGACTAGGATTAATATTGTAGAAGACGTTTGTCGTAAACGGGCTGTGAGAATTTGCTTGGAAGGGTTGGGGGGGACCTGACTGGAAGGGGCTGGTGGGGGGCAACTTAGAGAGAGGTGTGTGCTTTCGGCTGAATCAGGTCAATATGGATGTCTGAGGGCCTGGGTACAGGCAAAGGGTGATGCCGCTGGATGCTGAGGTGTGTGCTCCTGGCCACCGCCATGTTGGTTCAGGTGGCAGGTGTGGTGGGCTTGGGGTCAAGGCTCTTGATGTAGCTGTGAGCACAATGAGCCCTCGCTAGGGTTCATGGTCCCCTGGGGTCCATTTCCTGTCGGAAAACAGGCTCCAGAGAGGCGCACATAAACCAGCACACCCCAAAGATGCCAAATTCCTCAACTCTTCATTCACCCCGAAGCTGTAATCACTGACATGTGGGCTCCTGCACTCCTGTGAACCTAACGAAGGCCAGGATTTACTGCCGTCGGAGAATGGAAAGCTTTTTATTTTTATGTATTTTTTTTTTTTTTTGACTAGCTTAAAAGGCCAGACTATTCCTATGAGCTTTGATTTTCATGAGAATTCCTCATAAGTTCCCACTGTTGTCCTGCTCAGATGGTTCTAGAAAGGAGCATGTGAAGTGCGAGGCTGGAGGCATCATGGCGGGCGTGGGCTTAGGGAGGGACGGTCAGAGGAAAGACTGGCTATTCAGTGTGCACAACCTGGTTCCAGGCCATCTGGTGCTAGACTTGGGACCCCTGGGTCAGGGGGACAGAGCTCCCAGGGGAAGGGGCTCACACTCTTTAAATTGTGCTCCTCAGGAGTTGGGGAGAGCTTCAGCAGGCTCTGGGGTGACCAGTGTGGGTATGCTAATAACTGAAGGGCTTCCCGGGATCAAGGGAAGTTAGCTGCCCTAACAGGCAACTGTGAGGGGGTTCAGAGATGCCCACTGCCCCCTACTGCTCCTTACCCCATCTCTACAGAGGACTTTTTCTTCAGCTTGTCTGCATCTCTCTACCTCAGGGCCTTTGCACAGTCCACATCTGCCTGGGACTTCCCCTCTGTACATTTTGACCATCTGAAGGATCCTGTCCTTAGGTGGTCTGTGTTACATAGTCTTGTTTATTTTCTTCCAATTACTTATCTTTATTAAAGCATTTATTTGTTTTATTTGTTTAGTTTTTCTTAAAACTGTGTGTGTGTGTGTGTGTGTGTGTGTGTGTGTGTGTGTGTGTAAGGGTTGAATACAGGGTCATTAAATAGTTATTTAGTTTTGGGGCTGAAGAAATGGCTCAGGACACTCGGGAGAGTGTCTTACGCTTGCTGAGGACTTAAATTTGGTTTCCAGCATCCACATTAGGAAGCTGACAGCTGTCAGTAGCCCTTTCCAGCTTCAGGGGATCTAATACCCTCTTCTGGCTTCTTCAGGTACTGCACCCAAGTCTACCCCCCCCCCCACACACACACAGACACACAGACACACACACAGACACACACAGACACACACAGACACACATACATACACACACAGACACACATACACACACAGACACACACACAGACACACACGCACACACACACAGACACAGACACACACACAGACACAGACACACACATACACACACACACACACACACACACACACACACGCACATACATACACACACAGACACATACACACACAGACACATACACACAGACACATACACACACGCACATACATACACAGACACACACACAGACACACACATGCACACACATACACATGCACACACATACACAGACACACACAGACAGATGACAGACACACACACACACACACACACACACCATTGTGCAGAGGTTGGTTCTCGCCCTCCACCATGTGGGTCCTGGGGATCACAGTGAGGTTGTGAGGTAGCGAGTGCTGCTGAGCTGTCTCCCTGGGCATTAATTCAGGGCCTTGTACATGTTGGGCACACACCTTTATCAAGTTGCACACCCATTCAAAGACTGACACCACTTTTAAGTTGACGCATCACGACTACACATGTCAGGGGCTAGCAGAACAGTCAGTGTTCTGTGTAGTGATCATGTCAGAGTGACTGGGTCACATCCACCTCAGAGCTGAGAACATGTGGAATCTTCTCTATTAGCTATTTTGAAATGTACAATTCATTTTGTCGCCCATAATCAGTCTACAAAGATACGGAATGTTATGCCTCTGGGGTTGTGGGCGTGGCTCAGTGGAAGAGCGCAGGTTTGACACATGGGAGACCCTGGGCGTGACCCTCAGCACCACACTACACAACAAAACCCCAAGAGACAAAAAAAAAAAACCCAAACAAACAAACAAAAAAACAAAAAACAAAACAAAAAAAAACAAACCAAAAACCCAAAAACCAAAAACCAAACAAACAAAAAAACAAACCCTGAACAAGCCAACATCAATGTGCTACAATTAAACCAACGTCTACAACCAAACTCGGAGGCTCTTACTCTAAGCCAATCCCAGCCTTGGACACAGTAAGCATGCTTTTCACCTGCCATTGCTCCTGTGGGCATGGTCTTTCTTTCTCCAGAACCTCATGTGTCCGTGTCTGTGGGCTCATGGGTGTGGTTTCCCAGGGTTGAAGCTAGATCATTGTTCAGAGCATGTGTGAGTTATGTTCCAGATATTGGGGTGCTGAGGTGCTGGCAAACCACATCCCCCCAATAAACACTGGGTGATGGTCTTGGACTGGCATGAGCCCTCTTCAAGCAAAAGAGGGCACGATGCTTAAACTGTCTACTGCGGGATGCTTCTGAGCATGCTCACCTAGATCAAGTGACACCTGTGTACACCCCCATTACAGACCCTCGGAATTGGGATAAGGCTGTCCAAGGTTAGTGTCAGCCAGGGCTGGGAGCCAGTCACACAATCCCCAAATCTGGATTCTTTTCTTGGCTGGGCTTTTTGCTAGGACTCTGATGAAGCCACTACAGCTGTGCAGGTCTGTCGACTATGAGTTTTGGGGTGCTAAGAGGCTGAGAGGAAAGCTTCGGGGAGCCCCTAGGGTAAGGACACCCTGCTTAGTTTCCTGATTCCTTGGGCTATTGCTGTACACCACACGGGGCCGTGAGTGGTTCACATCTTGACAGAGCTGAGGACCAGATTTCTGGTGGTGCTCCAGCCTTGGAACGCTGGCCAGTTAGTGTCAGGCCTGGCTATTCAGAGGTGACTCTAAAGCCCTCACTCCCCTGGAAGGTCCTATGCACCCAGGTCTGGGATCTGCTGTCTCCTCTTTCAGTGGGCTGGTTGGTACACGGGCCCACGCAGTCAAACATCTGCAGTTTTTTTTTTTTCTCCAGCGTTGAGGGTGGAGCCCAGGGCCTATACATGCTAGGTAACCATTCTACCCTGAGTCACCTCCCCCACAGGATAATGTTCTGAACATATTTATTGACATATGACTTACACACATACAGTTTACCCAATGGGTTTTGTTATATAACATTGTATTAATTTACTTAATTTATAATATCAGCATTGGGGGAGCATTAGTCACGGGGCTTCACGCGTGCTAAGCACATGCTCGCTCTATCACTGAGCCATATTTTCAGCTCTACTTTGTCTATGTGGTCATGCATGTACACACAGGCATATATGTGTGCCTGTAGGTGGGGCTAGAGGTCAAGATAGGGTTTCTTTCTTAATAGTTCTCTACCTCATTTTTAAAAAGATTTATTCTTTTATTGTTTGTGTGTGTGTGTGTGTGTGTGTGTGTGTGTGTGTGTTATGTATATGTGAATGCCTATGGAGACTGGAAGCATCAGGTTTCTCTGCAACTAAAGTTATAGGTGGTCGCGAGTCATCTCATGTGGGTGCTGGGAACCCCACTCAGGTCCCCCCAAGAGCAGCATGCTTTCTTTATTGCTGAGCCATCTCTGTGGGTCCCCACTTTATTTTACAAGAGGAGGCACCCTCCACTGACCCTGGATCTGGCTTATTCAGCTAGGCTGGCTGGCCACTGAGTTCCAGGGGTCCATTTGCCTCTGCTACCCCAGAACTGGGGTTATAGGTACTGGCTACTGCACCTAGTTTTTTTTTTTTTTTTTTTTTTTTTTTTTAATGTGGGTGCTGAGGATCTGAACAGGTACTTTGCTTCCTGATCTGCCAAACCCAGCGCCCCTCCCCCACCCCACCCCCATCCTGGTTCTTAACTCGTTGCTATTTAATCCTATCATCGTGACAGTGCCCACTCTGATGTGCACTTCTGGCAAGGATTGTGTACCCCAATGCACTCCCTGAATGGTCACGGGCTCCTCTGAGGCAGGAGCGGTCCCTTCTACATTCTATGAGAGCGGAAAGCTGAGCACGCAGAGAGGCCTAGTCACTGGCTTGGGGCCGTCTGACCAGGGTGACACTCGTGCTCAGAGCCTCCATACCATTCTGTCTCTCCATCAGTGGAGATAGGACAGAGCCCCTCGCCAGTTCCAGCAGCAGGAGCCAAGCGGACTAAACCAAAGACCTCACTCCTAATCTCTAAACGAACCCCCAGTCTCTGTCAACATTGCCTCATATCCAGGAGCCCCAGTGGGCGTGGGGAGACTCATCACATCCACCATTTCTGTCCATTCACTGCCTTACCAAAGGCAGTGAATCCCATCTCAGAGTGTCATCTCTGCTCCAAACAGTGTGTGTAGGAACTGTGACCTTCTAGCAACCCTGCGAGGCAAGCATTGCTTTTCCGCTTGTGTAGTTGTGAGGGGTAAATAACCCAATGCAACTCGGGCCCCGCAGCCCACCCGCCTCAGTCTGTGCCCGTCGGGCTCAGCGCTGTCTTCTCTGTGCCTGGGCACAGCCTTGGGACTGTCTCTCTCTTTCTCTTTCATGCTTTCTGTTTTGCATTCGCTGTCGCACGGTCAGGATGATAATTCCCTACCACAAATCTCATTATGGTATTTCCCTTACAATATGGGATCTCACCATTCTTGGAACACACAGCTGCCTGGCCAAGATTCAGACTGGCCTGGGTTTCTCTCTCTGTGCTGCTCTGCCTAGCCCCGTTTGCCCAGATGCACTCTCTCCTCTGAGCCGTTTCTCTCATATCTTCAGTATCCATTTGTTGGGGGAAAAACTCCTTACCTATCCTTAGGCCCCAGCTAGGACGTGGAATTATGTCATCCCCTTCCTGCCTGCTCACCTTTGGGTTAGGGTTATTCATTTTCTGCAGTACTTAGCACCCCAGATGCTGTTTGCCCATCTGCCTGGATCTTGAGCCCCATGTAGCAGGAAGCTCTTGGATTTATTCTGATGTTCTGCGTGCCTCCTGCTAAGCTGCACCAAGGTGGTCAAGGCTATGTGTCCCATGGTGTCCAGCAGCAGCGTGGGTCTGGGGACAGACTTTGTTCCTTGTCCGTATTTCACGCCTGTGACTTCTCTCATGACCAGCCGTCTCCGTGCCATACCGCCCACTGGTGGCGAGGGTTGCGAGATGCCAGCTTCTGATCTTGGGGCAAGCTGCCTACAGTTCCTCTAGGACTGCAAAGCACACGCTCGAGTGGATCTAGCCCCAGTAAACTGCTCTTAACTACTCCCTAGGGAGATCCCGAGACCCCAGATAATTAGCTGCATGTGTGTGGGAGACAGACCTGTTTTTTTTTCTCCCAAGGATTTATGAGCAGGGGGTCTATTCTCATTGGCCTCGATCTCAGGAAAGACCTCTCTCTGGAACACTTGCTGAATACCCCATCAGCAGTAGGGCCCATATGCTCACGGTAAGCCAGCCTGACATCGTCATCCGCCATATGTTTCTTGTCTCCTGTGCATTTTAGCACCCGCTCCGGGGAATGCCTGCATGGCTGAGCGGCCCTGAACACAGCTCTGCGAGGAACGCTTATAATTTACCCTCGTGAAAGCCACCACTGCACTTTCCAAACATACTTGGGAGTACAGTCAGAGTTTATTTAGAAAGAACTCTTTCATTTTTTTTTCCCTCAGTAGACTTCGAGAGCGCCCTGGCTCACTGGAAACTTGGGGACAATCCCTTCATCTTACAGACAAGGAACACTTGGAAAAGAGCAGAGAGGTGTGCGCAGTCGCTCATCTGTCCAGAGGGACACGTCTTCAACTCACATTCTCTGGCTTTCTCTCTTTCTCTTGAACTCAGAGTCTCAAACAAGTAGGCAGGTGATCTATAAGGAGCCACGCCCTGGCCCTCCCTTTCTTCATCCTTTGGCCGATACACAACCTATCACTTATTTTTTGGCTCCATTCGTGTTCCCTCACACAGTCACTTTGCATCTGTTATCCTGCTACAGACAACTACTTAAACTCACGCCTTTAATCCCAGCAGTTGGGAGGCAGAGGCAGGCAGACATCTGAGTTTGAGGCCAGCCTGGTCTACAGGGAAAGTTCCAGGACAGCCAGGGTTACACAGAGAAACCCTGTCTTCCAAAACAAAACAAAACAAAAGAAAAACAAAACAAAACAAAACATAAAACTACTTAAGACTTATTCTGGGGTTAGTGAGTCCATCTACACATTAGTCCATCCATCCATCCATCCATCCATCCATCCATCCATCCACCCACCCACCCATTGATTTTTCAGTCTTCATCTTTTTGACCATTCATGTGTCCACCCATCTGCCCATCCACTCATTCCATCCCTCCATCCATCCTTCTCTCCCTCCACCCCTTCCTCCATTTCTCATCTGTCTTCCTATCCACTTACCATCTACTCACCTACCCACCCATCCATTGATTCATAAATCTTTGTTCATTCATGCTTTTGACTGTCTGTCTTTCTGTCCGTGCATCTTTCTCCCATTCATCCACCTATCCATCTGTCTGTCCACCCACCCATCCACTCACCTGCCATCTCTCCTTCCATCCTCCCATCCACCCATTAATGTATCAGTCTTTGCTCTTTTTTTTTTGGCTATTCATCTGTCTGTCTCATCCACTTGTGTGTCCACTGTTCCATCCATCCACTGGTCCGTCCACCCACCTACCCACCCGTAAAGGACACACTGATAACCCGCCCTGTGCCTGGTGCTTTAGCAGGCCCTCAGGATGCCTTGGTGAGCACATTTCAATTCTTGAGGCAAGCCACGGAGCTCTTCCTTCCATCCCAGCGTCCTATCAGTAGCTCACAAGGCATCTGAGAGCGTCAGCAAGTAACCAATCACCTCCCGGCGTGGAAATCTAACTATAGAGATACAGACACTGTGGAGGCCCGAGGAAGGGCAACTGGTGACTGGGAAGGAGTTTGGGTTCTGAAGGGGAGATGAAATTAAGCCCAGGTAAGAAAGCTGTATATCTACCCCTGTTTCCCTGACCCAGTGGGCAGGGTACCAGAGCCCAGGAAACCTAGCACCTATTCCAAGGGAGACATATTTTGTCATAAAGAGTCTTTAGAACTGGGCCAGAGAGTGACCTGCTACTTACTAACTGTCCCTTCTTCTGGGCCTGGGATTGAACCAGGCCTCATGCTAGGCATTCTACTACTGAGCCAGAGACCGATCTCTCCCTTCATGAACAGTCTAGGGATCCTGTGAGGCCTGTATTAACATCTCTGTTCTTCAGAGGAGGAGCCTGGGTCTCAGGAGAATTGGGAGACAGTTTATAGACGGCAGAGTGCATGTGCTGACGTAAGGGCTGGTTGGCAGTCTCAGGCTTTGTAGCCCTTTGCAGTCGCTGTCCATGGGGTGGTCCTCAGGACAGCATTAGCTGCTGATATCTCTGATTCCTCTGAAGGGTTCCTGAGGGGATCAGGACTCTAGGCCTATTGGTCAGGGGTCAGGGCTCTCTCTGTATCCCACAAATCCCAGATGATCCTGGCATGAGGCTGCCTTTCCTCTGTGGGAAGAGAGGGCTTAGAAGACTCCCACAGGCCCAGCAGAGGTGAAGGGTTGAGAGGCAGGATCACAGCACATTCCAGGCTCTTTCCTCTGGTTCCTGTCGAGAGGCCATGGTTAAGTTAGCCATCTGGGAAGCTGTCCCGCCAGGAGAGGCCAGCAGGCCAGCCATGTGTGGGATGGGAGACCATGTGCGACCTGTGGCCTGGGCTCCCTCACAGATGCAGGGAGTGTCTGGGGTCGTCTTTCACGCCCCCTCTCCCACATGTCATTGGTGAATTACGACTCCTGTCTGTCATCTCCTTTGTTCTTGTCAAATGGCATCTCCTCTCAGCCCTTTTGCCTTTGACCTCCTCATGTGCCTCCCTCCCCTGGGGACCCATTTGTCCCAGTCAGTCTGTGCCTTTGACCCTATCCAAGGCAACTTTGTAAATCTGTCAGCTCATGCTCTTCTAAAGGGACAAACTCAAATCATCTTCTGAGCCTTGGAGCACAATGGCAGAGAGGCCCAGGTTCAAATCCTGGTTTACTTACCTATGGTCAACACCTGGCCTCTGAGCCTAAATGTCCTCATCTGTAAAGTGGGTATAATACTATCTCATTCACAAGGTAGCATTTTGTTAGTAGGATGTCTGCATGTGAAGTAGATTTCACTTCACTACTACCCTGGACTCTAGTCTTTGGAAGAGGCTTTTTTGTTTTATATAGTAACTGCTCAATCAATGTATTTTAGAAAATAAGGAAGTACTGTTTGGCACACAACCAAAGCTGACCTCAATCACTGCTGGTTCTAGATGGGTGTGGAGGGGACTCAAGAGGTCTCTTTTAAATGATAAGAGAAGCCTGGTAGTTGAGGTTGTATACAGAAACACACACACACACACACACACACACACACACACATTTGCCTTTTCTGTGTCCAGGAGTTTGAGGCCCAAGGGCAAAGAATTGAGGAAAGGGCACGTGAGGTGAACAGGAGGCTGGGTAGCGGGTGGGTGAGGGTGACGAATGGGGTATAACCCTAGCACTCCAGACATGGAGGCCGGAAGATCGGGAGTCCAAGGTCACTCACAGCTATCAGCAACACAGCAAGCTCAAGGTCAGCCTGGGCTACTTGAGATACTATGGAGAGAAAGTATGTGTGTGTGTGTGTGTGTGTGTGTGTGTGTGTGTGTGAGAGAGAGAGAGAGAGAGAGAGAGAGAGAGAGAGAGAGAGAGACCCAATGCTAAGCCATCATCAGTGGGGACAGCCAAGAGCTCCCCAAAATGCACTGTAGCATGCCTTTAAGCTCAGCGCTTCCTCTGTGATCTAGAATAGAGAACAACAAGGTCTCAAGTGATGGCCCATGGGCTAAGTCTGGCTCACCATCTATCTTTTAGGATTCTCCCCCAACCAAGATCACGTAGCCCTGACTGGCCTGGAAATTGCTATGTAGATCAGACTGGCCTTGAACTCACCGAGATCTACCTGCCTCCTGGGTGCTAGGACTAAGGGTGTGCATTACCATGTCTGGCAGATTCTTATTTTATTTAAGTCATATTTATTTGAATTGACGTAATATAGTTGCAATACTGCGGAGTGAACAACGAGGAAGCCACAGGATAGAAAAGGTGTCTACGGAATGCTCTGTCTTAAACAGGGTATTCACGTCACATACCTTCCTCTAAGGCTCAGGAAACACGAAGAAAGAGGGAGGCAGAAGGATTCTAAGAGCTCGTGGTGGGGGAGGGCTTGGACACGGCGGGATTGTTACCCTCATGACGTCACAGAGATATTTGCACAAGATCTAGCCAGTCACCATTTCAGCATGGGGGTGGGGTGGGGGGAATCACACAAGCCCCCCCCACCTCACCCCTAGCAGAAGAGCTATAGACAACTGATGATTGTACCAGGGGAAGGAGAGCCAGTTACCTTCAAAGGTGTGGTCCCTGGTAAGTTGCCCCTGCTCCAGTGGACTGCTCCACAAACATGCACATATGCCAGCAAAATTAGATTCAGTGGGTTAATAAAATAATACAAAGGAGGTTGTGAAGGAAAGGAAAAGGGGGCGTCTAGGAGCAGTTGGAACAGGGGAGTTTGGGATGAAGAAGATGAAGATACATTGTATCGTGTATGATATTCTCAAAGAATAAACACAAAATATTTGGTGGGTAAAAAGAAGCCACAGGAGAGTTGTAAAGGAAGGTGATAATTACTAATAGAACGAAGTGGTTTTCCCAGGTTTGGAACCAGGGACTGGGGCATCATGGGAAAGACACACTGCCTTTCTCCTCACTGGTCCAACCTTGTTGGGGAAAAACACATAGACCGGGTGCTTCCAAAACAACCTGCCCATGCTAGTGAGGAAAAGCTCAGGCTCTCTTACGGAGAGTCAAGGGCTCTCCGGGTACCTCATGCAGGAGATGACAGAGGTCAAGAGCTGATTGGCTGCAGAAAGGAAGCCTGCTGCAGGCGGGTGGGACAGGAGTGTTCTGGGATCCCCTGTCACAGTCACCCAAGGGATGCTGAGCGGGCCATGGCCTCTCTCCTACACATCCCAAGGATTTCTGGGCCAGTAGAACTGAGTCTAGACAGTTCCCAGATGAAATTTGTATTTGTATTGGTTACTTTTCTGATGTCTGGGAGCAAACACTTGACAAGGAGCAACTTGAGGGGGTTTATTTGGCTCGAGGTTTGAGGGGATACAGTTTACTAAGGTGGTGAAAGCGTAGCCTCGGGTGCAGGAGAGGGATGACCTCATTGTGTCTTCAGACAAGAAGCAGAGTGTAAATAGAAGTGGGACCTCTTCCAGGTACCTACGTCCTCCAGTGAGGTTCCACCCTCATGAATTCCCACAGTCTTCCTAGGGGTATTCCAGGGATCAAATATTCAAACACAGGAGCCTATGCAGGAGATTTCATTCTCAAGCCACAAGGTTGACGATGTATGTCCCATAGGCAGATCGTGTGACACTCTGGGGACTGGCGAAGCACAAGATGACTCTGAGGAGTAATGGTGAGCACGCACTGAGCAGGCCACAGCAGACACTCTGGGTCTCTGGGATGGGCAGGGCCTGCCAGTGTCTTAGAGGTCCCAGGACAGCACTTGAAGCTAAGAAGCCAGGACATCAGGCGGATGCCTTATAGTACTGGCGGAGGCTAGCTGGTGGGGCTTCATTGATGTGAGTTAGCTTCCTGTTGCTGTCATAAAGTACCAGGAATAATCCACTGTAAAGGAGGCAAGGTTTATTGTGGATCAGGGCTTCAGTCCATGATCACCGGCCCACTGGTTTTGGGCCTGTAGTAGGCAGAAGAGCATGGCGGGAGATGTAGTAGAGCAAAGTTGCTCAGCAGAGGGAGAGGGGGAGGGGGAGGGGAGAGTGAGGGAGAGAAGAGGAGGGGGAGGGAGAGGAGGAGGGGGAGGGGAAGGGAGAGGGGGAGGAGAAGAGGGGGATAGGGAAAGGGAGAGAGGGGGAGAGGAAAAGGGGAAGAGGGGGAGAGGAGGAGAGGGAGGGAGGGAGAGGGAAAGAGGGAGAGGGAGACGGAGAGAGGGGGAGGGGGAGAGGGAAAGGGGGGAGAGGGGGAGGGGGAGGGGAGAGGGAGGGAGAGAAGAGGAGGGGGAGGGAGAGGAGGAGGGGGAGGGGAAGGGAGAGGGGGAGGAGAAGAGGGGGATAGGGAAAGGGAGAGAGGGGGAGAGGAAAAGGGGAAGAGGGGGAGAGGAGGAGAGGGAGGGAGGGAGAGGGAAAGAGGGAGAGGGAGAGGGAGAGAGGGGGAGGGGGAGAGGGAAAGGGGGGAGAGGGGGAGGGGGAGGGGGAGAAGGGGAGAGGAGGAGGGGGAGAGGGAAAGGGAGAAGGGGAGAGGAGGAGGGGGAGAGGGAAAGGGAGAAGGGGAGAGGGAGGGTAAGGGGAAGGGAAGGGGAAGGAAGGGGGAGGGAGAGAGGGAGAGGGAGAGGGAGGGAGAGAGAACAAGCACAGGAAGGGCAGGGTACTTAATCCTCTTCAAGACCCCCAAAGATCTGCCTGCCTTCCCTTAGCTCTGTCTCCCACAGTGCCCCTTGCTGAGGCCCAGGTTGTTAACACATGAGCCCTTGAGGTTTAACACCTAAACTATATGGGGCCGTAGAACTGGCTCAGCGGTTAAGAGCACTGACTGGCCAGGCGGTGGTGGCACATACCTGTAATCCCAGCACTCTGGGAGGCAGAGGCAGGCGGATTTCTGAGTTCGAGGCCAGCCTGGTCTACAGAGTGAACTCCAGGACAGCCAGGGCTACACAGAGAAACCCTGTCTAGAAAAAAACCAAAATCAAAAAAAAAAAAAAAAAAAAAAAAAAAAGAGCACTGACTACTCTTTCAGAGGTCCTGAGTTCAATTCCCAGCAACCACATTGGTGACTGCTTTTCAGGGATCCACAGGCTGTCTCCCTTCTGTCTCAAAGCTCCTTTGTTGGACAGTGTCCCCCACCAGGTGTCCATTTTCCGTTCTTACATGTCAGCAGTAATTTCTACCCATAATCTTTCACTTTACCCCAAATTTCCTGAGAGTTCACTATTGAACTCATTTCTAAATTTTGTGAAGCAAATTTACCTCCAGGTGATAACTAGCGTATACGATTTCTTCTGTGGGCAACATGGCCACCGTGGAGACCTGCTGCCTCTGACTTTGGAATTCACAGGGGTTGGCTTCCGTTTCTGCCAGGACAAAATGAAACCAGCTCCCACCGTGTCACCACCAAGTTTAGCAGGCCAGCCTTTACACCCTACTCACTAGTCACCAAGCCATAAGCGCAGACTCTGTAACCCCAGGCTCCAGACCCCCCTTCTGCCGGAAGGGAGCCAGCCTGTTGATCCCCGAAAAACAGTCACACCTCCCAACGCCACCTGAAACAGACTTAGTAGTCACTGGCCAGAACAAGAGCTGACCGGAGTCCTTCAAGGTCCATACCCAAAGGACAGACTCATCTGTCCTTTATGATCATTCCTGGGACATCTCAGGCCACCTACTTCTGGATGCGGGACGAAAAGCTATAGACAAAAAGCTCCAGAGCCCTAAGCCCTTGTGACAAAAGAGTCATTGGTAGGAAGATCCGGGAGGCAAAGGCTGGCCAGTCCCATGGGGCACAGTCAGATGGGACAGGCGCGGGCTTCTTGGGAACCAGTGGGGCCAGCCACTGCTGCTCTTCATGTGTTTGTGTGTTCACATGAATGTGTGAGGTCAGAGGTCCATGTTGGGGGTCTTCCTCAATCACTCTTCATTCACCGGCTGACTGGTTTTTGGGTGCACATGTCTGCACTGTAGAACTCGTGTCGGAGAGCATGCCACGGGCGTCAGTTCTCTCCATGGGCATGGGTGTGGATGGGTGATTGAACTCAGGCCCTCAGATTGGTGGGAGGTCCCTTTACCTGCTGAGCCACGTTGCCGGGCCTCATCTGAATTCTAAAAACAGCCTAACTGAGCCGAGGGCTCACCGGGTCAGTTAGCCTGGCTCACCAGTGGACTCTCTGTCTTCCTGTCTCTGTGAGGCTCTACCTGTCTCTGCCTCCTCAGTGTCAGGGTTATAGACATGGATGTGCATGCCTGGCCTCTTACATGGATCTGCAGAAGGAAACTCAGGTCCTCATGCCTGCATGGCAAGGGGTTTACCCACAGGTACGGATGCAGTGGGCTCACCCTGGCACATCTGAGTCTGCCTAGGCTGCCCCTGAGCCACATCTCTGATCGGCTCCCTGTGAACCACATGGGCTTTTCCCCCTGATCGGCTAACGCAGCTCCCCTCCCCCCACCAGTTTCCACTTCAGAGGAGGGAGGCGGGTGCTTGGAGTTCAGGTCTCAGTTCAAATGTGACTGTCAGAGAGGCCACTGATCCTCCACTCAAACTGGCTTTCCCAATGACTCTACCCTGCCATGCCTCCTACCCGTGGCGATTCATATCCTTCTAACGAGAATCGCTTCAGCAGGATGCGTCTTGTCTGTCATATAGGACAAGCTCATAAAATCCATGCTGAATAAATTACACAAGAGCTTGAAGGCCCGCAGAGGGCACTGAGTTGGGCCCAAGCCCCGCCCCAAGCCCCGCCCACACCGCTGTTCTGTTCCCTGCTTGTCCTTTCTGTGTGCCTGGCTTGTGTAGCTTGGGATGGCTCTGTGTCAGAGGAAAACTTCTGGAAGACAGATTTGGCTTTCCTGACTTTATCTCGCATAAAGGTGCAACAGAGGAGAACAAAGCCTTTGATAGATCTGGCTAGATCCCAGTTTGGCCATGTCCTTTCTGTATGGCCCTGGGGCTCAGTTTCCCCATCTATAAGGTGGGTTTCACACGCTACCTGCTTTGTCTGGTTGGCATTAGTCTTGCGGGAGACCTGTATCCAGTTCCGAGTGTAGGCTTGGCACCTGGTAATGTGACCGCCTAAACAGAAACGGGCCGGAGAGATGGCTAAGTGGGTCAAGAGCTTGCCATGAATCACGGGGACCGGAGTTCAGTCCTCTAGAACCCGTGAAAAGTTGAGTGTGTGCTGTGTCTGTAATCCCAGTTCTGGGGTGCTGGAGATGGGGGGAGCCCTGGGGCTTGCTGGAGGGCTAGCCTAGCCTACTTGGGCAAGTTCCAGGCTAGTGAGAGAGCCTGTCTGAAAGGAGGCAGAGGGAGATTGAGTAAGACACCTGACATCACTGCTGCCCTCCCCCACAATTGAAAATGGTCCACCGGGGCCTGAGTTAAGGTGCCATCAGCTTGAATCTCTCTCTCTCTCTCTCTCTCTCTCTCTCTCTCTCTCTCTCCCTCTCCCTCTCCCTCTCCCTCTCCCTCTCCCTCTCCCTCTCCCTCTCCCTCTCCCTCTCCCTCTCCCTCTCCCTCTCTCTCTCCCTCTCCCTCTCCCTCTCCCTCTCCCTCTCCCTCTCCCTCTCCTCTCCCTCCCTCCCTCCCTCCCTCCTCTCTCTCTCTCTCTCTCTCTCTCTCTCTCTCTCTCTCTCTCTAGCTTGAATCTCTTATTCTCAGAGGGCCTCCAGGCCACTAGTCCACTAAGCTCTCTTACAGCTCCAAGGACTCAGCAGCCCTTAGGGTAGGTGGTGGTATCCTACTGTGGAGGTCTTAGAGGCTTGGGGCTCTGGGGATGGAGCAGTCACAGCCGGGCAGGAGGGTGGGGCGGGCACGGCCGACATCAGGCACAGGAGTTTACGACTCGACTCGGCTCCTTCTCACTTTCAGGCTGGGCTGGCTGAAACATCTGCAAGGCTTTTCATCTTTTAAACCCAGCTGTTATCAGCTGCTGGGAAATGGTTTCAAGCTGGCAGACATGTCCCCTGAATTCCATGAAGAGATCAAAGAGTTCTGAAATACTGACACAGCTGCCCTGACTGGCAGTCAGCTGGGCAGGCCTGTGCCAGGGGGAAGGCATGCAAAAGCCACCAAAGACACTCGGCTGGTGGGTGGGTGCAGCCGCTGGGTAGGAGCAAAGGTCTACCAGCTGGCCTACCAAGGACCAGGGTAGGTGGCTCCGGGCTGTTGGGAGGCTGGGGTGTGGTGGCTTCTCTCTGAGCAGTGTCCTTTGTTTACTGGAGGACCCTGGAACCTCACAAGGGGGCAGAGTTCCTGCCCCAGGTCTTCCCCAGGGTGCCAGGTGGGTGGCTTGGTCAGGTCTGTACTTTCAGGCAACTGAGCAGCTCCCCCCCCCCCCAGTGCTTAAAATAGCCAGCAGTCATTTGCACCTTCCTAAATCTTAATATTGTCCTGGCTACATGTGGGAACCCACCATCAAACAGGGTATGTAAGTTGCCTTGTTGCTGGGAGATCAGTGTGATTTACATGACCCAAATTGAGCCAAGCACCCTGGAGAATTTGATGGAGAGCCGAGCTGGGTGGGGCCGAGGTGGGGCCCGGGAGCATCCATATCTGTTGAGACAGACAGGGCGGTTCTGAGCCAGCGGCTGGGAGGCGGCTTCCTGACCTGGCAGGAGACATGTTGGCAGCCTGGGTCAGAGGTTTGGTGCTGGGTGCCAGGCCCGGAAACTTCATACCCCGTGGCCTTTGGATCCCTTAACTTCTCCACCCTTTTGGCGTAAAAGAGACGAAGCGGACTCTGTTATCTGTGATTAGGAATTTTGACAAACTCCTCCAGTCACCTCCTGGCAGGACTTCAGGCTGCCTGCGGGGAGGGGTGGGTGACAGATGCGAGAGGCGGGGGAGCTAGGCACGGTGGGCATGCTTGTACTCATAGCGCCTGGGAGGCAGAGGCAGAGAGAGTTCAGCAATTTGTGTGCCGAGGTTAAAGGCATGCACCACCATGCTCTGTAGCTCAGGCTGGCCTTGAACTTAATACATAGCTAAGGATGACCTTGAGTTTGTGGTTCTCCTGCCTCAGGAGTGCTGAGATTACAGCAGTATACCACTATCCTTGGGGTACATGGTACTGGGGATTGAACCCAGGACTTTGTGTATGCCAATTATTGTACCAACTGAGCTATAGCTATAAATAAATAAGTATACAGATAGATAGATAGATAGATAGATAGATAGATAGATAGATAGGTGGGTGGGTGGGTGGGTGGATGGATGGATGGATGGATGGATGGATGGATGGATAGGTAGGTAGGTAGATAGATAGATAGATAGATAGATAGATAGATAGATAGGGGATCTTGTTTGAGTTCATGTGGCTTCTGTAGGCCAGTCTATCCCATACCTGACTTAACGGTACTTAAATAAAATTAAAAGGAGGGGATTGCAAGGATGACAGAGAAGGGTGAGTGTGGGAACTTCCTGAGGGGCAGCTGAAAAGAAGAGAGGGGGAGGGGAGCTACCCATTTAGAATTCCAGCCTGGCCCCTCTGCCCTGAGCATGGGTTGGTATAGGCAGACACCTTGGGAGAAGGTGTGGAATGGGGGCGAGGCTCAGTGCCTGTGTGGACACTGCTGCGGCCTTCTTTTGTACTGCGTACTTACTGGCCATGGGTGATTGGCTGGGTCATGTGTCTTCCTGCTCTGAGAAGTAGACTCAGTTCCATTGCAGTGGGAACGTTTGGGACAGGGACAAATTCCACATATTTTTTTGGCCCTGGAGGCTCTACTGGTGGGTTGCTGGATGATGGCGAAATGGGGCACTGGTGGGTGGTGGTGGCCAGCTGGGGTCAGGTCACCGTGCAGGTGCTTGGTGGCTGGCTCGGGATGGGCAGGGGTGGAATTCTGGCACTGCCCGAGGCTGGCTGCCAGCTCGTGGGCGTGGCACACAATTTGGCTACAAAATGGTAACTTCATTCTTTCCTCACGGAGTTTTTGGGAGGAATGTCTTCACGAAAGTGCCTGAGTTTGGCTCCTACCACCGACACTAGCTTGGCTGAGAACAAGGCCATCTCTCTGCCCCCACAAGCTGCACTCCCCCAACAAGTTACCCACGGGAGAACAGCAGAAGCATCCCCCAAAAGGCAAGTGCCAGAGCAGGACCCGAGGGCCTGGCTTGGTAACTAATTTCCACTTCCACCTCTGCTTCTGAGATGGAGGGGGCGGGGGAGGCTGGGCTTAGGCTCAATATCCTGCCTCTAGCTACACTCCAGTTTAGAGGCCACCATCAGGGAGATCCTCTGGTTCCCCAAGCCTGTCTGCCACATCTTTCATCTTTCAGTCAGGCAAGTTACTCTGGGACTCTCTGTAATGTGGAACAGACTGTGATGACCTGGAAGTGGCCTGGCCTTCCTCCTGAGGTCTGAGGACCAGAATATCCACGGAGACTCTGCACTTACTTGCCCAGCTGATGGCAGCTGAGATCCTGGGCCTGCTGGCCTGGCAGACAGGGGCAGGGAGCCTGGTCACTGCATGGCGGGAGGACAGAGAAGCTGCAGCATCTCCGGCACAAGACTCCCTGTTCCCATTTGAGAAGTCACATGGAAAGGGGGGTGGAAGGCCAGGGAACTGCGATGGGTTTGCCACTGGTGTGGGACACTGTGCTGGGGTTGGGATTCAGGGTCAGCCCTGGCTGGCCTGGACAGAAGATGCTACCGGCTTTAGATGTCACATCCAGACCAATAATATATGCAAGAGAACAATGAGGGGGGATATTAGACGAGGTTTTTGTTTTTGTGTTTTGTTTTTTAATTTTGAGACAGGGCCTCTTCGTGTAGGCCTGGCGGTCTTGAAACTTTGTGTAGACCAGGCTGGCCTCTCACAAGGTGTGCCTGACTTGGCCTTCCATGTGGTCAGATTAAAGCTGTGTGCCACCACAGCAGGCTAGAATTTTAATTCCAGATGAAAGATTTATGCTTGAAAAGGTCCAAAAGCATCACACGGAGTTAAGAGAAAGCTCACACTTCAACACATCTGAGTAAGACTTAAGACTCTTAGATGGAGCCATGTCTGAAGTCCCCAGAGAGGACAGAGGAGTGACAAAGTAACAGGACAGGCTGAAACTGCCCGCCCACAACAACGTGGACTTCTAGGGGACAGCGATGCTATAGCTTTGAGCCGAAGTGAGCTCTGGTCTTTTGCACGCTGAACTCTAAACTCTCTCAGCCAACTACCATCCAGCTATTGAAGGTGTGACCAAAACAGTGTTAGAATGTTCTTGAAGCCCCCCATATACTGGTTCACATGAAAAACATCTAGAAAGCAAGATGAAAAGAGAAACAAATCTAGACTATTCTCCAAGACATATATAAACCAAATAGGAATCAGAGTCCCAGGTAAAGAGTACCATTCTCCATTCCTCTCCCCTTGAAACCAAAGATCCAGAGAAGAAAGAGGGGGCTGGGGGATGGCTCAGTGGGTAAGGTGCTGAGTATGCAAATGTTGAGGACCTGAGTTCAAATCCCCAGCACCCATGTGAATGCCTGGTGGGAGTGGCTGTCTGTCTGTAATTCCAGCTCTCAGAATCGGAGCAGGAACAAGCTGGCTTGCTAGGTGTGATAGTTTGTATATGCTTGGCCCAGGGAGTGGCGCTATTAGAAGATATGGCCTTGTTGGAGTAGGTGAGTCACTGTGGGTGTGGACTTTGAGTCCTTCATCCTAGCTTTCTGGAAGCCAGTATTCTGTTATCAGCCTTTAGACGAGGGTGTAGAACTCTCAGCTCCTCCTGCACCATGCCTTCCTGGATGCTGTCATGATCCTGCTTTGATGATACTGGACTGAATCTCCAAACCTGCAAGCCAGCCCCTACTAAATGTTGTTTTTATAAGAGTTGTCTTGACTGTGGTGTCTGTTACAGCACAGCAGTAAAACCCTGACTAAGACACTAGGCTGGCTGTGTCAGTGAGATCTGGGTTCAATTTAGAGAATCTGCCTCAAAAAAAAAAAAAAAAAAAAAAAAAAAAGATTAACTATGTGATGGTTTGAATAAGAATGGCTCCCATAGGCTCCTATATTTGAATGCTTAGTCATCAGGGAGTGGTGCTATTTGAAATGATTAGAAGGATTAGAAGGTGTGGCCTTGTTGGAGGAAGTGGACCTCTGGGCACGGTTCCAAAAGCCCACACTAAGCCCAGGCTTTGTCTCTTAGCCTATGGGTCAGTTGTAGCTCTCAGCAACTGTTCCAGAACCTGCCTTAGCTCTGCCATGCTCCCTGCCAAGAATTCATCTCTGAAAATGTAAGCTAGCCCCAGTTATTTCATAAGAGTTGTCTTGGTCATGGTGTCTCTTCATAGCAATAGAACAGCGACTAAGGCAAGAATTATAAGTGGAGGAACAGGGGTACCCCATGTTCACTGGAACACATTCATAAAATCCAAGAAATGGGAATAGCCTAAGTGTCCATCAGGTCCCCAATGTTTAAAGAAACGGTGGTACATGTACACAATGAATTCTATTCAGCCCACATACACATGCATGGAGATTGAATCCTGTCGTTTAGGACAATAGAGATGCATCTGGAAGGTACGCATTCTCCTGCCAAGCTACAAACTCTTGGCAGGATTTTAAGTTTACATCCTAAAGAAATACTAATTGTTTGAAGAGGTAACTATGGTCAATCTAGTCTGAACATGATGCAATGCACACTGAGAGTGGCCAGGAGATGGGTGGGTGGGGGATGGGTGGGGTGGTGGGGTGGTGGTGGTGGTGGGGGTGGTGCTTTCGGGGAAGAGCACTTCTGGGTCCTTTGGAAGAGCAGTCAGTGTTCTTAAAGGCTGAGCTATCTCTCTAGCCCTCCTCCAAGTATTTTTTTTTAAAACCAAGCTTTCCCTCCCAAAGTCCAAGATAACCGAATATTAATGCTGTTTTTTAAACACTGTGCCGATCACGGGAAAGTTTAAAAAGAAGTTGTGTAAATAGAAACGAGTTTGGAGAGGTCGGCTGCATCAGGTGGTAAAACTGAGATTTCCCTTTAGAAAGAGCGCTGTCAATCATCAGAGGTGAAAAGAAAACCATGTGTTTAAACTCCCATAAAGGGAAAACAAATACACATTTAAAGGCCATATACAAGCCGTTCCTCTCGTGTACTCTCTCACACACCCTCAAATCTCGAAGGGCATCGGCGGGAATGCTAATTAGGCAGAGACCCACACAGGGCCCTTTTGACTGCCTTGCTCCCCCTGGAAGGGTCATGTGTCCCACACTGCCCCCCACCTTACGCAGTCTCGGACCACCGTTAATCAGACTCAGCTGTGGAGGCAATGTAGCCAGCTGCAGTAGTGAGCTAGCTCTAGGCTCCGTGAGAGAGCCTGTCTCACAAAAACAAGGTAGAGGGAGATTAGAGATTAGAGAAGACATCTGATGTTGACCTCTGACCTCCATGTACATACACATGAATACACACATGTGAGTATGTACACATACACATGAACATGTACACACACATGAATATATACATATGAGTTAACACACACACACACACACACACACACACACACACACACTCCAGAAACCAGACATAAGGTAGAGGGAGATTAGAGATTAGAGAAGACATCTGATGTTGACCTCTGACCTCCATGTACATACACATGAATACACACATGTGAGTATGTACACATACACACGAACATGTACACACACATGAATATATACATATGAGTGAACACACACACACACACACACACACACACACACACTCCAGAAACCAGACATAAAAGGGAAGAAGTCGAATGCACAAGGCCACACGTCATATGACTCTGTTTCTCCTAAATATCCAGAATGGGCTAGTCTGTATAGACAGAAGGCTGCCTCTAGGTTTTAGAGGCTGGGTGGGGACCTAGGAGTGGCTGTTAGGGCTTCCTGCCTGTTTTCTGCTGCTGTCCCAGAGTACCGCAGGCAGGGAGACGCCTAGGTATTGAAGACTGAGTAGATGCAGGTCCTGGAGGCTGAAGACCGAGGCCATGCTGTCAGTGTTTGTGGATTATAACCCGGTGCATGAGACCACCATAGACCACAGTGTCCACATGCAGACGGAGGAAGTGATGAGGGCCGGGGTGTAAAGGCATGCTTTACGGGGACCTCAGCCTCCCATCCCAAGTATGTGTGTGTGTGCGTGTGTATTTACACCTGTGTGTATGTACATGTGTGAGGGTATGTGACTAGGTGCTTGTAGAAGCCAGACCTCGTTGTCGGATGACTTTCCTTAGTTGCTTTTGTTTTCCTCCCTCCCTCCCCCTCCATCCCTCCCTCCCTCCCTCCCTCTTGCCCTCCTTTGTTTTGTTTTCTAAGACAGCCTCTCACTGAGCCTGAAGCTGGACATTTGGCTAGCCCAGCTGACCAGTAAGTCTCTGGGAACGCCCTGTCCCCACCCTGCCCTCCCGCACCGGGGTTTCAGGTGTAAGCCGCCACAGCAAGCTTTCATGTGGACTCTGAGGGTGGGGACTCAGGTCCTCACGCCTGGACAGCAAGCGCTGGACCCACAGAGCCACCTCCTCAGCCTCACACTTATCCATTCTTGAGGCAGAACCTTCCTCGTTTGGATACCTCTTGAAGACCCCACCTTGGGGAGCTGGAGGGATGACTTAGAGGCTAAGAGCGCTTCGGAGAACCCAGTTCAAGTCCTAGCACCCACGCGACTGCTCATAGCCATCTGTAACTCCAGTTCCAAGGGATCTGGTGTCCCCTTCTGGCCTTCACAGGACTTCTGCATATGGTGCACATATATACATGCAGGCAAACACTCACACACTCAAAATATGTTAAAACCCCTACCTCTTAGTATGTCCACAATGGCAATTATATTTCAGCAGCTTCTTTTGGGGTGATAGGGGGATATTCTGGAATTAGAGGTGACGGCTGTACAGTATGGTGATTCTACTAAAACCTCTGAATGCACTCAATATTAATTAATTAATTAATTAATTAATTAACTAATCTAAGTTGGATTTCATGTATCCTAGGCTGGCTTCGAACTCCTTACATATTAAAGAAGACCTTGAAGTCCTTTTTTTTTCTTTTAAAGATTTATTTAGTTACTATTATAAATAAATATTCTAGACTGGCTTCAAACTCCCTATATAATAAAGAAGACCTTGAAGTCTTTTTTTTTTCTTTTAAAGATTTATTTATTTATTATTATATCTAAGTACACTGTAGCCGTCTTCAGACACACCAGAAGAGGGCATCAGATCTCATTACAGATGGTTGTGAGCCACCATGTGGTTGCTGGGATTTGAACTCAGGACCTTTGGAAGAGCAGTTAGTGCTCTTCCCCGCTGAGCCATCTCTCCAGCCCTGACCTTGGAGTCTTGATTCTCCTGGTTCCACCTCCTGAACGCTGGGATCACAGGTGCTCGCCGCCATGCCTGGTGTATGCTGTGCTGGGAGTGGAACCGGGGCTCCGTGCCTGACAGGCAAGCACTCAGCTGAGCCACAGTGCCAGATCCAGAACTACAGACTTTAAAAGGCAAAATGTTAGCCGGGCGTGGTGGCGCACGCCTGTAATCCCAGCACTTGGGAGGCAGAGGCAGGCGGATTTCTGAGTTCGAGGCCAGTCTGGTCTATAGAGTGACTTCCAGGACAGCCAGGGCTACACAGAGAAACCCTGTCTCAAAAAACCAAAAAAAAAAAAAAAAAAAAAAAAAAAAAAAAAAAAGGCAAAATGTTATGTGAGGTCAGTTGTGGCTCCACTTTATAAAACTACACAAATTGAAGTAGTCACACGGGCTAGTGGCTACCATCTAGAACAGCACAGTTCTGGAAATTTCTGAGAAGTGGTTCAGGTCTTTCCCTGCTTTCCCATGCCTCAAAATCAGGCAGTTTCCAGCAGTATCCGCCTCGGGAGCATAGACATGTATGCTGTGACCATCTCTGTGCAAACATGTATCAGGATCATCTCTTGTTGCTAAGGGCCTGGGTACACCCTCCCCCAACACTGTCACCCACAAGGTCAAGGGACATCCTGGATTCTGCCACATCTGCTGTGGCCTCGGGTGCCATTCTCTGGTTCATCTTATCTTGCTCTAAACAAATGCTTGTTTAGAGCTTGGCTTCCTAAGGATGGGAGATTTTAGGCAGGAAGCCATCCCAGCAGGACTCTGCCTCGTGTCCCCTTATCACTCTTATCCCCAACACAGGTTGGGACAGGCTGGATTCTGACCCTGGGTCCTGGGTTTTCTCTCTGCCTCTCTCACTATGCTGTGCTTGGTGTGAGGCCTCACCGTCCCACGCAGGGACAACATAGATATATTTGTTGAATAGGCACATGGATAACATTTGAGCTGAGTAGAGTTCCCTGCCTGGGTGCTTTGGAAGAGAAAGAGGGAGAGTAGGTGGGGCCCTTTCCAGGGCCAGCCCCCATGGCATCTGAGACTTGGCCTTCCTAAGTGTGATATAAGGAGGGACTTCCAGGGGTTCCTGGCCTCATAGAAGCAGAGTGCTGTGAATCTAGCACTTTCTGCAGCCCTTCTCATCTGAGACCCAGCCTGGGCAGTCTCTGAGCCGAGTGGGGGTGGGGCACAGAGGGCCAAAGAGGCTGGGGTCCTCCCTGCCCGCACTGCTTGTACAGGTTGATCCCAACCTCATTAGAATCCACTCAGGAGCAGATGAGCACCCTGGAAAGGGGCTTTGCCGAGGCCACATAAGGCGGCATTGTTTCCCAGGCTAGCTTGGTCCACCCTGGAAGGGGCCTTGCAGGAGCGCCCGAGGCCCCGAGAAATCCTCAGCACAGTGAGGGCTCCGGTGATTGATGCAGAGAAAAACATTTCCACCAACCCCTCATCTGGTTTCTATTACGAGATTTCCACACCAGCATTTTTGTTTTTCCCTAAGGTAAAAACCCGACAAGGACTTGGGACCTGAGAAATAACAGGGCTGGGGCCACTTTACTGAAAGACATGGGGGAGGAAGCCTGCTGGGCTCAGTGGGTGGGTGTGGGGGACAATCATACCAGTGTTGATGACCCAACAGCAAGGGGGTGGTGATGCCCCGACTGGCTCCCCTTTTCACTCGCCCAAGCCCATGGCTGCAGAAAGAGCCTGCCAGTCTTCCCCCTAGGCCCCGCCTCTCCTCTCTTGCCCCGAGCCACTCTCAGCATCTGATATGGCTGGCCTGTTGCTTGTTTGTTTCCTGTCTCCTTGCATTAGCACACATGTCCCAACAGGGCAAGCAACCAAATTAGCACTCGATTGTCTCATTGTAGCCCAGGCTAGTCTTGAACTCACTATGTAGCCAAGGATGCCTTCCCCCTTCAGAGTGCTGAGATCGCAGGCCCTAACTTTCCTAGCTTCCACCTGGGTCTCAGACTGCTGTGCACACTTTGACCAGGGAATGGCTGTTCCCTGGTGTGTGTGTGTGTGTGTGTGTGTGTGTGTGTGTGTGTGACACCTCCTCCAACACCTTCAGCTCTTCTGTCCCTCCCAAGTCTGCATAGGATTCGCAGGGGTTGGGGGAATGCTCTCAACTCTTAAAGAAGCCAGCATGCCTTGAGGGCAGAGAGGGAGCTCTTGTGAACTACATAAATGTTGGTTAACAATGATGTGTTCTTAGTACTTGTGCCAACAAAACAGAGCAGGCTGAGATGAGGCAGGGGGATGACATTTTCTGGCATTACAAAAGCTGCGTGTGTCTATGTTTATGTATGTGTGCAAATGTGTGCATGTTGGTAGAGATACAATGGCAGTCTCCTCCTTCTTTTTTTGGTGTTTTGAGCCAGAAAGACTTCACTGTGTAGCTCAGGCTAGCCTGGAACTTTTAGCAGTGATCCACCCCCTGCCTCAGCCTCCCACATTCTGGGGCTCAGGGTATAAGCATCCATGGGAAGCTGGGCGTGGCCTGTAAGCCCAGTGCTGGTGGGTGGTGAACGGTGGAGACAGGAGGGTCCTTGGAGCTTGCTGATCACTCAGTCTAAACAATTGGTAATTTTCAGATTCAGTGAGAGACTCTGTCCCCTAAAAATAAGGTAGAGAGTGGCAGAGGAAGGCACTCAATGTTGACCTCTGGCTTCTACACTTATGTCCCTGTGCACACACAATAAAAGGGGATTGTGGAGTCAGAGCCATAGCCAGAAGTAGGGCACTTGACTAGCATGTGTGAGGTTCTAGGTACAATCTCCATTCCTGTAATAAAACAAGATGGAATCCCGAATGGTATGGGAAACCTGAAAGCACAAACCATCTCAAGTCCCTTTTCCCATAGACAACTTATAAGACAGTCTTCAAAAGACACCTCCTGTTTGCAAATGCCACTCAGAGCACAGCGCCCTGGCTGTTGCCTAGGAATGAACAGAAGGACGCTGGTTGGAGCTGCCTGGACGGGCTTCTCCCTCCACGACACTCGTGTAGGATCAGACTGCATCCGAGTGCTTGTCTGTCCCCACATCAAATGTTTATTACATTTATCTCGTTTGTTTGTGTGAGTGTGGGTGGTACATGTGCGTTGTGGTCAGAGGAGTCAATTCTCCACTTTCACCGTGTGGGTCTGGGCGTCAAGTTCAGATGTCAGTCTCCACGCAGGTACCTTTACCTTTATCTACTAATCTCCCTTGCCGGATCCTCTCCATCAACCATTCCAAGAAGGAAATGAAGGATGAGCTTGGTGGCAGCACCAAGGAGGCAGAGGCAGGCGGAGCTCTGAGTTCCAGGACAGCCAGGGCTGTTATACAGAAAAAGCCTGTCTCAAGAAAAAAATGTTTCCCATTTGAAAGCATGTCATCAAAACTATGGTCACACTACCCTTGGACGTCATTGACTGGTAGCCTAGGGCAACGTCTTTGGAAAGACTTTTTTGGCCACTCTACATCGACAGTGCACATGGAGCTGAGCAGGGTGCTGTGACATCGGTGCCCAGAGGGTAGAACCAGGAAGACCAGGTGTTCAAGGTCATTCTCAGCTACCTAGTGAGTTTGAGGCTGACAGGGGCTATAGAAGACCCTGTTTCAAAAAAAGAAGAGATTGGAGTGATGGCTCAGGAGGTAAGTACACTTGCTGTTTAACTAGGAGAAGCCAAGTTCAGATCCCAACACTCACATAAAAAGCTGGGCACGGCTGTGTGTGCACTTCTGGTATCGGGGTGGGGGTGGGGGAAGGAGACAGGAGGATGGCTGAGGCTCTTTGGCTGCTAGCCTGGCTCTAGGTTCAGTGAGACAGCCTGTCTGAAGGCATAAGGCCGAGAATAATAGAGCAAGACACTCAGTGTCCACATTTGGTCCTCGTATGGACACACACATACACACAAATACACAAAGCACACACGCACACAGTCACACACACTCACATGTATGAACACATATATACATACCCACACATACATGCACATGGGTGCACACATACGCAAAAGCACACACACAAGAACATGTGCACACACTCACATACACTTCCATGTGTGCACACACATGCACACACACTCACACACATACACACACACTTCCATGTGTGCACACACATGCACACACACTCACACACATACACACACACTTCCATGTGTGCACACACATATACATACCGCCCCCACACATGCACATGGATGCACACACATGCACCCAAGTGCACACACAAGAACAATGCACACATGCATGCAAGGACATACTCACATATACTTCCATGTGTACTCACACATGCACACACACACACATACACACACACAGGTTTGAAATGCACATGGTCTTTGATGTAGCAGCTCCACTCTTAGGAGCTCATACGCAGAGAGACTCCCATATGTTCATGAAAGAATGATGGACGAGGGGTTCCCTGCAGCATCACAGTTAATGGAAAAAGACTGGAAATGACCCAAATGGCTGATAATGGCAGATTGGCAGAGTAAATTACAACAGACTCATGCAACGAAACCCCACACAGGCTCCGAAAAGAACAGAGTAAAATGAAACTGTAAAAGTTCTCAAAGGAGCTGTAAATTTCCTTTATAACCTCTGACTTGAGGAGACCCTCTTATAAGTGACACAGACCTCAGAAGCTGCGATATAAAAAGCTGATAAATCTGAGTGCTGTTACTTTTTTCTTGGCATGACTTAAACAAACAAAAAACCAGAAGGGAAAAATAAAGCCACCCACAAACCAACGGACACACCGTAACGAAGAATCCCACAAGTGGGGAAAAGCAGAAGACTGGGAAAACAGTTCCAACTCACTTGGAAATTCTTTAAAGCATCTCCACAATAAAATAATAGCAAACGATGAAAAAAGAAAAACGGACCAAGGGTTGAACAGGCACAGGCATGGGAAAGGAGAGAGAATCTTCCTGAAAGGCATGAACCAAATGCTTAGCTTCACTTCCGGAAGTGCTGCCAATGAAAACTCCCCAGAGATGCTCTTCCCTGTCTCTGATGACCGCATAGTAACTGAGCCGTGAGCCGACGATGACCGTGGTTGGGCCAGCAATGAGCCCCACAAACATAGATTAGCACTGAGCTAGGGTTGTGTAAGAACGCTCTATGAGATCTATGGAACAATGTCTTTGCTAGCCTGCTTCCTTGCGGCAAAGCCATGCACAGCTGTGCTTGCTAAAGAACGAAGCCCACCACTCGGCGGGTCTGGGGATTGGCAGACAATTGCCGTGACATGGTTCAGAATGCTTGGTCACATGAAGTTCTGTTCTAGCTGTATGGTGAGCCACTCCTCCAACCTTTATGGACTGTATCCCTGGCAACTGTGAGCCACTCCTCCAACCTTTATGGACTGTATCCCTGGCAACTGTGAGCCACTCCTCCAACCTTTATGGACTGTATCCCTGGCAACTGTGAGCCACTCCTCCAACCTTTATGGACTGTATCCCTGGCAACTATGAGCCAGGGCGATCTCCTGCTCCTTTAAGTTGCTTCTTGTCAGGTATTTGGTAACAGTAATGAAAACAGAAAAGCAACCACTACATTTCAAAAGCAAAGCACCAGCACAAGCAACACAAACAACTCAACTCTACATCTTTCCCCATCCCTTCTTCTGGGCTTGCTTGAGGTCTGTCAGCCAGGGCAGGGGTCGAGGGAGACTGTGAGGTCCTTGACGTGGCAGCAATATCCTGATTTTCTGTTAGGTGCCAAATCTATTACATCTCCCATGAGCACTGTGTCAGGGAAGAAGCCAGTGTGGCCAGTGTTTCCTCTCACAGCCCCTTGGAGAGCCCAAGGTCACCTCGGGATGTCCCTTAGATCTCAGAGGCGTTAAGAATTCTGTCCCTAGCATACTGTCTCTCTGTGGGTAGCACCAAGTCCGACTTCATACCTAGGGGCCTGGGAGCTTGCAGAGGCTCAGCTAGTTCTTGTCCTAGGACCACAGGAATGAATTGCTCGAGGGACGGAGCCATGGCATGTAGAGATTCCAGACAGGACAGTGCCCATCTCCTCTGGGCTCCCATGCATGCAGGACAAGCTCCAAGGGCCCTAGCATCTGTCCCCAGGATTCAGTGTGAAAAAGGTACCAGGAGATCGCCCAGCACTGGCACCCAGAAGGCACAGGGACAGGAGTGATGAAACAGACCTGCAGAGAAGCTGTGGACAGGGAGCCATGGCTAAGTCAAAGGTACATGAGGGGACAATGGTCCTGCAGGGGAACTGAGTCTTCCTGAGAGCATAGGAAGTCAAGAAGGTACTGGCACCCACTTTCCCAAACCTATGAAAGTCCAAGAACTCCAAGACTGGTCCCCACGATCACAACCGCAAGGAAACGTATATCCTTTGAAGAGGTACCAGCAAAACAGTCATGACCTTTTCCTGTGTGTTCAAGGCAAGTGGGACTTTGCTCATTGTTCGGGGCATGGCACAGCATGCCATCTGGAGGTATGGGGTTCCTCTTGAGGACGGGGCAAAGGGCAGACAAGGGATGCCTCAAGAAGTGAGATGACTCTCCTCTCTCACACTAACATCTAAGTGCTGGCTCCGCATTCAGAGTCCAAGTGCTCTTGCCACTAAACTGGCCTCCAGTTTAAAGAGGGTTCTGGAACAATGGAGCTACCGAGCACCTGCTGAAGGAGACCCTCCCCTTTACCATCCTCACCTACTACTCTACTCCCTCCTGGGGCAGAGCGATGGCAGCTAGCACGTCCCAGATCTTATGCCAGGTACGCAGCATCTGTTCCCTGTACCACACCCAGTTTGCTCAGATACAGTCACAGCAGGCCTTGTGCATACCCACAGAGCCCGAGGTTATCAGAGCTGCATTGCCCAGGGAGAGTATCAGGGAAGCTGTGTGGTGAAGGTCTTCTAGGACAGCAGCCAGGAGGTCAGAGATCTCAGACAGAGAGGACTGCCACAGTCAAATGGTTCAATGTCTCCCGTGAATGAACATGCACCCATCTATCCATGTATCTACCTACCAGCATCCGACCACACCTCCCTCCTTCCCACTCATCCATGTACCCATTCCTCTCTTCTTTCTATCAACCCACTCACTTATCCATCTATGCAGTCCTCCTACACATCCATCCATCCATCAATCCACACATTCCTCCCTCCCACTCATCCACGTACCCCCTTCTTCCCTCCTATTCATCCACCATGCATACAACCATCTAGCCATCCACCCTTTCCATGACCTGCCCTCCCATTCATCCTCCCATCCACCCATTTGACACTACTTTGTCAAGCGGTGGACCCTGTGCCTGCAATATAAGAATGGCCTGGCCCCATTCATGTGGATGTCAGCCTGACGGAGTAAAATTCAGTATTCTCATAAAGTCCTTTCAACCTTCTTTTCTATCTTCTCATAGTATGGAACTCATTATCTGGCAGTGTGTCTCATTCTACTTCATGAAATACTTGACCGTTCACTTGCGTTTTATAGAAGAGGAAGTTGGGGCCCATAGCTGAGCTCATGCTGTAGACCAGAGAGGATGCTGGGCTTAGGCTTGTTACCTCCAGCTCAGGACTCTAGGCTGTGCTGCCAGCAGGTATTGCTTTCATCACAAAAGGAATGAAAGCCCTTAACGAGCTTGCAAGGTGACCAGAGCACCTGTTTAATATCTCAGTGGCGTGGTGGAATGATGGTGGACTGATGGTGGACTCAGTGACATGGTGGACTCAGAGCATCCCAAGTACCTTGTCACCCAGGAGTCTGTGCTGTAGAGGCTGCTGTGTGGATTGGCTATGGAACAAGGGGAGGAGCTTGAGCCACGGGACCCCTCCCACGGGTCGTCAGCACAAGCCTGCACCTTTACCCACGTAGATACTTCAACTCAAGATCCCGGTGCCCACCTTTCCAGATAACTCAAGATACTGTGTGTAAAAGCTTCCTAAGTTTTAATGAGCCTGGCACATTAGTCGGTGCTCAACCAAAGTTTTACACACACACACACACACACACACACACACACACCAAACAAAGTTAGGTCAGGTTTTTCTTTTTTGAATTAGTTGAAAGCATTGCCTGAATTTTGCAGAGACCCCATAACAGAAAGTAGCTATGATTGAATTTCTTCTACCAAATTACACAGCCTATTTTCTTATTCCCCTGGGGACAGCTCTTAACTGCATTAAGCTCAGGGTTCCTCCCTGGTGGCCCCTAGCTTCCCAGCAGGAAGTGACCTTGAGCCTTTCTGCCCAATGACCTGCTCTATGAAGTCCTGGGTGACACATTTACTGAACAGTGACCTTCCTTCCTTAAAGGTCTCCTGGCCCAGCCCTGGGCTGAATGCCCTTCTGTCCCCCCATAAAAGACCAGACACTTCTAAGTACAGAGGCAGAAGTGGCTGACTCCCCAGGAGCTGGCCAGCTGGGTTAGAGACTGCCAGCTGCCCGTCTCATCCTCAGAGCATTTACAACTGAGGTCATGCCCTGAGAAATATAGGGTCTTGTGCTGAACACCACACAGAGGACTGTGAGCCTTTGAGGCCTTGGCTGTTCCAGGGATGCTTTTCAGTGAGTTCTGTAAATGGAAACATATTTGGAATTTGGTCTGAATGCTGCAACAGGGATAGATGATCTTTAGGGGCTAGCCTTGGACTCTGGGATTATAGTGATAATCCCTTTAGCGTCAAGTGTTTGCTTCAAATGGAATGGGGTTTTTCTGTCTACTGAAAAGTTCAATTTTTTGAATTTCCCTTTAAGCAAGCTTAAAATATCTGTATATACAGGGCTGTAGAGGTGGCTCAGTGGTCAAGAGCCCTGACTTCTCTTCCAGAGGTCCTGAGTTCAATTCTCAGCAACTGCATAGTGGCTCACAACCATCTGTAATGGGGTCTGATGTGTCTGAAGACAGCAACAGTGTCTTAAATCTTAAAAAAATATCCGTATATAGGCTGGAGAGTGGCTCAGCAGCTAAGAGTGTTTACTGTACAAGCCTGATGAATTGATATAAAAAGATGGAGGTACTCCACAAAGTCCTACACACACACACACACACACACACACACACACACACACACAGACACACACACAGTGGCATGTGCATGCATGCACACACACACTCAGAGAATAAAATAAAAAGTATATGTATGTATGTATGTATGTATGTGTGTATATATATATATACATATATATATATAAAACAACCATATACATTTCCATGTAGCATTATGTACACATGTACATATAAAACCACATTATATGTAGATATATAGCTATAACTACATCTGGCCAGGTGTGATATGAAACACCTATAATCACAGCGTCCAGGAAGTTGAGGCAGGGGGATCATGAATTCCAGGATAGCTTGGGATATAACAATGAGACTGTATCTAACCCCCCCCCAAAAAAAAGCTCCCATTGTGTGACGTAGCTTAAACTACGAAACACCTTTAAACTAAAGGGTGAAAATGGGTCTGGAGATGTGGCGTAGTGGGTAGAGTGCCTGCCTAGCACACATGCAGCCCTGGGTTCAATCCCTGGCACTGCATAAACTGGGTGCAGTGGCACATGCTTCTAATCCAGAAGGTGAAGGCAAGAGGAATGGAAGTCTAAGGATATCCTTATGATAACGTTTGGGGTCAGCCTGGGCAACATGAAACCTTTTATCTCCAAAACCAAAATATCAAAGAGAGAAAACCGGTCTGTGGTTACGCTATCTTTCCTAGACCGCAGTTCAAACCTGGTATATTTTTATTTGATGTCCATCAGTCTGCTCAGTTATTTTCCGTGTGTGTGTGTGTGTGTGTGTGTGTGTGTGTGTGTATGTGTGTGTACATGTGTGTGGGCACGCATGATCACGTGCGTGAACACGTACATATGAACGCCTGAAGTTGATGTTGTGTCTCTCAGTCAAACCTAGAGTCCATCACTAGCATCACTCGTCAGCTCACTTAGGGAATCCCGTCTCCCTCCTCCAAGGCTTCCAAGGCGGCAGGCAGCCAGGCCCCCCTCGCGTTTGCGTGGGTTTCTGGGGAGTCCAGCTCTGCTCCCCATGCTGTCGTGGCGAGCCCTTTAATTGATGAGCCAGCTCCTTGGCTTCCAGGCCTGAATGGAGGAAAAGTTGACTGTGGAAGCGATGGGGACAGAAGCCCCAGAGGCCGGCGGCTGCTGGCACTCGGTTGAGTGGAGAGGGCCTGGGTTTCATAGGCCAGACTCTTTGGCAAGCCACAGAATCTCCCTGGGCCACAGTGTTCATTTGCTTTCTGGTTGTTGCTGAGATGAACTGAGACAGGAGAGGGTCTGGCATGGGTCCTTCAAGACTGTAGGCCCGCGTGAAGCATCAGCTTTCCTTGTTTGGTTTAATAAAACTGTGCTCCAGAGAAAAGAAGGGCCGGGGAGTTAAAACCCTTTGTCTCTTGATGCACACTGGCTCTGTGATGACACCATCTACCGGGGTCTCCCCGGTACTCAGCTCTGCACACGGCCCAAGCCTGGAGCGACCCAGTGGGTCTTTTTTGAAAGTACAGAGGACAGAGGGGCAGCTGGAGACACAAAGGTTTAGGGTGATGGTTCCCCGTAAGCAAACTTGAGGACCAAGGGAGGGTGTCAGGGAGTATACAAAGCACACAGAGGAGAGCCACAGGGGGAGTCTTAGTGTGAGGGCCGAGGGCGAGCTTGAGGCAGAAAGGCCGTTCCCAAGGCCAGAGCATGGTGGAAGACATGCAGCCACCACAGGTCCTTGGGGACTGTTCCAGTTCCCCAGTGCTTTTCTGTAGTCCCTATAAACTGCCTAAATGTCCCAGAGTTGCAGGCCTCTGACACGCACGCTGTGTCTCCTACTCAGAGACAGACTCTCCTGCCACAGATGGTACCAGATTCTTCCCCAGACCAAGAATAGAGGGCTTTTGGTTAGGAAATAAAGTAGTCACAGAATTTCACGGAAGGCTGGGTAAGGAAAACCACTGGGGAGCGATTTTCAAGGAATTTAAAGCTTTTATTCAGGTTGTAAAATCTTTTCCCGGAGGGGACAGTCCAGTGGACAGGGGTGGCAGCTCTGAAGGGTGACAGAAAACACCAAGCTGCACACATGAATCACTCGCCCCTGGGGAGCCAGGCTGGGCTTCGTGGGGAGGGCACAGAGGAGCGCTGGGGGCGTGGCATGGCGAGGCGTGGCTGTACTGCTAGTCCTGTGGAAAGCATGCAGATCTGGGTTCAAATCCCTCACAGCAGTATTGGCAAACACCACACCACACCACACCACACCACACCACACCACACCACACCACACCACACCACACCACTTTATGCCTTTAGAAACCTAAGATCTCGATATCAAGCTAAATACCAAGCCAGCCACACAAGGCGAAGCAGCTCAGAGTCTCAGCTCTCTGTGGAGCCACGGCAGCAGGCACAGGAGAGAGCTTACCTTGGGACCCTCATTTGGTTTCGGTTATGTGCCTCTCTTACAATAATGCACATAGTGGTTCCTTTACTTGCACACAGTGTGAGCCCACACTGCTCTCCAAACAGTGGCTGTGGCAACCCCAGAACTCCCTCAAGCTCCCTCCTGCCCTGTAGCCTTACCATATTCCCATCTCAACAATAGTATAAATGCCCCTGCTCGTGGTAACAATACATTTTTGACAGTTTCTATTTAAGTGTATTCCAAAGATACAAAGGTGGGAAGAAGAGAGCGGTGGAGCTGGTTTGGAGACATGTACAGAAAGACAAACTGTGTATTGCAAATGAAGTTTTAGGGAGAATCCCCTATGGATGATCTTGAGCGTGCAGATGATGCATTGTGGGAAACTCAGAGCATTATGGGAAGGACTATGCAGCAGGGAAAATGAATGTATGATTTAGTCCACCAGTCAAAATAGAGAACCATGTAAACCACGCCCCTAAGTAAACAGCTTACACGAGTAAACAGCTCTCATGAACTCCATTAAAAACAAAAGTCCAGGGAAATTGCTGAGACTCTCGAGTATCCTCTGTGAACCCTGCAAGTGCATCTCTCTGTAACCTGCGCTATCACTTTGCTCTAGGGAAAGCTGTCTCGCATGTTCTGCAGATCCACGTGAGCCCGCATTTGCGGTTCTCTGGGTAAGAAGCCATGGACCTCGGAACACCTAGTGCTGACTCCAGCCACTGGGAATGGGACCTGAAGAAAATGATGTCACAGAAGTTGAAAATAGAACAGGGGTTCCTAGAGAACAGAGTGGTGTGGATGATGTGGGAAGAGATGTCAATCAATCCGTATGATGTCATTGTTCAGTGAGAAGCACGGGTTCTGGGTTCCCTGGACACAGCAGGGTAAATACAACTAACAGCAATGCACTGTGTGTTTCAAAAGGGTCACAAGAGGGACGGCCTCATCTAAAGAAAGGATCCAAGTCTAAGATCATGGCTAAGCTAATTATGTCTGATATGTGTACAGGGATCTAAACAGCACACTGTTTTCACATGTGTACAGATGGTGTGGGGTGGTGGTCTGTACTTCAGTTGGTAGATTCTTGCCTACCTCACATGAAGCCATGGGTTTGATCCCCAGAGGTGCACTAAACCGTGTGATCAGGTACATGCCAGGAATCTGGGGACTAGGAAGGTGGAGGCAGGAGGATGAGAAGTGCAAGGTCCTTCTCAGCTACAGAGCTGGAGGTCAGCCTGGGAGATATGAGACCCTGTCTTAAAAAATAGTATACGTATAGTATGTGCCAATAAAAAAATAAACTGTATAAAAAGAGCTTAATGATGGGGTGTGTTCTGAGATGTGTAGTGTCAAAAGATCAGGAATTTTCAACCCAGGTCAACAGGCTTGATGGCAAATGTCTTTAACCATTGAATCTTATCTACACCATTAAACCAACCAACTAACTAACCAACCAACCAACCAACCAACCAACCAACCAACCAACCAACCAACCAACAACAGCAACACTCCCCCCACCAAATCCTTTAATTTTTCAGTTTTTCCTGTTGCACCAAGAACAAAGACATTTGAAAAATGAAACGTACACTCCCAATAACCAAAAGGGAGGGCCGGCGTAGCATGCCGCGAGACACTGACTGTTAAAATTACACATGGTGAAAACTAAACCGCATAGCATTGCTCCAGCCAAAACCCCTGCCTTCGAGCCTCCGCCTAAGATCTATTCCCTTTGTAAAGAGATTAGCTGCTATTAAAGGGGTATTAAAGACCCACTAGGCCAAACTAAGAGGATCTCTTGAACCAACTGGGAGGATTGAAAAGGATTTGAGGGACTTTCATATGAGGTCAATATCGCTTGATATGGAGCCAATGTTCTCATGTCCTGACTCCGGTCAAGTCCTCCGGCATAAACGTGGGCGCACACAGCTCTGGGGACACCTAGGCTGCTACTCTGGAATCCGTGATTTTCCATGGGCTCCATCTCCCTCCCACACTGCTCCTTTTCCAACTTTGTTCTTACTTCAAACCTTGGTCCCATCTTTAATGCTCTCAACACGTGAGCCCGCACGACTCCTGTTAGCCTGCGTCCCCCCCACCCCCCACCCCCCACCCCCCGCTGGCTCTGTGACATCTTTCTCTTTTCTCATCTGCAACTACAATCCCTTTCACCCCACTCCAACTCCAGGAATCATCCACTCTGTGCTGGACCCTTGACTTCTATGGGGGGCAGGGTCACCTCAGAGAAGAGGGCTTTCATGCACATGCACTCAGTTCTGAGCAATGGTTGTCTCCTGCCGAGGGGCGGAAAGAAGGCCAGTCAGATGGGTAAGCAGCCAGGCTCGCTCTACAGACTGGTATTCCCGCTTCCCCTCCGGGCTTCCTTCCACTACTTCACTCTGGAGTTCTGTCTGCAAACCACAAGCTGAAATAACACAGGGAACCCTAGGCACTGCCCAGTAAATACCTGGCGGGAGATAAGGAGCTTGGGTATTTACACAGAGGGTTCCCATCTTCCTCCTGCAGATACAGGACTCTTACTAAGGAAGCAAGAACATTGCCTATATCCTGTTTCTCCTGGCTATTATCCCTGCATGGGGTGGCAGGGACATAGAGGGGGCACATAAGGAATGGGGTGTTTCTTCTTCTAATACTCAGACAAACTTCAAGGTGGCTCATTCTTTATGCCTGGAGGCCATTTAATGGAGTTATCATACCCATGTCTACCACAGCCCAAGGGCGGGAGGGAGCCCATGTGAAGAACGGGATGGCTGCGGGGTTGGACCACAGCTTGATTTTGGGTCCAGGTGCAACTTAAAGACCTAACAGGGCAAGTGCAGTCTTTTATATGTGCTGAGTCCCAGCTCCCAGCCGGACAATAGTTCTCCCCTGCCCCCGACTCATCACTCAGTCTTGGACTACCTATGCACCTTAGTGGGACATTGGGGCTCAGAGCTCACATCAGGGCTGAGTCCAAGCGGAAGTTTGTGACTTCGCCTGGGAGTCTATGTTGACAGCCATGCAGTCATTCTCCCGTTTTGCCGTTGGTATCTCAATCTTCCTTTGGAGAATCCCTTCTTCCTTTTCACGCTCTCACAGATACGCTGGTTCTAAATTCCTGTCCACTACAGCTGCTGGTGGTGACCTTAGCACAGACGTCAGCTCGCTCTCATGTCTCCAGCCTCGGCGATGGGCTCAGAGAAAAATCTGTCACCACAGGGAATTTCTGTTTGAACTGTTAAAAAGTGTGTGTGTGTGTGTGTGTGTGTGTGTGTGTGTGTGTGTGTCTGCAAGAAGCACAAAGCAAAGTAAATCCCAGCCCCAGGATGGACTTGAGGGTGCCGGCCCAGCACTGGCTAAAGCCAGATTAAAGCTGTCACTCACACCACCGTCAAGTTAGGATGTGGCATCTGTGATCTTTAAACTCATGTTCAAGTGTGCATGGCCGGTCACATTAGTGAGTCCTTCCTGCAACTTCTGTGAACCTAGAACTCAAGTTCATACGTGGGGCTCACCGAATGCTTCTAGCACCTGCCCTGTGGAGGAGACTCTCAGAATAATGCCCACACAATGCTCCTCAGAAGTAGAGTCCGTGCTCACACTCAAACCACACTCTGTCCACTGCTCCCTGATGTCTTCAGACCTCGGTGATATATCTGGCTCCCTGATCTCCTTGTCAGGCTTTGATCGTATTTAGAATTGCACTCATTATCTGTCTCTCTGTGTGTATGCACATGCTATGCTATGTATGGAGGTCAGTGGATAACTTGTGGAAGTCAGTTTTCTCCTTCTACCTTGTGGGTCTTAGGGGTCCCACTCAGGCTGTTAGGCTTGGCACCCACTGAGATACCCCACCAGCTCCTAAACAGCCTTTAAAAGCTAAACAATTCTGGACTCTTATTTTGAGACAGGGTTTCTCGGTGTAATAGTCCTGGCTGTCCTGGAATCACTTTGTAGACCAGGCTGCCCTAGCACCCACAGAGATCTGCCTGCCTCTGTCTTTCTAGTGCTCGGATTAAAGGTGTGCACCACCAAGCCTGGCTTCTTCTGCATATTTTTGGTCTCTTCCAGGCCTGCCTTCTTTCGGGCCCCTTACTCCCTGCTCTGTTTCTCTCACACAGCTCTTCTGAGTCTGAGAATGCTCCCCACGTGGCCCGCCCTGGGCCTGCCCATCCCCCAGCCTAACCCCTATTCTTCTGTTTTCCTAATATCTAGGCATCTGTTTTTCTAATATCCAGGATAGGGATCTCTTGGTGTCTGGAGTAGCAGCTCCGGGTCTCAAGGAAAGTAAACCGAAGTGGGCAGGCCACAGGTGGGGCCCACCTGGCAGAGGCCACAGCTTCGTCTCCTCAAATGAAGAGGATCCTTTTCACGCGACCAGGGGTCACAGCTGTTCCTCCTAGACTTTTTCTTCCTGCCACTCCCATCTCCCATGTCAGGCGACCCTGACTGATAATGTAGAAGACTGTCTAAGGAGGGCCCTGGAAACCATCTGCCTCAGCAGTGGGATTTTCTCTGCCTTTCTTTCCCCTACTCCAGAGGTTCTGAGTCTTGGGATTTGGGGTGGGCCTCAGGCACCTGACAGGCAACCAGCTTCATGGGCAGGCGTCTACTGTGAAACCCTACAGGGAGCGCCCACCTCTGGAACAGCTGGCACTAGTGCTTGACTTTAGAGCGAGCCACACAGATCCTGCCCAGGACCCTCCTTTCCCTCACAGGCTTACAAGCTCAGCTCTGTGCTGCGTTATCTTTGCAATCCTTGTAAATACAGCCGGGGCTCATTAAGCCGTGGGGACCATCCTGTCGGGCCAATTAAGAGATGCTCAAACAGATAAATCAATGAAGAAATAAATGGCGGTTGGCAGGGACAATCTCTCTACGGCCGCTCTTTGGGGTGGGTTTTACAATATTGCTTTGTATGTGTTTTTTTTTCCTCCCCCTAAATAAGCAACATTGTTTTCTTGGGACTCCATCCAAGAACATTAGATAAATAACCGTGACCCAGGTCCAGCTGCTCACAGGAAACCCTGTTCAGGCAGCCAGTGTGGGAGCGGGAGAGCAGGCTGCTTTGATGCATGTGGTCAGGGCACCCATGGTGGTGGCATCTGGGGCTCGGTGTAACTGCTCCAGGCTCAGCAGGCTCTGAATGTGACCTCAGGCTGCAGGTCAAGCCGAAGCCATAGCTTCTTCCTCCTGGACTCTCCTTCCCCGGGGCTCACATTGTTAGCTCTGAGGACCCTCATCTTCTCACTGCCTGAGGGGATCTCAGTGACGTAAACAGTAGAGGCAGTTGCTCTGAGACTCTGCTGGCTTCGCTTCATTGTTGAGGGCAGGGCAGAATCCTTGCTTCTGCCCAAGATGTGCTCTGTGCCTGTGACACACCGTTCCTCCGTCTTTGGGTACTAGATCTCCTTTGCTCTTTCTGCGCATGGAGTTCCATATGGCCAATAAGGTCTATTTTCTATCCGCCCAACTGCCCCGCCCCAACCCCAGAGCAGGCTCCCATCTGCCTCTCTGTCTCTTATATATAGTTTAATCTCCAGTCTCCTCTGAGCCTTCAACTCCTTCTCACTTTCAGCTTTCTAGACATTTGCCAACCTGTCTCCGAGAGAGTGAGTTCAGACCATGCTTCCTCCCCGCCAAACCCTCTACTGCAACCAGAATAAGTCTTGTGTTTTTGTTTGACGACCCCACCCCCCTCTCTAGGACCAACATAGCACCTGCTTTAGACGCCACAGTTCGGCCACCACACTAAGTGCCCTCCCCTTTCCCTGCTTCAATGCATGTCAGAGTCTCTCCGGCATTCAGATGTCACCTCCTTTCTGGAGGCTTGTCTGACTCCCTCCTACACCCAGAGAGCAGGGCCCCGCTCGCCTCTACTGTCCTTGTGACCCACTTGGTGATGGCTTGCCAGCCTGGATGGCTACAGCAGCTGGACTGTGCTTTCCCCACCGTGGAGCTCCAGGCATCTGGAGTACAGGCTCGGGAGGATGTGGGCACATGGTTGAGTGTTTGTTGACACTGAGTTCTGCACACTCTGCAGTGGGATCCTTCTTGGAAGGGCTGCAGTGCGATCGTTAGGCAGCCCATTGGCGATCAGACAAAAGTCGCTTGCGGTCGGTCAGGTCTAGGAGTTCCCCGTGGCCGAATCACTCTGAGGCTATCGATGGGATATAAATCAGTACAGGCTGGGGCCGCCTGGAAACGGCTGGCGGTCTCTGCTCCAAGTCCACTGATGCTATCCAGATGTGGGCTGCTGTGCTGAAGCGTGTTGCTGGTAATTAAACTGACAAGAGTTCCAAGGTGGATGAGGCCGGCGGGCTTGGGCAGGTCACCCTTCTCTGTGGCCCCCATTTCGCCTCTGAGGCTTAGCTAGTTGATCAAACTCAAGTGAGTGGTGGAAGCCCCCTCCGCCCCCCACTGTCCTGATACAGAATATACTTGCAGATTCAGCAGAGCTTTGAGCCCATTACTTAGGGTGAGAATGTTCCCTTGGGAAGTCTATCCCCACCTCAGAATGGAGTGGCAGGTGGGTAGCCTGCTCTCTTGTGGAAGCTGGGAACCCTGAAGTATTAGGGAGGTGGGGGCGCCAATCCAAGGCCAAGCACTGCAGAGGGATGCTCACAGTCTGTTTCTGCGCAAGCTCACACTGTCACTCCACAACTGGATGGCTCTTCTTTCTGGCACATCATGCTTACTGCTGAGACAGCTGCATTCTCACAATCGTGCACACAAACCAACCAGCTTGTGTGGCTTCCTAGGGGAGCGCCCACCACCATTGAAGGCCCCTGCCGGAGCCAGGCACTTAGAAAGACGGAGAAGGAGGAGAGCCAGCTGTTGCTCTCATACAGCTCATTTGCCAGGCTAGGTGGTGGGCCACGCCCCGGGAACAACTTCCCTAAGGGAGATACCTCCTACTGCAGAGAGGACCTGAGGTTACAGCTTCTACATTCGGGAATCACAGAAGGCTTTACTTGAGCATGGCCTTGAATGGTGACAGATTGGACATGTTAAGAGGACAGGTATGGACTTGCTGCATAAACATTTAAGACATAGAAGCAGGTAATTCTGGACAGACCCTTAGTGATCACGTCTAGAGATTTCAATTCATGAAACACACAGTGAGAAATGAAGACCATAGGGCTGTGGCAGCGGGACAAGGAGGAGGGATTCTAAGGCTTAAAGGGGGAGAGGAAGCTGTCTTGGTGCTTCTGTCTGTCTGTCTGTCTGTCTGTCTGTCTGTCTGCATCTGTTCTTATGCAGATGTATTTGGAGACCAGAGGATGACATTAGGATGCCTCCCATCACTCTCCCCCTTATTTTTTTGAGACAGAGTCTCTCACAGAACCTGGAGTTGGACCTGCATTTTGTACAACCCTGGGGTGGCTCATGGGCCTTGGGATTGGCCTGTCTTCACCAGCCTTCATCACTGTGTGACTTACCTGGCCAACAGGATCTTCAAAAGTGACAGTCACAGAACCCGAGACTGGAACTGTAGTGTCAGAGTCAGGGAACAGCTAGTCAGAGGACACACAGTTTCAGTTAGGGGAGTAAACTCAAGAAACAGATACAATGGGGCTTAATGGCCATGTTCTGACCATAACCATATGCTATATGCCAGGTGGCAGATATGCTAATGAGCTGGGCTCAGCTACTTAACATACAAAACGCCATAGCACATAGTATATACATTTGCCAGATAGAAATAAATGCACAGGCAGGGGAGTTATAACTTAGCCAGTAAAGTGCTTGCTATGCAAGTGTAAGGAACCAGGTTCCATTCCCAAGAGCTCAGGTAGAGAAACTGGGTGTGGGGGCCTGCTCTTGTAATCCAGCACTAAGGAGGTGGAGGCAGGGGGATTTCTGAAGTTCACTCACCAGCCAGCTTACCCTACCTGACAAAGTCCAGGCCAGGGAGATGCTGTCTTAAAACAACAAAGTGGGTGGCTTCTGAGGAATGACAGTTGTCTTCTGGCCACCATATGTATATACACATACAAGCACACACATCAGCACATGCATGTGTACCTGCACACACATGGGCACACACCCATCCTCTCATGCCTTACATATACTAAGAAAGCAAGCAAGTAGGCAAAGCCCAGAACTGGGTATATTTCTGGTTATCTACCCTAGTGAGGCTACCTCCACAGGAGCAGTGGAAGCCAGTGTGGCCACACTGTACCATGTGACCAAGCAGACACTTTGAAACAGCCTGGAGCAGAGAGGGCTGGTGGCTCACACCCATGCACCTGTCTCCATATTCCAAATGGTGGCACCAGTGTGTGTGACTCCAGGTAGCAAACAGCACCACTAACCAAGACAGGTGCTGGCAGCCACCGCGACAGGCCAGGAGTGTGCAAACGGGCTCACATTCAGGTGACTGAGGTGTATCACTTTAAAAATCTTTCTCTGCGGCGATAACGGAGCAGCGGGCTCCGCTGGGAGCTGCTTTCCTAGTTACAAAGGGTGGGTCAGGTGGGCTTCTAGGAGTCCACCCCAGTCGACCTTTAAACACTGGCTGCGTAGAGACGGGGCCACAGCCTCGCCTCGTCCGAGTCCCTGTTCCGGTTTGACTGCAGCGCATAGCTCACGTGCTCAAACACTTGGTTCCCGGTTGGTGGCGCCATCTTGGGAGGGTTTGGAGCCTCTGAGAATCGAAACCGAACTGAAGGGAGAGGTCAGTAAAGGCAAGCGCGAGGCTTTACAGCTGGGCTGGCCTCCTGTCCACTCTCTGCTTCCTGCCTGTGGACACAGTGTGGCCGGCTGCCATGTTCCTGTCATCCCGATTCCTCCGCCACAACGGACAGCATCTCTTCTTGAACCCAGAGCGACAGCGAGCCCCCACTTCTCGCTTCTAAGTTGCTTTGTGTTGAGTATTTCCCACAGCAACAAGAAGAGTTACCAATACAGGGAGGGGCCCAATTTAGTGGCTCCCGGATTGGTGGGAGGGTCTCTGCTAACGTGGAGATCTTGTCCACTGTATTCACCTGGCTGGGCCTCCCTGTCTTCTCAGCACAGATCCTGACCCCATGCGCCTGAGAGTCTGAGGATATATTACCAAGCATCAATTTCATAGCTGTTGGGAGTAAAATTAACCCTTTCTGTGCAGCTCGTTACAGCTCTTCAGTCTGGTACCCTGGTAGTGGAGGAGTTTAGGAAAAATAAAAAGGTAAAAGTGGCTGAGCAGTGGACAGGAATCATGGCCATTTTTAGACCTGGTGCTGCAGTGTCATGCTAGCCGCCGGCCCACAGATGTGCTTGGTCTGGCCTGCAGTGGTTTTTTTTGCAACATATGAATGAGTTGTAGAGAGGTTAAAAAGCAGGTCACTTTGTACACAACTCTGAACGTCTGGTTCTTCTTAAAGAAATGTTGTAATGGCAGAGGGGGGCTAAGCAGAGAGGAGGTTTTGGGGAGCACTTCTGAGGAGCACCGGTGGAGGGAGGAATTGGGGAGCACTGATGAAAGGAGCTGGGGAGCACTCCTGGAGAGTACTGCTGGGGAGCACTGCTGGCGGGAAGTACTGGCCTCTGCTGTGGACCCTGCTTCTCGGTCAGGCATGGACCCCATAACTTATCCCAGAGGGTTCTGTTCCTCATTACAGCTTTTAGACGAAGAGCTTAAGTTGCTGCTGGTGCTGCTGGAGTTTTGGCCCTGGCTTATTAAACAGAAATTGATGGCCAAGAGGAAATGAAGAAAGAGGGCAAAGAAGACTGGGTAGGGTTTCGATATTAGAGCCTTGTGTATGGGGGTGTATGTCAGAGAGGCAGAGTTCCATTCCCGAGAGGGACAGACTGAAGTCGCAAGGGGAACCAGGCCTCAGGGTCGTAGGAGACTGGGAACAATGTCTGCAGGGCCACCCGTCCCTCCACAGTCCAGGATAGCCAGTTTACCCAGCATGCACTGTGCCTCGTGCCATCTCCTCAGAAGCTGCCCAGGCAGCGCTAACCACGAGCGGAGGACCGACAGCCCTCCCTCTCACACCCTCCTGTGTTGTGGCGGGAATGTGTCCCTTCAGAGAACAACTAACCATGGAGACTGTGTGACTCAGAGGTTCCACTCCCTGACCCAACCAGGACTCAAATAACCAATTCACCCAGAGAAGCAGTCACTCATAATCTAATAACTGAAAAGAAACAAAACAGTAAAGGGGGAAAAAAACTCTTACGCATAAATGTTCACAGTAGTTTTAGAGTCGTCAGAAGGCAGACGCTATCCGAATGCCCGTGAACTGAATGAAGGCCAGATGGAACAGCCCCGCAGTGGAATACTACCCACCCACCAAGAGGGAGAGACTGGCACACGGCGGGAGAGGGTCAGATGCTGTGCGTCACCCGTGTGACATGTCCAGAGAGAAAGACTTACAGAGACAAAAAAGTGAAGGATGGGGTGCCAAGAGGTAGAGCCAGATGGAGGGAAGGGGGTGCTAACAGGGCTCTAGGGTTCTGGAGGTAACAGTGTTCTGGAGTTGACGGTGGTAGTGGTGTGGTGTTTGTGATTATATCAAAAGTACCGACTTGTCAATCTCCAATGGAGTTGTTGAGGACGTGTGAACTCAATCTGCTTTCAAAACACTAAGTTGCGGGGCTGGCAAGATGGTTTGGTAGGCAGAGGCGATTGCTTCAGAAGCCTGACAGTGTGAGTTTGAGTCCCCGGGGTTCCACATCATGGATGGAGGAAAACAAAAGTTTTTCTCTTGAGCTCCACATGTGTTAGAACACACACGTGTCCCCGAGCCTACCACAGACACAGACACACACAGTAATAATAAATAAAACATTAAAAGTATTTAGAAAACCTTCCCTTGTCAGGGTTAGGAATGTGGTTTAGTTGGCAAAGTGCTTGCTCGGCATGTGTGAAGACCTGGGTTCAATCCCCAGGTTCGCCTAAACTGGTGTAGCAGTGCACACGTGCAATCCCAGCACTCTAGAGGTAGGGCGGGAAGATTGTCACAAGTTCAAGGCCAGCCTAGTCTACCTAGCAAAGTCTAGATTAGGTAGGGCTGTATAGTAAAATCCTGTCTCAACAAAACAAAACAAAACAAAACAAAACAAAACAAAACAAAACAAAACAAAACAAAACAAAATCCTAACCAACCAACCAACCAACCAACCAACCAGCCAGCCAACCAACCAACCAGCCAACCAACCAAAAATGCAGTTTTTTAGCAAGAGTAAAAGCATAGAAACTCAGACCAAGGTCCATCCTGGAGTCGGTCATTAGTGAAATTTGAGAGAAATCTGGAAAGAAATCAAATCAGCATTGACTGAGTGAGCAGGAAGCGTGTCCCTCGAGGGCTTCCGCCTGGCAATGGCGATGTTGAGTCTGGAGTTACTCTTGACTCTGTCTTAGCTGATCCCACTGACGCCACCTTCCAAATTCACCTCGAACCTTCTGTCTTCACCTCTTGGGTTGGCTTCTCTCCTGAGTTTTTCATTACCTACCCACTGCTGGCCAATAGCGTCCACCCATTGTCTTTCACATGGATGTCCACTGACCAGGGGAATCCTGGGCAGCCCCTGACCCTCTGCTTAAGTGCCACAGTGGTGCTGGGGCCCCTCCACACCCCCTGCTCACCCACTTACAGCATGTCCTGACTTTCTTCTTGTCTGCCTTGCCAACCTCAGCCACACCCAGCAAACTGCAGTCGTAACACCTTAGCTGAGGTAGGCCTTCTGCCTGAGCCATCTCACCTAGGCAGTGCCGAGCCCTTCATGCATACATAGGCCCTTGGGGAGATATTTCACATCCAGACAACAGCATACTGTTTTGTCCCCACCCCATGGACTCACACAGGACACAGAAAAAGCAAACCTTAAGAGAAACAGAAAAGAAAAAATGGAAGAGACCTAGGAATACCAAGAAAAAGAACAAAATTCAGACAAGATTCAAGTAGAATGTAAACTGAGGAGACAGATAATGAATGACCTTTTACCCTGTCAGCAAACATGGCCGCCCCATGGGACAGGAGCCACAACCTTCTCAGATTGGGTCTATGCAAAATTCAACAGCACCTCCTCCCCATCCCCCAGCCAGCTATAGACATGTCTTTTTTCTTCTAGGCAGAAACCCCTCAGCTTTCTAGAGGGGTGATTGTAAAACGAGCCCTGCCAGTGGGTTGGGTTAGAAAAAGCAGTCTCCCCATGCTCCTCCCCCTCCCTTCCTTTTCTTTTAAGAACTGCTGTGGTGTGCGTGCGTGTGTGTGTGTGTGTGTGTGTGTGTGTGTGTATGTGTGTGCGTTTGTGCATGCATGCATCTGTGTGTATGTGTGTGCGTGTGTGCATGCGTGTGTGTGTGTGTGTGTGTGTGTGTGTGTGTGTGTTGTCCGAGTGCACATGCCCATGTTAAGACCAGAGGCTGACCTGGAGCATCTTCCACAACCAGTCTATTTTCTGAAACAAACTCTCTCACTGAATCCACAGCGCAGGGCTTCGGCTAGCCTGGCTGGCCGTGAGCCTTCCCAGCACTTCATGTGCTGTCATGCCCAGTTTCTAACGTGTGTGCTGGGGGTCTGAACGCAGGTCGTCATGCTTGTGTGGTGAACACTCTTCAAGCTGAACCACCTCCCCAGAAGACAAGAACTACTGTTCTTAACAGTGATAGCAGCGTTCGTCAGACACATGGCCCTCTGCACAGAGTTAAGCGACTGCCCTATCTTCAGTGCCTGGATCCACCATGGAAGCTCAGCCCCACCACGGAATCCACCTGGCTTTTCCCTCATAAACCATTTTTCACGAGGTGTCAGCTCTTCAGCCTTGACATGAAACGAAGCCTCAGGAAATCCCAGGGATGTTCTCTCGGGTCATAAAGGAGGCCATGACTTTCAAAGGATGGCTTTGCTTGCTCCCCAGAGCCTGTGGCATTATGGAGACCACATGTTCAGTTCTATAAGAAGCTGTTCCCTGGGCTGAGTGACCCTAGACTGGGGAAGAAGGCTGCTCATGGCAATCATCCCTCTGCTGCAAACCAAGCAGGGCCCACGTGGCTTAACTTCCCGCCTGAGCTGGTTCTTCAATTGCCTCCATAGCTAGGGTTTAACAGAGGCTCCGAGAGGGCAGAACAGGGGGGTTCACAGTCATGTGTGTCTGAGACCTGAGCTGGGAATGTAGTGCATCAGAGTGGGTGCTTATTGGGGTGCAGAGTGGGTCTGCTCTGTGGCCATCTGACAATCATTTAGATCGACGTCACCTCTGCAAGAACATTCTAGAACCATCAGGGGTTTAGAGACTTCCCCTACCATGAAATTGTGCTTTACCCCAAAGCAGCATACAATTTTTCAACAAAAACTTATAAAAGTCTGTTAGGAGGAGGAGACTGGTTAGAGAGATATATAAAACATTTTTCCATCTTTCACTTTCATGAAATACCTGGAGCTGGATACATACAAAACAAGTTTCACACACATTTTTGGAGACAGGGTCTCATAGAGCTCTAAATAGCATCCAACTAGCTGCTGAACCTCCTGCCTCTGCCTCCCGAGAGCTAGGGGTGTACCCTTTAGCCTGCCGCATGGCTTTCCTGCCGTAACAGGCTGTACCCTCAAACCATGAGCCCAGATAGACCCTCTCTGTTTCCAGCTACTTTTGGTCAGGTATTTCGTTACAGCCACTGATACAGGGGCTTCACACCCGTGGGTCACAGCCTGCTGCCAGCCATGGAGCGTGGGTCGTGCCATTTTCTTCCTGTCTGTACCCAGCACCCAGGCACACAGCCTTCTCTGCCTGGAAGCCATTATGTCCTTCCAGACCCTTCTCCTGAGAGGACAGGGGTGCCCCGAATTTCAGTGAGTTAAACAGATGAGGATTTATGGAAGGAAATAGAGGCATGCCTCCTCAGACACCCTCCTCTCCTTGCAACATGTCCACATATTTCTGAAGTCCCATGTCCCAAATGGAAGCATTGGTGTTAGGCCCTGACCCAGTCTCCTTGGCTCTTCCTGCTCCTAGGACACACACCCCTGCTGCCTTGACTTCCGGCAGTGGTGGACTGTACCAGGAACTGTGAGCCAAAATACACCTTTCCTTTATAGGCTGCTTCTGTCAGGGCGTTTTACCACAGGGACAGGAAAGTGGTCAAGGAACAGGAAGGAACCCTGATGTTACTGAGCTCTGCAAGATAGTGCTGTCCACTTCAGTCTAGACAGCACATGGGTCTCTTTATGCTCACAACAAGTCTGACATCTCTGAGGAAGAAAAAACCCATATCCCAACCACCTCCTATCAAAGCCAAAGAAAGGACAGTACATAGACTACACAAGTCAGAGGTCAGCCACAGAAATAGAAGTTTTAGTTGCTGCAGTCACTATAATCTATAGCTAACTGGGGCTTTGTGTGTGCGTGCTTCTGTGTGTGTGTGTGTGTGTGTGTGTGTGTGTGTGTGAGTGATTGAGTATGGAGATGCATATGAATATGTATTCATGTGTGCATGTGTGAATGTGTGTGTATATGTTGAGAAACGTGTATTTTTTAGTATAATCATTATTAAAAGAACACTGTGTTATCCCAGAAAACTTTAAGACCTAGACTCCCTAGAATTCAAGCCACTTAACACAAATATTTCCATTCTGGGGCATGAATGGATGGATGATGTGTGATAAAGTGGGGGTCTGCTTTTCCACCTAAGCTCCACACTTACAGAGCTCCCTGGGACCTGGGGTACCTGTACTCCACAAAAGGGGTGCATCGGTAGCTCCTGTCACCCCTGCCTCATCAGCAGAAGACTGTGAGGCCACTGATGTTCCCAGGAGCAGAAAATGCTGTGTTAGAAGGTGGCAGGACACACGGCTGGGGATGAGACAGTCTTCTTTGTGACAGATGACAACAATCCCATTCTACTGTGTGACTTCCACTACTTTACTATTAAAATACATAGACGAGCTTGGGATACGGCTCAGCTGGTAAACTCTCACCTTGCAGGCATAAAGCGCTGGCTTGACCCCTTGTGCCACATAACCCAGACACTGTGGTACACCTATAGTCCCAGAATGTGGGATGTGGAGGCAGAAGTTCTGGGTCACTTTAGGTCATGTAGGGACTTTGAGGCCAGCCTGGGCTACGTGAGACCCTGTTTCAAAAGAAAGAAAGAAACAAAACACCAACCAACCCAGAAAACAAAGGAAACATCAGGCACAGCAAGCATCTCATTTAACCCCTCAGATGCCAGCCCGGGGCCTTCATCTTTAGCTGTGACCTCCTCAGCACTCCTGTTTGTCACCGCAGCTTCTCCTCACCGGTTCTGAAACCTGCTCCTACCCTGCCTCCATTCTGTTCTCCTTCCTTTCTCCATCTTGGTGCTGAGGGTTCACATTGACCCCGCCCAAGAGCATCTGTGGCTTCCTGCGTACAGATGTCTACAGAGAGGCTGTCCTTTCTCAGACTGGTGATGGAGACCCCACCCTCCAGATCTGGGTCCTCCACTTCTCTGCCTTACTGCCTTTTACAAACCCTACAAGTTTCCACTTTTGGAGTGGGTCACAGGGTATTTATCTACAGTCACAGACACTCAGAAGCCTGGGGCAGGAGGGGTCTTGGAGTTCAAGAACAGCCTGGTATGATGATTGGAAAGAGAAAGGCCTCCACAGGCTCACATGTGAATACTTGGTCCTGTTTAGGAAGGATTAGAAAGTTCTCCCTCCCCTCCTCCTCTCCCTTTCTCTCTCTGTCTCCCTCCCCCCTCCTCACTCCTGCCTACTGATCAGGATATAAGATCTCAGCTGCTGCTCCAGTGCCATGGCTGCCTGCCAGCATGCTCCCTGCCCTGACGGTCCTAGACTAACCTTCTGGCTGTTGTAAGCAAGCCCTGAATTAAATGCTTTCTTTTATGAGTTGTCTTGGTCACGGTGTCTCATCACACAACAGTCAGACACCAGGGCAACCTCATCCCCGCCCCCACTTCCACCCTGAAAAAAAAATTATCCAGTTAACCAACCAATTAACCAAATCAAAACTACTTAGAGTGTGTCAGTGAATGAAGAGACTCGTGAATGTTCTCACCGGCGGTGTGGGACTGTCCCAGCTTGCAGCTATCTATAAACCACAGCACCACAGCAGCTGCCTTTGACCTTCAGGGAGAAGGAGGGTCCTTGCAGAGCCTCAGGCACCTTGAAGCAAGAGAAGTCTAGAAAATAGGGGCTGGGGCTGTAGCTCTGTGAGAGAGTGCTTAGCAATAAATTATAAAGAAATGAAGGAAAGGAGCTGGGAGCCATCTGCCTGCCAGGCCTTCTAGAACCATGGGAGAAGGAGCCACAAAGAGCAGAAGTTGAGGAGTGGGGGTAGGACGGCCAAGGCCTTGCTATGGTTGCTCAGCAACCCTGTCCTTCACTGCCACCCTGTCACCCTCTGGAGCCTCCTGTCACTGCTGTGCAGAGCAGCCTGCCTCAGACTCAGCGGTTCCCAGCTTGGATGCCTTTATAGACGAAGCCAAAGACCCTCAGTCAATCATGGCAACTCCTCGCCTACAGCAGACCTGCTTAGGGTGAGGGTGCTCCACAAGACAGGGAGCCTGGGAGTCCATTGGACACCCTGCAGCATGGTCACACAGCCCAGAAGGAGTTAATAAAAAATAAGCTGCCAGGCGGTGGTGGCGCATACCTTTAATCCCAGCATTTGGGAGGCAGAGGCAGGCGGATTTCTGAGTTCGAGGCCAGCCTGGTCTACAAAGTGAGTTCCAGTACAGCCTGAACTACATAGAGAAACCCTGTCTCGAAAAAACAAACAAACAAACAAACAAACAAACAAACAAAAGCTATCTGGAGATAGAGGAAGACACTTGACAACAAGCTCTGGTCTCTACATACATGCACAAGGGCACATGGAGCCCCTTACACACACACTCACACACACACACACACACACACACACACACACACACACCAGGATGGGGGTTATAGTTTGGCTGGTAGAATGCTTGCCTAACATGTTCTAGGCCTTGGGTTCCATCCCCAACATAACAGGAACTGGGCAAGGTGGCACACGCCTGTAATCTTAGCACTCAGGAATGGGGGCAGGACAATCCAAAGTTCAAGGTCCTCAGTGGCTATGTGTGTCGTTTAAAGCGCTATATGAAACCCTGTCTCAAAAAAAAAAAATTAAAACCCTCCATAGAAAAATTCAAGAAGTATTTCTGACGTCAGCTTTGATAATCCCACAGGGGTCTCATTTTCCTATTCTGTTTGAGACCGAGGAGTAGGGGGCCGTGGGGTGTGTTGGGCCTAATCTGTTTCCCTGGACGTTGAAAGGTGAGAACAGGCAGGCTGGGTCCTGCTGGAGCTGTGTTCTCACTGTAAGTGTGTGCTGGCGGCGAGAAGCCCCGTAACTCCTCTTTCCAGCTCCTCAGAGAAACCCAGGGGGACCTGAGCCGCTGACAGCCTGAGGGGAGGCAGCTCCAGGCTGCAGCCTCAGGCAATCCTGGACCGGCAGCCTCCTCACCTTGCCCTCTCCTCTCCACGCTCTCTGTGGCCTGTGCCTCCCCCCGACCCCACCGACTCCCCACTGGTGGGTTCTTTGGGGGCATCTCCTTTACTTTGAGGTAAATGCTGAGATGGCTCTGGTGACTTAGCTAGTGGCCAGTCACCCAGGGGGTCTTCCGGTCTCTGTCTAGCTCAGCCATCCCATCCCAATCTCCTAGGACCCCCGAGGACCTGAAATCTGTTCCTCAGCCTCCCCTGAACACGAAGACTATGGCTGGTTAAGGGAATCTCAGGTAGTCAGAGGCAAAGGGGGCCAGTTGGTCTGTGCCCGCCAGCAGGATTGCTGGATTGGATGGCAGGTCTTTTATGAATATGTGTGTGTGTGTGTGTGTGTGTGTGTGTGTGTGCAAGGTGTCCTACAACCTGTGAGAGTAAATTTTCTCTTTCAACTGTGTGGGTTCTGAGGATGGGATCCAGGGTTTGGCAGAAAGTTTTTATACACTGAGCCTTCTCCCCAGCCCCAGGTACATTGTAAAAAAAAATTCTTTTGAGGACTTTTGTATCATTCCCTATAATGACTGTACCATGAAATCAGCATATTGAAAGAAACCTCCACATCCTTTATCACTATTCATCAGAGCCAAGGTATGGAAACAGCGTAACTATCTAGCAACAGACGAGCGGATGTAGAAAATGTGGTCTAAAGAGACCAGCAGAATACCACTCAGCCATGAAAAAGTACGATTCTGTCATTTGCCAAACTCTGCACTGATGAGCAGGGCCCAGCGTTGAGCGTACCGGGCTCGGCTCAGACAGGGGAGTCCCTCGGGACTGAGCTCACTTGTGGATATCCACACGCCGATATGAGAGAACAGGACGGTGATGACCAGAAGCTACGAGAATAGAGGGGTGGGAGAGAAAGGGAAAGGTTGATGGGCTGGGCTAGGAGCGGACACATTTGGTCAGAGAGAGTAGGAGGAGGAGGCCTAGAGTTCTGCTGCAGAGCAGAGGCCCAAAGCTAGTAGTGATTCACTGGAGCAGGGTCTGGTGGGGTGGGGGTGGGGATGGGAGTGGGTGGGGAAGACTGCTAGGAAGGTCCATTTTCGGCAGAGGATGTGATCACTGCTCTCATGGGCTCATTGCAGCTGCAGTGACCCACGGGAGACTCACACAGGGTCTGGCCAACAAGAACAGTCAACGTTCCAGCAGACAGCACTAACAGGACTCTGTGGGGCGGGTGGGGAAGCGGGAGGGAACTGAAGGGAAAGTGGGTTCTTGAGGACTGTGGGGCATGGGTGGGAGAGTTGACAAGCCTGAGATCAAGATACAGTGTTTACATGTATAACATTGTATATGTGTATACAAAAAACCCCAACATATTTCATGCATCAAAACAGCTAGAGGCCATTTGGACTCTGCCACAAAAACAATACACTGGATATGCCAATTACCTTGTTTTCATCTTTACAGAATGTTTACATTGTACCTCACAAGCCTGGATTGACTATTACGTGTCAGTTAAAAACAACACTTTACCAGGCTGGGGATGTAGAGGAGTGGGTAGAGTGCTTGCCTAACATGTGGGAAATGTTGGGATTTAGCCCCAGGACCCCAAGACCAGGCTGGGGGCAATGCACACCTGCCATCTCAGCACTGAGGAGGCAGAGGCAGGAGGACCAGAAATTCGAGGTCATCTCTGGCTGCAAAGCAAGTCCAGGGACACTCAGGATTTCATGAGACGCTCAATCCAAAAGAGAAAAGTACGGTAGAGGAGCAGGCATTAGCCGGGACTGTCCCGGTAATGTGTAACATGTGGCCACTTCAGCTATAAGCAGCTAAGGAAGACACTAAGGGGGAGGAGCATCAGGCACGGAAGGAATTGCCCCCCCCCATATGTAGCAGGCTCAGTACAGCATAAACGTGGCTGCATGAAGCAGTAGTCCATTCCAGCCGACGGCTTCCTCCAAGATCTGACCTTGCATTTCTTCCAGTGTGCTCGGGTCCATGCAAGGCAGAGAGCTCTGCAGAGCCTTCCAGTGTGAGTGGTGCCCTGGCTACCTGAGCCAGGTCATTGTAGTCACTGCCCTTCATTGGCAAGATCCCCAAAACCTGTCTGTTCCAACCTGGGTACCAGTGTACATCATTAGAGGTGTGGAGAGCCGTTTGTGGATGATGTGGAACAATTAGATACTTCTTTGCAGAAGAACGAGGCCGGACACCTGCCTCCCACTGAATGTGGATGTTTACTTGAAGTGGGACAAATTAAAAAGGGCAAGAGTGCAGCAAAGATCTAAGTTTAACAGTTAAAAGTCAGGGCTGGGATTTCAGCTCAGAGGAAGAGTGTTCTCCTAGCATGCACAAGGCCCAGGGTTCAATCCTCAGCACTGCCAACATTAAACAAACGAATAAGGGTTAAGATGACTGTGCTCTTCAAAGAAAGCATCTGTGTGAATCTCCACGATCTTGCGTTGGAGATGGTTTCTGAGGTGTGACACCAGAATAGAAATCAAAAGGCAGACGAGGGCAAACTGATGAGTTTGGGAGACAAGCTTTTCGGCACTGCTGTGAGGGTTAAACACAAGTGGTTGTGAGCCCCCTGACATGGTGCTGGGAATTGAACTTCAATCCTCTGGAAGAGCAGCAAGTGCTCTTAACCACTGAACCATCTCTCCAGCCCCACCTTAGTGGACTTAGAAGAGGAGCTGACACCAGAAGAGAGCATCAGATCCCATTACAGATGGTTGTGAGGCACCAGGTGGCTGCTGGGAATTGAACTCAGGACTTCTGGAAGAGCAGTCAATGCTCTTAACTGCTGAACCATCTCTCCAGCCCAAAAGTATTTTCTTTTTAAATTCATGTGTATATGTGTGTGCCAAGCTATAATTACAAACCCCGCTGCCTGGCTCCTGTGGCCATCCCAACATGGAGGGCAGGCTTCTGATGTCAAGGGGGAAACTGAGGCCCAGAATCATGAAATGACTCTTGAGATTACAAGCTGGATACAGTGGACCCAAAGGACTTGGCTACGGTCTTAGTCAAGGGCTGAGGGAGTGCTAGATCTAAAGTCTCTCTAAGCCACCCCAGCTCCAAACATCCATGTTTGGTGTCCCTGTAGTCACTGCCCGGCACCCTGGCCTCCAGCCCAGGACAGATTGGCATGGAGTTCAAAGGTGCAGGACAGCTGAGCATCTGTGGCTTCCCTGGGCTCTGCTGAGCAAATGTCAGAGATTCAGTGTTGAAGCCACCTGTCCTGTGGGTGGTGGCTTCCTGGGACACAGTCTGTCCTGGATCGCATGGGCAACTTGTCACACAACACAGAGCCAGGCTGTGCACACAGAGTCCAGGAAGGGGTGGAGAGTGTTCTGTGCCAGCCGGAGACTGAGGGGCTCCCCAAGGGAGCCTTCCAGCCCAAGCCTGGCTGTTCGTAAGACGGAACCTCAGGAAGAGACAGCAGCCAGAAACTCAGAATTCCCTGGAAAATGGTGCTGGGAATCTCCAGCCTCGGGGCAGTCGGAGCAATCAAAAAGCAACCAAAGTGCCCGGAATAAAGGGACATTCAGCAAATGTCACCTCCCTCCTCTCCTAAGCAATGTGTGCACTGGGGCCTCCTACCCTTCTTTTAAATTGACTTCGTTATTTGTGTGTGAGTGTGTAAATGCCGTGCTCCATTAATAGCTGCGCCTGTCCCCAGTCGTCAAGCCACCGTCCTGGCCATGCAGGCTCTGGGTGGCTGCTATCAATGCTCCTAATGTATGGGAGGATTATTTCTCATGGTAATGACACATGTTGCTATGCCGAAGGCTTATGTATTAAGGCTTAGTCCTTAGGGCTGCGCCTTGGGAAGCGGTGGTATAAAAGCATAAGAGGTGAAGGTCTAGGGTCTGGAGAGAGAGCTCATTGGTTAAGGGCACTTGCTGCTCTTCCAGAGGTCCTGAGTTCAGTTCTTAGCTTCACACCAGGTGACTTATATAACTCCAGCTCCGGGGCATCTAACACCTTTTCCTGGCCTCTGTGGGCACATGCACACATGTGCACAGACTTATACACATAGGCATAAATAAAAACAGAGATTCTAAAAAGAGGCAGGGCTTAGTGAGTTGGCGGTCTGAGGAGATGGGAAGGGTGCCCGGGAAGGAGATTATGGAGGAGCAGTGGATGGTGGTTGGATACCGAAGCCCGGAGGGATGAGACCCCGAGTTTCTGTGCCGAGGGAGGCAGAGGAGACATACCTAAAGTGTCCCAAATGTGAGATGCTTTTGAAATTTGAAACCACCCCTGCTAAGGGAGGAGGCAGTGTACCAAAACAAACAGGTAAACCAACACTGCACTGAAACCCAAAGCACCCAAGGGGGAGGCAGGCCGGAGGAGGCGGGGGCGGGCAACGCTCTGCAAACACGTCTAACTAAAAAGGACTTGACGGGTCTGAAAGCACCTAGAGCCACTGGATGTCGGAGGCAGTCTCCAAGGGAAAACTTACTGACATGATTTTTATCTCAATTCTAACTGCAGCCACATGGTTTTCATTTCTTCTGGCTCATCTACGCGGGGATGTACCCTGTGTCCACCCCCGGGACTCCCTGGGGATCAGGCTCCTGGCGCTGGGCCTAGTGTGCAGGTGGGGTTAATAAATATTTGCCGGCAAGATGAGTGCCCCAGTGAGCACAGCCAGAGCGCAGCTGGAGTGCCTCTTTGCAAAAGTTTATCTTTGGAATTTGCACGGAGTCAGATCCGTTCTTCCTGGTTGTACAGTTCGCTCATTTAGACCAGCGAACAATCATGTGACCATAGGCCACGTTAAGACGGCACCATCCCATGATCGATTAATTAATTAACTAATTAGTTAATTCCCTTCCCATTCTCTGTCACTCTCCTATGATCTGCACTAGCCACACACCTGTTCTCTTTTCTTACAGTTGTTATTAATTTTTTCATATGCTATGCTATGATCATTGTCTTTTTCCCTCCCTCAGCCCCTCCCAGAACGTCCCTTCCTCTCTCTGTCCAACTTTACATTCTCTTTTTCTCATTCAAGAAAAAAAAAATAGACCACAAAAATGAAAATCAAAACAAGCGAAAGACCAATAACACGCACACAAAAATGCCCAAAGAAAACAAAATGAGAGAAAAAGTCCACATCAAAATAAAACCTCATGGAGTTCATTTTGTCTTGGCCAAATACTCCTCGGCACGAGGACTGCCCCGGAGGGCAGGATGATACGCCCACTGGTATATCATTTCTTTGGAGAAAAGGGATTTCCCCTTTGCCAGTGGGTATCAATTGCAGATAGTTCCTTGGTTAGGGATGGTACTCTGTGTCTACTGCCTCCTCTCAGTGCTGGCACCCCACCTGGCTGTTCCTACAGTTTTTAAAAAAGCAGTGGAGAAATATGTGTAACATAGGACTGGCTACAGGGCTCAGCAAGTAAAGGTGCCTGTTGCTAAATCTGACAATGTGAGTTCAATCCCCAGGGCCCACATGGCGGGACGAGAGAGCTGACTCCTGCAAGTTGTGCTCTGACCTTCACCTCTCACCATAATAAAATTTACTATTTAACGCCCCCCCTCCCTTGAGACAGAGTCTTGTTATGATGACCTGGCTACCCTTCAACTTGCTATGTAGACCAGGCTGGCCTTGAGCTCACGGGCCTCCTACGTGCTGAGATTATAGGTGTGTGCCACCACACCTGGTTCTGTTTTCAGACAGGTGTCACATTTTTGTTCAGTCTGTGAGACACTATACAGCCCAGAATAACCTTCCTGAAGCAGTCTGAGTTGCTATGACTATAGGCGTGAGCCACCACCATGCCTAATCTCACCATTATTTTTGTTCAGTGACATTAAATATATTTATAATCTTTGCGGCCACCACCACTGTTTCTTCCCAGAACCTTCTCATTATCATAAAGAAAAACCGTACTCACTAAGGTGTAACTACCCCTCACCCCCCACTGCCCAACAACATCTATTTGACTTGTATCTTTGTGACTCCGCAGACTCCCAGCATCCCTCTCTCTCACACAGCGTCTTCTGTTTCTTTCCTTTCTGGCGTGTCTCACGTGGCCTGCCCCCAAGGTCCACCTATGTTATTTGAATGAGAAATGTCCCACATAGGGTCATGTCTTTGAATACTTGGTTCTTTTCTCCTGGAACTCACTCTGCAGACCAGGTTGGCCTCAAACTCAGAAATCTGCCTGCCTCTGCCTCCCAAGTGCTGGGATCACAGGCCACCACTGCCCTGTGAATACTTAGTTCTTGATTGGTGGCACGGTTTGGGGAGGGGGTGCGGCCTTCCTGGAGGAAGTATGTCAGAGGGGCAGGCTTTGAGAGCTCATAGCCTCATCCTCCTCCCTGTCCGCTTCCTGGGTGTGGGTAGAGATGGGAGCTCTCAGCTTCTGGCTCTGGCTGCCCGCTGCCAAGCCATTACGGGACTATAAGCCAATAAACGCTGTCAGTTGCTTTTGGTCATGATATTTTATCCCAGCTACGGGAAAGTAACCGAATAAGCATGTACCAGAATTCCCTTCCTTTTAAAGCCTGCATAGTATTCCAGTGTGTGTCTCAGCTCGTATCTCAGCAGCTTATTGGACACTTTGGTGGCAGCCATCTTTTGGTGGCTAATGCGGAGTCATGATTTTATGAAAGCTGGCGTACAGAGATCTAAGGGTCTGCTGCGCCCTCCGTCCCCATGGTTTTGCCTCTATGCCGTTAAGCAGAGGCAGTGAGATTACAGTGTGCTCTTCGGTGGGCGCGGCTTTCTTCTTTACCTTGGCACAGCTCACTGAATCTGCTCACGCTGTTCTACGTGCTGTGCTTTCTCCGGTTCCACCTCCCTCCTCCATTCCATCTCTCATGCTGGAACTCTCCTCTACCGCAGCAGCAGCTAACTGCCCGAGGCAGGCGACCCAGAGCAGGGCGCTTTGCTTAGGCTCTTGGTTTCAGTCTATTACGGAAAACTCACACTAAGTAATAAAGGGATCTGAGCTCGATCCTAGAGCCCCCATAGAATAACTGGTGGGATGGCATGGGGCTGTAGTCTCAGTGTTGGGAAGGCAGATAGAAGAGAATCCTAGGGCTTTCTGGGCGGCCAGCCTGGTCTACCTGGAGGATTCTAGGTCAGTGAAGGAACTTGTCTCACAAAACAAAGTAGATGGCTTTTGAGGAATGACACCAGAAGTTGTCCTCCGGCCTCTGCATACATGTGCCACTGTGTGTACTCCCATATACATGGATACACACAGACACACAGACACAGACACACACAGACACACACAGACACAGACACACAGACACACACACACACACACACACACACACACACCACTCACAATACAATAGGATAATTTGAACCAGTTGTTTAAACACACAAGGCTTCGGGGGACATTTCTCCTTCTGACTACACAGCTTTGCACGGGTTTCATGCAGAAATGACTTGCACTACCCAGGAGTGTGTGTAGATTCTATGTAGATACTATGACATCTTGTAGTTAGCATTACTGTCTGTGTGTTGGGTGCACTGCTTCCTCTGTCGGTACCAAGGGCCACACTTAGGTCATCAGGCTTGTATGGCACCATCTACTGGGCCATGGTCACTTGAGAGAAGGGACCTAGATTTTGTTATCAGTGGGGTCCCTGGGGCCAGTCCCCCTCCACACACTCAGGGGTGGCACCTATACTGTTCCTCTTTTTTCCTCCCTGGAGAGCTTCAGATGCACCTCTTCATTGTCGAAGCTTGAGCATTTAGAGGGTATTACTCTTGCTATTTGACAGCTGACTGCGCTTAGCCAGTGAGAAGCTGTGACCCTGCAGCCCGGTCCCCAGGACCTCAGTTACAGGGCAGGGGCTCACAGTGTAGATATGTTACTTCCAGACAAAAGGCCCGAGCATTAGGCCCGTTTGCCAGAGGAAAGGGCCAAAGCCTCCCATGTCTGAAGGCTCAGCCCCCAGTGGCCTGTGGGCTGTCTCACAGATGCAAAGCTATTGTTTGAAGCCATGGCCCCGCGCCCCAACTGTGCTGACATCTGCAAGACTTTTCTGAGGAAGACAATGGGAGGTTAAGACATAAAACAACAGAGGCTTCTGTAAGACCCCATGGGTCGGAGCTGAAGGCGCCTGCCAGCCTTCTTGGGCAACCCAGGCTGGGACAGATGTAAGAGGCCAGCACCGTGCCTACAAACTGTCACGCCTGCAGTTTATGGAGAGCTACCAAGACAGGAGTCTGAGGGCTGGCGAGAAGCACACGGAGCATGTACTGCTTTCGCATGTGGGTGCTGGGTATTAAACCTGGTCTACTCAGAGCAGGAAGCCCTTCCCCACTGGGCCATCTCTCCAGCCCCACACTCTTTCTGATCTTACTATCTTGTATCCATGTACATTCATTGCACACAGTCCTGCGTTTCATGAGGAAAGTTTTACTCAAATAGATTATGTACTTGGACTTGAGTTTGGTTCCCAGTGCTCTACGTCAGGTGTCTCACAACCACCCATAACTCCAGTTCCAGGGGATCCGGTACCCTCTTTTGACCTTTGGCTTTCTTGGGCACAAGCACTACCCCCCCACACAGACACACATATACACATAATTAAAAAACAATGACAGTCCATCGTAAAACTTTTAAAAAATATTTATTTCTTTCATGTGCATGAGTATTTTGCCGGCAGGTACATACATGTGCCATGCATGTGGCTGGTGTCGGTGGAGTCAGGAGAGGGCCTCAGTTACCCTGGAACTGGAGTTATGGATGGTTGTGAGCCACCATGTGTATGCTGGGAACTGAATCTGGGTCCTCTGCAAGAACAGCAGCAAGTGCTCTGAGCCACTGAGCCTATGAAAAGAAAACTAAAAACCAACAGAGCCAGCAACAGCCAGTCAGGTTTGTGAAAGAGATTCCAGAGACCTGTTCTTGAATTTGGTGGGGGAGGATCAACAAAGATGGAGGCTCAGCTTGGGTATCCTGCATTCAGGCCCTCCCTCCCTGTGTTTCTCTACTCAGTCAGCTTCTATTGACAGACTGACCAGTCAGGACCAGAGACATCACAGACATTTCTTGAAAAAAAACCTACCATGTGCCAGGCAGGGCCTGCCTCCTAGGCTGGCCACCCCCCAACAGACACCATGCCCATCAAAAGAAATGATGCTAAATCCATCTATGATTTGTTGAGATTCCCCACAACCACACCTATGTGCTCTTTACTTGAAAACACACACACACACACACACACACACACACACACACACACACATTTGCATTCACCTACAGAATACAAATACTGAGAAAGTCTAAGGAAAGCCAGGGTGGTGGGGCACACCTGTAATGCCAGTGCTTGGGAAGCTGAGGCAAGAGGATTGAGTGTTACAGAGTAAGGGTTCTTAAAAAAGAAAAAGTCGGATGCATGACACCCAGTCCAATCTGGACATTTAAACCATGCACCAAGGCTACCGTTATCATAACTCCTGCACAGGAGGCTGGAGGAGGCCGCTCAGGCACTCTCCTCTCTCCTGTTGCTGAGTACAACTGGAATTCCTGCATTCGAAGACTGATTCTTGGCATCCGTGGGGATTGTTTCCCAGGTATAATAAGATTGGAGAAAAGCACAGACAGCAGACTACACTCCCCTCCTATAAACCCAGAAGTAGGTGTCCACAAGAAACTCAGAGACACACAATAGTCCATAGAGGCCACATGGGGGCAGTCATGAGGCACCCAGAGTGGTCCTGGAGGAGGCCCAGGGCAGGGACCTGGAACTCCAGTTCTCTTCAATAAAGTACTAACAAGGGTGCCAGTGGGGACAGGAAAATCTGAAAATAAACAAGATGGTGGTCTCCTCTGCCCGTCTTTGTGGCTGTACTGGTCAGATTTTTTTACAACTTGGTATAGACTAAGGTTATCAAGGAACTTCAGTTGATAAAGTGCCTATTGGGATTAGCATATAGGCAGGTCTGTGGGCTGAGGGGTTAATGATTGATGTGGGAGGACCTGGGCCACTGTAGGTGGCGCACACCCCCAGTCAGCGTCAGCCTCCAGCTTCCTGCCTTGAGTTGCTGTTCTGATTTCTCTCTGTGATAGACTGTGATGTGGAAGTGTCAGCCACGTAAACCTTTCCTCCCCGAGTTGCTTTTGGTCTTGGTGTTCGTTACAGTAATAGGAAGGAGACTAGTCTGGTGGCATTTGGGGTCACGTGGAGCAGAGGATTTAAACAAGAGCCAGTCTCTCAGCAACATACAGGAAAGGCCAAAGAGTCGTCAATGGTCACGCACACACCTTAAAAGAGAAAAGGCAACCCCAAGAGACACACAAATGACAGGTCACAGCTGGGACCAAACTCTGAAAACAGCAATCCTTGGAGAAAAAACACCGTGGTGGACTTCTTACCAGGAATGAGAGCATGGTGGGGGGCGGGGTTGGAGGGAGTGGCACAGATTTTTTTGAATATTCAAAAACCAACCAACCAACCCCCCCAAACCCACCAAAACCATTCAACTCCAAACCCACAATTCTACGTCCAGTGAAAGCACCCCTGTGCCGTGAGAAACAGACATGTCCTCGGATGAGGGAGACTGAAGGGGGTGGCCACTAGTACAAGCATGTGCAAGCAAATTCTGTAAATGGGAAGGAAATAAACACACTGAGCAGAAGCACAGGTGGGGCCAGGATGCAGAGGCAGGGGGATCTCCATGAGTTTGGGGTCAGCCTAATCACATAGCGAGTCAGAGACCAGGGTTACATAGTAGTCCTATCTCAAAACCCAACCCAAATGCATGGGTAAATAAGAGAGGTGCCACGGCTCACACCTATAATCCCAGGATTGGGGAAGACTGAGGCAGGGGGATTGCTGTGAGTTCCAAGAAAGCCTTAACTATTAATATGTTATATGTTCTAGGTCAGCCTGCGTTGGAGTGAGACAGACCTCTGCTTCAAAAGAACCAAAATACAACAGGCCTCCCTTCCCTTAAGTCTAAAAGACTATTGCTCTATCATTGAAGCCAAAATCATAATGTGGGCCAATGCAGGCAGGTCTCAAAATAAATGAAGAAAATATTGATGGCAATCACATGGTAAATTTCAGAATGTGAAGATATGTGAAAGGCATTAAGAGTTTTAGATTTCATTTGATCTGGTAGAGTCATTCTGGAAAACAGTTCAGTATAAAAAACCCAAACAAATATGCACTTACCATACAACCCAGCAACCATCCCCCTGGGCATTTATCTCAGAGAAATGAAATTTTATACACACACACAGACACACAGACACACAGACACAGATACACAGACACACATACACACACACACACACACACACACACACACACCTACAGAGAAGCGTTTGTTACAGTCCCAAACTTAAAACAATGGAAATATCCAACAGTAGACAACTGACAAAACAGGCCATGCTCGATACAGGCCATGAAACGGTGTGCAGAGGGAAAAAGGCATGAGCTATGGAGACACGTGATAACATGGATGGATCCGGAAGGCAGTGTGCAGAGTGTGAGCTGTTGTCAAAAATGCTGCACACGGTCCAGCCCAAGGAGGCCTTAAGATGATAATCTCAGGGGTGTGGAGGAGATCAGCGGACAGGGAAAGCGAGGGCGTTGGGATCATGTAGCTGTGTGCACTCATCATAGTGAGTACGAGGATAATCTATGCATGTGACAGAATGACAGAACTGCAGGCTCACGGGGCCAGAATCAGCTTCCTGGAGTGATGCTGTTCACAGTCCCAGGATGCCACTGCTGAGGGTCTCTGGGGAAGGGACATGGGGCCTCTATGTACTATGTTTCATTTATTTTAGGTTAAAATATGTATTTGCTTCTAATTATGTGTATTCACATATTCCTGCTTGTCTGTATGCGCACCACACACGTGCAGTGCCCAAGAGGACACTAAGTTCCCTGAACCTGGAGTAACAGGTGGTTATGAGCTGTCATGTGGGTGCTGGGGATCGAACCTGGGTCCTCTGGAAGAGCAGCCAGTGCTTTTAAACACTGAGCCATCTGTCCAGCTCCTTATTTTTTATTTTCATTTGTATGCACGTGTGCCTGCGAGAGCTTACATATATGTTTATGCAGGAGCCTGGGGAGGCCAGAGGAAGGCATGGAGTTACAGATGGCTGGGAGCCAGCATGAGGGTGCTGGGAATTAAAGTCAGGGCCCCTGCCAGAGCAGGAAGTGCTCTTAACCCCCGAGTCACCTCTCTAGCCTACGATTTAAAATTATGTGTGTGAGAAGGTGTGTGTGCCCTTGGGGCTAGAAGAGAGCACTGGATCTCCTGGAGCAGGGATTATAGACAAGGGTGAGAACTGAACTCAGGTCCTCTGGGAGAGCAGGGCTCTTAGCCACTGAGCCACCATCTCTAGAGCCCCAGACTGTTTTTATTTTTCCTTTATTGTATTGTTATCGATGTATGTTCATTGTACATAATCATGTTCACTGATTTTCATTCAAGTGTATTATGTATCTGACCAGAATTCTGCCCTGCGTCCTCTCCTTTCTCTACAGTTTCCTTGTTTTCCCATGATAGGCTCACTGCTACTTCATATATAGGCTATAAAAATATGTAATAGAATTATAATATATTAAAGTACACATGCCACGGCTGATTTTTTTTTAAAGCACGGTACCTCTCTTTTGTTGAACTCTTCTAGTGTTTGCTCTTGGGACTACAGGATTAAGTGTTCTTCCACGCTTGAGGGAGTCACAGATGCTGGCGCCCTCACAGCTGTGCCTCTTCACACCCTTTGACTCTAACATCCTCCGTTGGTGTGCTTCTGAAGCAGCTTTCTCAAGTCTGGAGCGTCATCCGGAAACGGGTTTCCTTCTTGACTCAAGAAAGACGCAGTTGAATGAGGACTTCTTGAAAGGGGCTTCCTCTTCAGATTCTATCAGCACAGGTCCACCGTCTGACGATGCTCAGGACGCGGTGATGGCGAGGTGCTTCTGCTACTGAATGTTTGGCAGACGTCAGTCAAGGAGCCTTGTGTATGGTGTACCAATTTTTCTTGAGCATTTGTTTTGTTGCTCTTTAATTTATTGTTTTATTTGTTATTAGCGTGTTGCATATGTGTTCATGTGTGCACGTGTGTGTGCATGCATGCATGTGTGCACGTGCGTGTGCGTGTGCGTGCATGTGTGTGTGCATGCACACACACACATGTGAGCACGCGAGTGTGTGCATGGGGGGTACTCACTTTTGCCACAATGAATGTGGAGGTCAGAAAACATCTCTCAGGAGCCCCCTCTCTCTTTCCACCATGGGATCTGGAGATCAAACTTGGGTCTTCACGTTTACCCAGGAAGCACTTTGCCCACTGAACCATCTTGCCAGCCCCATTATTAGGTCTTTAAATGAAAATATCTTACTATGTGAAATGAAAAGTTTCAGTTTATCTTGAACTCAACGAATCCTTTAATAGTACAATGAAGGCTTTTCTTGTGTAGAGAAACTTTTTAATAGCGTCTAATCAATCACATCTCTACTGTTTAGTTTTTCTCTCATTTATTTATGACCGAACAGTTGTCCAGGCTCTACTTAAGAGCAGGACACTGTACCATGCCCGGAGAATTCAGGAGGAAGTAACACACAGCCTTTGATCTCACCAAGCTTTAAAAAGACCAATGGGAAAGGCAGACAGCTGACTGGCCAGTTTTAACAGCCAGTGATAGGAGTTGCAAGAACTCAGCTGTGACTGGCGGGGGTGGGGTGGGGTGGCGATGCCTCTGAGCCCACGGTTAGCAGGGAAGGTCCTAACCTATATGAGGGCTGGGGAGGGAACACAATTATCAGAAAGTTCCAGGTAGGAGAACGGCATTCTCAACAGGGCTGGGCATGTGCCGTTTGTGGAAGCTCAGGAGGGAGAAATGAGCTCTGTGGTGTCGTGTGGGGTAGAGGTGGGTGACATTATGTCAATCAGTGCACCCACCTTGCTGCCTTTTGCAGGTGGTGTGGGGCCCTGGATCTGCTTTATCCCCTGAAATCCACCATGTTGCTTCCTCCCTTCTTTCTTCAGGCAAGGTCTCACTCTATAGCCCAGGCTCTTCTAGAACTCATTATACAGCCTAAGCTAGCTTTGAACTCGCGCCAACCTGCTTGCCTCAGCCTCCCTAGTGCTAAGATCACAAGCCACCAGCCCCATTGTCCTCTTGTGTCTCTTCCCGTTTCTCTGCCTCAAGTGTGAAGTGGGAGCTATGTGCCAGCCCCCAGCAGGAGGCTCTTTAGAAATGGTGGACTCGGGTCCTGTAGTGGTATAAGAATTAGCATTTGTACAAGGGAGAGCCACGTAAGGAGAGCTCAGGACCTGTGTGGTCACAGCAGTGGCCCGATGACTTCTCATGGGGAGTCAGCACTGGGCCGGGATGAAGGACTTTGGTATTCTCTCAGCAGTACTGAGAGGAAGCAGGTACCCAGTGTGGGAGATGTGTACGTGCTCCGAGGGCCGCCGGAGTGTGGGTTCACGGCATCGCCAGCACCCAGCAGGCTGGAGAGTATCTTGGCTGGTATAACTGTGCATAGCTTTTAAAAACCAACTAACCAACCGACAACAACAAAGACAGATGGATGTCTGTATAGGAAGAGAGCCAGCCTCCAAGGCATGTCCTGGGTCTTCTCTTCGGCTATCTCAGCTGTGCTGGGGAGTGACACCCCACAAGCCTGCTGGAAGCAGCACAAAATTACCCAGCTCACCTGTGCTTGTTTCAGTACTGTCGACAGCAGTGTCCTTGTTGGTGTTCTTGTTTATACGGTGTGGCCATATTGTGTATATTATTATCATTATTGTTGTGCGATGGCGTTATTGTTTGGGTGGATGCGGGTGTTGTTTGTAGAGCTCTTGTTTGTGGTGTTGTTGGAAGCCGTGCTTACGGTATTGTGTTGTTGGTCGCAATAGTCTCCTTAGGACTGTTGTTTGCATTTGGTGGTAGGTGGTACTGTTATTGTTATTGCTGGTGGTGTTGTGTGGTAGTGTTTTGGTGGGTGGTGGTATTGCTTTGTTGGTGTCGACGTTGCTTTGGTGCTTATGTTTGTGTGTCTGTATGTGTGTGTATACAGAGGGGTTGAGGGGCAGTGCGGTGGGAGCCACACAAGTGATTGGCCCCGCATGACAGCTGCTGCCAGCCTGGTCTACACGAGAGCTGCTTTCTTCACTCCAGCCACTTAGGTGGTTTAGATTGCGCCTCTGACCCAGAAAGAGTTAAAATCTGTTGCTACTTTGTTTCCAATCCAATTATCCGTAAACGAAATTGCAACTCAATCAGTAACAATACAAGCTATGA
>OZ030015.1:35024956-35027456 GCA_964023405.1 Apodemus agrarius | reverse complement strand
CCTCCTCTCCTGTGGAACTCCACACCCTCCAGAGCCAGAAGATAACTCACTAGACAAGGGATCTAAGGTGAGGCCCAATATCCTACCTCATCCCTAGGTAGATTGCCAATGCCTAGAACCTAGTGCACCCGCTGTGAATATGCTCAGCTGAAGGTAGCACTAGGGTGGTACACTGAACAAAATGATAGTTGCTATAGAAACTCTCCCACTTTGTTGTTAATAACCAAAGGACACGGTCCAGCCTGTGCTCTGAATCCTCAGTCCCAGGTGCACTGGTCTTACAGGGACCTCCCGCAGTCCTGCTGTACAACACCGGACACTTTACTCATCCTTCTTGGGCCTCAGGGGTCCTCAGGCATGGAGACATAACTGTCCTCATGGCTTTGATATGCTTGATATGAAAACTGATACAAAAAATGTTTTCAAAGTGTCTAGAAAAATCCTTGGTGCACAGTACTACGTTAGCGAAGCTATCCAGGACAAGAGGGTCAGGTGGTGGGAACTGCTGCTTTGTGTCCCAGATTTTGGTCTCTCTTGGCTTCAGCCTTGGGGGCAAATGAAGCTCTGAACCGTGCTTCCCACTTTCTGGTAACACTCAAAAGGTAAACACCCACTTTCCTGCTCCTTAAGTCCTGCTCAGAAGACTGATACACCACCTTCTGGTCTGTTCCAAAGAGTGAGACATTTCACACTACTGTCTCCTGTCCTAAGGGTTAACCCAATGGGACCTGTCAATCACCTAGTTAAGAGACCACCCCTCAGCCAGGCTGATTCACGCTAAAGAGATGGAGGGATAATTATCCCTTTAACTAGAAAATATACCTGTCCTTTCCAGGGACACCTTCATCACTTGCTAAGACAGCCATGAAGCGCTGTTGACTTTGTCCTAGTCACAGTCCACACTTGGAAAAGCACAACTTTTACTTTCTCTCTTTTCCTAGTTCTTCCTCTGTCCAAAGCCTAAGCATTTTCTCTCTGGCACTAACCCCAATCCCCACTGCCACCCCTGCCTCCACCATAGGGCTATCAACTGCCACATACCTGCTTCCTGACCTCCCTTGCTAGACATGACAGTCTAATGCCCAGGGCATGGCTTTCTTTCTTCCTCTTCTTCATGTCCCTCCCCCCACTGGCTGCCAAGAGTTAGTGCTTGCTAGTCTGTTGCTTTGTCCCAAGCTTATAAAACTATCCTTGAAAGCCAGGTGGTGGTGGTGGTGGTGGTGGTGGTGGTGCACACCTTTAATTGGAGCACTCAGGAGGCAGAGGCAGGTGGATCTCTGTAAATTCGAGGTCAGCCTGATCTACAGAGATAGTTCCATGACAGCCAGAGCTATACAGAGCAACTCTTTCTCAAAAAACAAACAAACAAACACTATCCTTGAGCCTCCCCTGAATCTGTTTTTAAATTATTTTCATTAGCAAGACTAGGAACCCAAAGAAGGGACCCTAATTTCCATGGTAACACCAGGAGGTATGTCTGCAAACACCGGCATTTGCTTAAGATGTTTCTCCACAACCAAGAGACATCTGAGTGTGATTAGGATCTGGAGATGGGGCCTGATCTCCTGGGTCACAGCCATCCACACGTCCTTCTAGGCTTGACCCTCCATGGGCTGACCAGTCAAATATCCGAAGTAATGCTGCCAGACGGGGAAGTGTGGCCGCTGCTGAGGCCACGGGACACGGAAGGACATAGCAGGGGACCTGGGGCCTTCAGAGGCCTCTCAGCTACTCTCAGCCCAATGGGGAAGGAAGACAGAGATGGCAGGGATTTTGATTCCTGCCAGCAGTGACCTCAGGACTTCAAGTCTCTGGAATATTATGTTGGGCTTGCTGGCTGAGGCACAGAGACTCAGGGTTCAGTGGGGGTGTTCCATTTCAGGATGCAGTCTCATTCCCCCAGTACCAGGACCTTGAACTAGCCCTGGCCAGACCACTAGTATCCCCTTCCCGCACTCCTGCCTGGCTGGGCGCCTGCGTGGTCCAACAGTCCCCACTGACCTGAGCTCTGCCGCGGAGCTCCATTTGAGCACTATTGCGTTATCTGAGAACGAGGTATATTTAATTCCCCAGTAAACCAGATTCTCCTTCTGCCTGATCAGACTGTGACCCAAGCAAAGATGAGGAAACCAACGGAGCCCAAGGAGCCGGTGGCCTCGAGGAAGCTCCTGTGGTGGCCTCAGGAGTAGAAAACACCTGTGGTAGATGAAGGAGAAGGGAGGATGTTGAGAAGTGGGAAGAGAGCCAGGGCTGGGGTCCCCTGTTCTGCTCAGCAGCCCCCACTCCACCCTTAGCATCAGCGATCGATGGACAGATCCAGAGGCCTCTGGGCCGTGCTTCCCACTGTGACAGGACCACAGCGTCAGGGAAGAGTCTGGTCCCTAGATGGTACCTGTGAAGGTTAGACACAGGGCCTGCTCTATGTTTGAGTGAGACAGTGAGATCTAAGGCACCATGGTTGTCCCAGCCCTAGAGAGGTGTGTGTGCCCAGAAGCTCCTA
>OZ030015.1:34934956-35019956 GCA_964023405.1 Apodemus agrarius | reverse complement strand
ACTTGCCTCAGACCCGAGACCACCGTACATTAGGAACTGTGGTGTTTTAACTTCATGTTGTAAGCTAAGCCCTCTTACAGAATCGAGTGATTTACTTACCCAGAACAAAGGCTTTCTCTTGCTTTCCTACTGTCCCTTCCAAGCCCGCATTAAATTGATTTATCTTTGCAGCATTTTGTGTTAGAATTCTTGATTTAAAATTCTCACCTTTGGAGTTGCTGACTTGTTTTGTTAAAAAAATTTTTTTCCAATGAATCTTGGCTTGGAGTTAGGACTGGTCTTCTAGCAATGTCTGGAATGACCTTAAGCATACTCTGTGTCAAGAGGCTACTTCAGGGCACCCTCCTCTGAGCCCTTCTTCACCTTGCAATGGTCAGTGGGGTCAAGGTGCTTGCTATGAAGCCCGATGACTTGAGTTCAGCCCCTGGGACACACTTGGAGGGAGGAAAGAGCTGATTCTGGAAAGTTGTTCTCTGACCTCTGCCTGTGCGCTCTCGCTCTCTCTCTCTCTCTCTCTCTCTCTCTCTCTCTCTCTCACCACACACACACACACACACACACACACACACACACACACACACGGAATGTAAATAAATGAACTATAAAATGGCTATAGGTTGCAACAGAAAATATTAAGATGTCACCGTTGAAGCTAAAAATTACCACAACTAAAAATGAGGCAGGGGTCTGTCCTCAGTGGAGCAGACACAGATGATGATGCCACACAGACTATTTCGGTATAGAAGGCTTTAACATGTGCATTACCTGTTGGAAGACTTAAAACTCTTAGGAGCCCCGGCTAAGGAAATAATTAAGGACAAGAGACAGATTCAGCCATAAGGATGTACAATAGTGGGTGGCACATCTGACCTCCAAAAGGGAAGTGAGTTTTATTCCCCGGAGGCGTCGTGTAAATAATCAGTTACATAAAAAGCACATGCGCCTCACGGCACCAGCCTTCCACACTCATTAAAATGAAGTCGTGGAGAGGAGCTTCTGGGAGAAAATATGGAGAGATCTATATGAGTTCATTCTAATCTTATGGCATAAATAATATATTATCTGCGTTAAATATAGAATGTTTTAATGAACTGAAAAAAATACTTTTCCGAATTTAGGGAGGGAACTGGGAGAAAGGGGTCTGGCTGGCAGGGAATGAATTGGTAGGTGGTGTCTCAGGGTAAGCAGGTCTCATAAAGCAGACACCCTCACCCTTCAGTGGGTCTGAGGTGAAGTGGGGGTGGGGGCAGACAGGCAAACTCTCACTTTCTACTGTGATCGGAGTGTGATGTCTCCCCTGGGCGCATGCGCTTGGACACGTGGTACCCGGCTGTTTGTACTCATTGTTTGAGGAAGTTATCGAGCCTGTTGAAGAGGTGGAGCCTTTTTTGGTCCTCTCTGCCCCTGTAAGTGACCCCTCACTCACATACCAACCAATAAAACCTCTTTGGTTCACTGAGTCGGACTTGGGTAAGTTGTTATTTCGGTCTGTCCCATGTTCCCTTTGAGGGCTGAATAGACGTGTGTGTGTGTGTGTGTGTGTGTGTGTGTGTGTGTGTGTGTAAAAGTCTCTCCTACAGCACCCAGTCCAGGGGGTAGCTTGATGAGTCACCTCCACCGGCTATCACAGGCCAATGGTCACGTGGCCCAGAGTGCAGTTGCAGCCCACCCACTGCCACATCTGGATATGCATTCTACCAACTGAGCTTCAGCCCAGCCCAGTGCTATGCTGATCCCTCTGCGACGCCACTCTGGTTCCAGCCTTGGGAATCCCGGAACCAGATGTGGACCTATAAGAGGATTGTGACTATCCACTGGCCAGACCTCTGAGGGCTATTTGGGGTTGTGGCTTGAGGTCCACATATCCAGAGTTGCCCAGGCTTGCTTAGTAAATGGAGGTCAATTCCAAGTTCAGAAGAGTGCACAGCAGCAGGCCTTCCCATGATGCAACACTCAGGATAGTGGCCACTGGCCGCACCGGCAACTTAAACTTCAGTGCTGATTAATTACAAGTCATGTCTCCATTAGTGTGGTTACTACCAAGATGGCAAGTGCTGTGGGCTGCGGAGGACTGGGAACCCTCACGTTATTGGTGGGAACGTAAGATGATACAGCGGCTGTGGAATACAGCGTGGTGGTTTCTTAAAGTCAAACGTAGAATTACCATATGACTCAGTCTTTCTACTCCCTTGTCTGCAGCCGAAGGAATGTAAAACAGTGGTGAACAGAAGTCTGTAACCTGTGTTCCCAGCAGCCTTAGTCACAACAGCCAAGAGATGGAGGCTGTCCAGGTGCCCATCAATGGGTGAATGAATAAACAAAATCTGTCTACGTACACTACAAATCATATTGAGCCTCTGAAAGGCAGAAGGTTGGACATTCCCATGTGATTCCAGTACTCAGGAAGTTGGAGGCAGGAGGATCACGAATTCAAGGCCAATTTAGAAAGACCAATATCAAAAACAAAGCAAAACAATACATATGCATACCACAGACAGATAGACGCTCAGACACAGAGACACATGCTTGGGGAATTCCAACACGTGACAATATGAACGGCCTTTAGACTATCGCACTAAATTAAATAAGCTGGTTCCCAAAGGACAAATATCATACAAATTCATCGATTTACAGGTCCAGAGTGGTTTAATTTGAACACCAAAATCAGAATGACAGCCTCCGGGACCCAGGGGATCGCGTGAGGAGTTAGCATTTAGTAGTGGGAGGTTCGGCTTTGCAGGATGGAAAGAGTCCTGTGCATCAATGGCGTGGCCTTTGCCTTGCCACATGGATGACATTGATGTCACATACAAACTGTGAACTTACAAATGCTGAAGGTGGCCTGTACACATGGGCACGACTCTGGTGCTCTCCCGTGCTGGGCGAGCGAGCCCTCTACCACATCTCTATATTCCTAGCTCTCTTTTCACATTTATTTTGATTCTTTCGGGTTTCTCGTTTGTTTGATTGGTTGGTTTTCAAACCAGGATTTATCTTTGGAGCCCTGACTGTCCTGGAACACATGCTACAGACCAGGCTAGCCTCAAACTCAAGAGACCCACCCGTCTGCCTCTGCCTCCTGAGTGCTGGGATCAGAGGTGAGTGCCAGCACTGCCTGATTACTTTTATTTTGAAATAAGAACTGGCTAAGTTGCCAGGGCTGGTCTTGAACTTGAGATCCTCTGCTTCAACTTCCCAGGTAGCTGGGAACACAGGCTGGGGCCTCTAGGCTGGCTCTCTCCCCACACCCTTCTTTATTTGGCGCGCGTGTGAGCAAATGCTCGTGTCCGTGCTTGTGGAGAGGTCAGGTGTCAGGCATCCACCTCAATCCCTTAGTTATTTTTATGGATGTGCAGGTATGTGAGTGTGAGTAATGCACACTCACATTTGTGTGTGTGCATGTGCTTTGTGTGTGTGTGTGTGTGTGTGTGCACTGTGAGCAGGTCCTCGTGTGAGTGGAAAGGCCTGAGGAGGATGTCCTGCTCTATCACTGCCCCAGAGAGGCGGAAACCTTACCTTTTGAGTTAGTGTCTCTCACTGAACCTGGAACTCACGGCCCCAGCTGGACTGGGACTGTAAGTGTGTGCCACAGAGCTCAGCTGGGGACCTGAACTCAGGTCCTAGTGCTTATGTGGTGAGCACTTCCCCCACCGAGTCATCTTCCCAGCCCCAGGCCTGACTTATCTTTAATTAAAACACTTTGAAGTAAACCTTAGCATTCTATCAGATCAAAAGGACCAATCAGTCCCTTCCTCTCGCTGGCCACATTTCATGAACTCGAGATGCAGCCTGGCCAGGGGCTACAACATTTCAAAGGCCAGAAGGGGCAGCCGCAGGAAGCTCTGTCACACAGCCATATTCTGGAAGGCTGTCTTCACTGTTCTCCTTCTCCAAGGCCACCAGAATGTCCCATCGGCCTTGCACGGTCCCTCCATCCTGTTCCTACAGTGAAGAACCCCCATCTCTGCAGATCTCTGTGAGGAACTCTTGGAACAGCAGGAGGAGCTTGGATGAGGGGTGAGTCCCACCCCAGGCTCACTGAGCCCCAGGACTCCGTGCCTCGCCCTTGTCTTCTGATGGGCTTGACACCCTGCCCACGAGGCCAAGGCCTTGGTCAATAAACACTCGCTGTACACAAGTGCAGATCTGTGTGACAGGGAAAGCAGATGTGACCTAGACATCCTTTCTCAACACCTCGGAATCATCTCCCAACATCTTCATGTTGTTGTTGTGATGATGAGATGGGGATTCGGTTCAAGAATTCTTATGTTTCCGGTGTTTTTCTAGAAACGGAACCGTCGTGTCATCGTTATTTAAAACGGGGCTACAGCTGGGATGTGCACGAGTGAGTGGAAGCTTGTGACCGAAACTATGAATTGTGGATGTCCTCCACGGAGCTCTGTGACACAGGAGCCTCCAACCAGGAAAAAGGGAGGATTTTCATGCATCTGCCCCACGAAGAAGTCCCTGTGTCCCCACCTTCAGGCTCTCTCTGTGATCTTGTCACTTTTGTGTGAGCAAAACCACATTTTTATCTGGAGTTTGGAAATGTCATTACCTTACTTAGAGACTGAAAAACCCATTCATGGTCATTATGAAATTTAAGCCAGCCTACTGGGTACAAGAGGGCACAAACTCTTTTTAATGATGGGAACATCAAGGCTCAGAGGACTGGAACCCTTTTCACATGGATACATCAAATCTTTCTATCATCATCATCATCATCATCATTTTTTAATGTATGTTAGTACACTGTCACTCTCTTCAGACACACCAGAAGAGGGCATCAGATTCCATTACAGATGGTTGTGAGTCATCATGTGGTTGCTGGGAATTGAACTCAGTACCTCTGGAAGAGCAGTCAGTGCTCTTAACCTCTGAGCCATTTCTCCAGCCCTGTTTTTTTTTTTTTTTTAAGTCTTTCTGATTCGAAGCCCCACCCTCTCCCTGTGAGTTGGACGGCGGTGGGTCTGGGAGAAGAGTACATACTCTGGAGGCTGGTGAGACCTGCATATCTACCTCTCTTAGAGGCTTGGAGTGACTATTTCCACAGCGGGTGGCTAGCCCGGGCCTGGCACACAGCCAGCCACACATTGGCAGATCATTAGTTGCAGTAATTATGGTTTTATTTATTTCTGTTGTTACTATTATTATTGCAGCCATATCTCAGAGGTTTGTTAACTTCGATAATTATGGTTTTATCATTATTAAATTAAAGGTACTTTTCAAAAATTAATGCGGGATTTGCATTCTCCAAAATAAAATGAACCAATACAAAGCATTGTGCAGGGTAAGGGTGGAGGTTCAGGGGGCCAAGGACATAGCCAGGGCAACTCACGGGAGGGAGACCACTCATTTCGGGGGGCTGTGAGGAGGGAGACCACTCATGGGGTGCAATCTCTTTCCAGGGTTCGGCTCACTCACTTTCTTCCTTCTATCCCTGAAGGATCTTTTCACCGGGACCCCCCAAAGCCTGATCTCTGTGCCACCCTAGTTCCCAAGGACTCAGCCCCTGACCTAGAAAGGCAGCGCTAAGCTGCAGGCACGGAGTTCCTCTCTGTACCCAGGTCTGTCCACCTCCAGCCAGGCCCTGGGAGGACCTTGTTCACTGCCCTTCCCCCACAAAGCAGCCCGGTCTCATGCTCCACTTGAGAGGCACAGTCACGGCCACAGTCCAGTCCTTCCTCCAGCCTCTCAGCCCCTACATGGCTTTGGGGAGTGCCACCACCCTGAATGGAGAAGATCTCAGCTGGTCAGCTTAGCTCTGCCCCATAAGGCCCCACCCTGGAGTCCAGCCCAGTCCTCCAATACTAAGAAAAAGCTTAGCTTTTTCTTCCATTGCTGTGATACTATGCTCTGAAAACAAAACAAAAAACAAAACAAAACAAAACAAAAAAACGGAGGTGAGAAAGAATTTATTCTCCCTCACAGTTCAAGGGCACAGCTGATCAGTGGGGAGATCAAGACAGCAGGAGCTCGGGGCAGCTGGTCACATTACAGACACACTCAGGAAGCAGAGAAGAATGGATATTGCTGCTTAGTCCCTTTCTCCACTTACACAGCCTAGAATCACAGCCTAGGGAATGACACTGCCCACAGTGGAGGAGTCTGCCCACCTTAATTAATGCAGTCAAAATTAATTCCCCACAGGCACGCCCAGAGACCCATCTCCCAGGTGATTCTGGAGTCTGTTATGTTGGCATTTAACACTAACCACATCACACTCATCTTCCAGCCCAGTTCACTAATGTTCTGTACTCTCTGATGGACTAGCCCCCCCCCATAGACCCACCCAGCCACTGCCCAGTCCGTATCCAAACCTGAGTTCCCTGCCCTACTCAAGCCCTGCCTCCAAGATACTGCTCCCGATCCTGTTCCCCTACACCCTTCAGCCTTGACTCACAATGTTCATGAGTGTCAGCAGGTACTTCTGCACGTGCTCCTTCCCGTGGAACTGGACCACCGAGTCATCCACGCCCAGCAGGACCTCAATGTTGTAGTCGTCGTCCGTAGCATGCCTGCGCACCCTCCTCCGCGAGCTGTTGACGCGCTCCTCCAGGACGCCCAGGGCTCTGCTGAGGCTGTCCAGGCTGTCCTGGGAGGCTCCTGGAAGGAAAGGACACCTTCTTTGGTAGCAGCCCATCACCCCTTGCCCAGGGGCATTACAGAGAGGCAGAACCCATTTGGGTACAACTCAGTCACCAGCCAGGTATCGGGATGGCATTAGGGTAACCATTGTCTCATATAAAACTCACAGCGCCCTAAATCTGGGGACACTGTGCCCATTCAGATGTCCAGAGAAGAACCATCGTGACAAACGCTCAGTGCTAACCCCTAAGTGGCTTCAAGTCCAACTTTCACCCAGCACCCAGCAGAAAGCATCAAGGACCATGGTGACCTTCTGACACTGGCAAAAGCACAGTTGGCATTGGGGACAGACACAGAGGAAGCTCGGGAGTGATGTGGCGGTGCCAGCCCTATCACACTTCCCTAAAAGGCTAAGGGCTGCCCGACTGTCAAAAGGCTCTTGTACCTACAGGATGGCATTGCCTCTTGCTATAAATGGGGAAACTGAGGCTCAGCCCAGGCAGTGTGTGTGTGTTCGATGTCCCCTCATTCCTAGCTTTTCTCCCAGAATTCTCATCCTTTCAAAGACTTCACTAGTCTGATCTCCATATTCCGGGTCAGGACCTTCATGCCTGGACCCTTCTCCACCGGGGGAACTTTGCCCCCCACCCCCCTACTGATGGAATTGCTCGGGGATCCACACACATTCCGCTCACGGCACCTCCTTCAGTCTGCCCTGGGAGGGAACTGCCTGCCTGCCTGTCCCCACATGGTCAGTATCTAGCTGCACACGGATCATGCTCAGAAGTAGAGCCTGAGGGATCTCGGCTGAAGGTAAAGTTCTCCAGCACCATCAGGACCAGAGGCCAAGGTGCCATGCCCACAGCCTCTACCTGCCTGCTTTGATTCCCGTCTGTTTCACACTGGTGAGACCAAACATCTAAGGGTAGCCAGTGGTGAAGATACAAGGCAGCTGGGCACGTGGTCCTGTTCCTGCTGCCCAGCAAATCTCTCCACTCAGAGTGGACACCTTCAGTACAAATCCCTCCATTTTACAGATAATAAACCCTTGTGGGTGGGCAACCAGACAGATGCTCCATGCCCTGCAGCTTACCTTTAACATGGCAAACTGACAGTGGAATACACACACACACACACACACACACACACACCCCTATAACTTATGTATATAAACATATACATACTACCTATAACATGTATATAACCTGTATATACATATATGTGTATATTTATATACACACACTACCTATAACGTGTATATAAACATATATATACACGTTATAGGTAGTGTGTGTGTATGTATGTATATATATATATATATATATATATATACATACATATACACACATACACACACCATGCTGGCACAGACTTATGTAAGTTAAAACACACAACAACACGTCTGCAGTGCATAGCCATATGCTCACATGTGCATAATGCGAGCATGCAGTGCACCCACGTGCACACATGCATACACATGGAAGGTCCTGCCCAGGGCTACTCTAGGCATGGGGAACGGGCCAGCCCTGCAGGCGGGGCCCGTGCAGAGCTGAGAGCTGCTCCTCTCGGCTGCCTGGAGATGATTCAGGGCCATCCCGATGCTTCCAGAGGAGCCGCCTGGGACTTCAGCCTGACACGGGGCTTGAGGGATTGCTGATCTATTTTCATGCATTTATTTCTTTGCATTTTCAGCGCGCAGGGACAGCTCACCTTCAGAGCCACCTTGGGAAGCCAAGAAGATGGTAATTTCCACAGAAAAAGTCGTCCCCTGGGGAAGGAGCTGGACCTTCTACCCTCTTCTTGCTCAGGGTCACACAAAGGCAGCCCCAGGGAAACAACAGACTGAAGGGACACTCCCTGGGGCCCCAAGGCACTTTTTAAAAATACCTAATTTGGTTGGCAGCATTTGAAACTCGGAAGATTTCACACTGGAAAGCACTGAGAACATCTAGTTTCTCTTGAGAAATTTAGAGATGGGGCCGTCCGTGGGTCCCCTAGGTGTACTGAGAGAGGGCATGTTGGGGCCCGGGTCACCAGGTTACTTGCCAGACTGATGACTTTGGGGGGCCTTAAAGGTCTCAGAGGGAACCCTTCTGACCCCAAACCCCAAGGCAGCACAGAGTGACTCTTCTATGCCTCTCCTGTAGCGGGCATTAGAGTCACCATGAGGCTGGAGCTGGTCTGATGTATGTCTTGAAGCAGCGGTGCCAAGCTGGCATAGTTGTTTAGCCAAACCACATGCTTAAGGCCCGTCCAAAGCAACGAGGCCTTTTAAAGATCTTTTGGAAATGCCAATTTCACCTCCAGCATGGTAATTATTGTTGCTGACATTACTCTTATCACAATGACCTTTGTGGGGAGAGGGGTCCCCAATTTGCTCTCCTGTTTCTATGATAAAACACTGACTGAAAACAACCTGGGCAGGCAAGGGCTTTAGGCTATGGATGAGGAAGTTGAGTAGGAACCTGTGAGGAGGAGCTGAAGAGGCGATCGTGGAGGATCTCTTGCTTACTGACTCACTCCTTGCTTCTGTTCAGCTCTCTTCTCTACACAGCCTAAGAGTGGGTTGGGCTCTTCTCCATCAATTAGCAGTTCCATAGGCCCGTAGGCCAACCCGATGGAGGCAATTCCTCAACTGTGATTCTCTTTGCCCAGTGCATGAGAACAACCAAGATTAGCTATCACAGGGGTGACTTCCTGGGCATTATATTTTAGAACACCATCTTCAAGACCCAGCCATTGGTAGAGAGGTCCCCAAACCCGGCGTCAGGTAGATGGGTCAGCTCCTCCAAACAATGACTCCTTGAAGCTTCAGACTCAGCACACGGCAGTGGGGTCTGCTGCCCCCAGGCCTGGGAAACACACGAACCTTCCCCTCCTGCCCTTAGGTGTCCCAGTTCCAGTTGGCAGCCAGGCAGATACTCCACCTCATCAATCATGAAGACCGCCCTTGTTTTCCTCACAATGGTCATGGCCTTAACACAAGCTAAAACTCTGGTCCTGAAATGCCTGTTTCTCCTGGGGAGCGCTGGCCAGCAACAAGTTCCTGAAAGGTCCTAGATCACCTTCTCAGTAGCTACAGCCCTGGCCTTCAGGGTCCACCCAGCCATACTGGGTTGCCAGCCTGACCTAATGACCTTTGTTCCACTTGGTCCTCGGTCCTCGGTTCACATGACCTCATGTGCCATCCTTCATTACTAGTGCAGGCAGGGTGATGAACTGTGAGTGCTGCCCATCTCTTGCTGAGGCAGGAGGATTCTGCTGCCTGTAGTTTCTCTTTCTGCTATGGCAGGTCCCTTAGCAACACACATACACACACACACACACACACACACACACACACACACGGAGAAGTTACTGGCCCTGTGAGGGGGAGGGTGTTGACAGATGTTAGAGAAGATGGGTGGGGGGCCGCAGCAGCCATGCCTGGTTGACTGACCCTCTCCTCTCCCATGTGTCTATCACTGGAGCCTATCTTTTAAACGAGTAAACAAAAGATAGTTGGTTCCTGGCATTTTCTTGCTTGGGGACCCTTCCAGATGGCATCTGGAGCTCCCTTTGCTTTGATAAAGATGATACAGCAGAAACCATATCCAAGAGTCCTGGTCTGGGAGTCTCTAGAAGGCAAAGGAAAGATGCTGAGAGCAGATCGACAGACTTGGGGAGAGAATAGGAGCAGGGAAGCCGAGTTCCTACCCAGGCAAGCCTGAGGCGGTGGCCACCCTGGGGAATGGGTGGGTGACGGTGGGCAAGCCCACCTACATAAGCTCCGTACAGCAAGGGTGCTGAGCCCATGGACTAAGGGCTGCACCTTCGAGCATCCTCAGAGTGACCTCTAGGACGAAGACATGTGCACAGGCCTTCACGGTGATGAAACTGGGCTCAGGTCTCACTAAGAGGGGCTCCTTGTTGTTCTCGTTCCCCTACGGCTTGTCCCCGAAAGGCCTCAAGACCCAGCAGCCAGGTCCCCAAAACAGAGTTATTGAGATGGCAGAATCTCAAGACACGGGGCCTAGAGGAGGGTAGTAATCATGTCACATGGGCTCCAGGCTTGTCAAAGGACCAGTGGCATCGGATGGGAGTGGGGGCAGGGCTCTTGGGACTAGCTTATTCCCCTGGGGACCAACTGTTATAAAAAGAGACCCTCATCTTGGCTTCTTCTCTTGTCCAGCAATCTCTTCCTCTGGAATATACTCTACATGATGTCATTTGATATGTTGTGATACCGCCGCCGCCGGGGGTGTTATTGCCAGAATGTTATTTGAACTTTTCATTCCTTAGAATGGTGGGCAAAAGAAGCATCTTTCCCTCAATAAATAACCCAGGGTCGGGCATTTTGTGATAGTAGCCCAAAATGGATTAAGACAATCAACAGGGAGCAATAAAAGAGCAGAAAGGTGGAGTCCGTCAAGCTACACTGACAGAGAGGAGCAGCTAGGACCTGATCCGGTACTAGAATCTTTCCTTAAACAGTAATGATTCTGAATCTGCGTCCCTGGCTGTGTTTGATCCCCCGACATTGCAAAGGTGCTGCTCATTTGTACTCCTAGCACTCAGGAGATGCAGGCAAGAGGGTAAGGAGTTCAAAGTCATTCTTGGCTTCAGATGGTGTCAAGGCCAGCCTGGGACGATAATAACATATGTCAGAGCAAAGCGTGGATGTGTTCTCCAATATTGGATTTTGTTGTGGTGGTCCTATCGCTCTTCAGACAATGTCATACTCTGCAGCCCAGGCTGTCCTAGAACTTATTCTGTAGTCTAGAATGTCTTTGAACTTTTACCTCTACCTCTTGTGTGATGGAACTGCAGGAATGTACTATCATGCCTAACATTTCTGATATTGTCCACTTGGCCTAGGGGATACCCCATGCTTCACCTACACAAGGGCTGGTTCAGGAGAACCAAAACTGGTAGAAAAGACACTTGGTCTCTAGCCTATAAAGTAGAATGTGACAGCGCTGGTGACAATCCAGCAGTGCCAGATGCCTGAAGGCTTCTGGGGACCTGTGCAAGGCTATGCCAGTCCCTAGGCTGGGACTGGCACTTTTCCACTCCTGCCCTACAGATTCCTCCTCCACATGCTCCCACCATGATGTGAGCTGACACAGCATAGCCAGAAGCAACAGGCCAAGAGATCATGGCCCGGAACCCATGACCCCAAATCCTGTCCCCCCTCTATGTTGCTTCACTCTGGTATTTGTCATCCTAACGCACAGACTACTGACACACTCCCCATGTGTCACCTCCTTACTAAACACTGGGGACAATATGAAGTGAGTCGGGGCAGGGGCTTGAAACCTATAGAAGTTTACTGTTCTCGGACAGAAGACTCTACTGTCCACTCTCCCAGGAATGACCCTCCCTGTTTCTTCCATTCATCCGGTGCCAGCTAAGGATGTCTCCTTCTTAGGAAGACCCCTACTCATTCCATCCTAAGTTTTAAAGCTCTCCTCTGAAGTGAAATGTAAGGGTTCTTTGGAAGGCCAGTTGTGCTGGGTGGTGTTTTGCTGGGGCAAGCACATGAAGGAGCGTTTTCCTGAAGTGGATACAGGTGAAAGGCTAAGGAAGACTTGCGAAGGAATGTTTTGCTGAAGCAGACACAGGAGAGAGGATGTTCTGCTAAAGCAGACATGTGAAAGGACACGTGGTGAAGGATTCTTTGCTAACGACACGTGTATATTGGTCCTCCTTATATTGTGTAGTTGAGCTATATTTTTCAGCACCTAGAAAGAACTGCATCCCAAAACTTCTGGTGGTGTGTTCTGGCTTTTTTTTTTTTTTTTTTTTTTTTTTTTTTTTTTTTTTGCTGCCTCCACAGACTTAAGTTGATTAACAGAGTGATGTCGCTGAGACAGACTCATGTAGAATTGTTAAGTCAGACTCACGTCCTGAGGCAAGACGCACAGTGAGGCAAAACCTGTGGGAGACACGTCATGTTTGGGGGGGGATATAAATAGAACTCTGTGGACAGTGATGGTGGTGGAGCTGGACTCGCTAGTACAGCTAGCTATACAATACTTGTTGGTCTCTTGTCTTCGCTGATCTCCACTTCACTGAAAGAGGCACAGCAGAGAATTTCTCCTGGCATCCCTCCAGGTCCCTCCTGCTGATGCCTGACTCTCTCTCTGTTAGGTAGTGCCACCACTACTGATTTATGCTTGCTATCCTGACTCTACCAAACTGGGCTGATGATATATCCATAAAGTGTTTGCTGCTGCTGACACCTGTGAACTGGACAGCAGATTTCCAGTTAACACAGACAGGAGTTGCTCCAAAGAACCCTTCCTAAATAAGTCCACCTCCCCCCCCATCCTTTCTTTCCCACTGCCTCTGGCGGGTGGTGGGTTACAAGGGAGGCTAAAGTATTTTTAAAAAGCATCATTAAAAATAGACCTTGAAAAAGTGGCACTCTTCCCTCAACTCTTCCTCAAGAGCCCATTCCGTTCCCTTCAGCAGGGGTGACCGCTGTGAGCAGGTGGAGAAGCACTTACTGTTTCTCAAAGATAGTGGCCATGGGGGAGGCCTCAGCTTCCCCGGCACCCCATGGGAACCCTGGGGCTAGGAGGGCTTGGAGTCATGGGAGAGATGCAGTGGAAACCCCAGACCCAGCAGAAGGGCAGCTGGTGTAGGGAACAAGGCAGGTGCATGCAGGGGCAGGAAGATGGCACTGGTGGGTGGGAGCAGGAGGAGAAGGTAGAGACAGGTGTTGAAGTGTGAACTGGAACAAGAGCGCTCTATAATTACCTGCATGAGGGGAAACCAAGACAAGAAGGACCAGGCGGCTTAAAACAAATGGGGTGGAAAAATTACATGTGTACCACATAATTGGCAACAAAAGGAAATGAGCCGTCTTAATGTCATTCATGAGAGACAATGAAATTCAGAGGTATTCGAGGGGAAGGGTGGCTGAGGCAAATAGGGCAGGGCCTGCAGGAGATCTGAGAGAAAGCCCAGTGCTCTCCCCAGCACACCAAGTGCGTGGGAGGAGAAGGTGAAGCCAGCCAGGTGTGAACAGTCACACACTTACTCCAGAAAACGACATGTGATTCGAGCAAACACTGAGGATGGTTTAAATTCTTAAGACAATCTAGTGTTCAAACCACCAAAAAATAAGACCCTTTTTGTGCATGTGTGGAAGATGCTGAGACTCAGAGAAAACAACTAAAACTGTGTCTGTGATGACTAACGTTGAGACAAAAGTTGGGAATTACAGTAAAAAGGAAGGCCTTAAGACCTTTAGTTCTAAAACGCATAGACTAAGTAGAAGGTATAAATTCCAACGGTTGGCTCGAGTCGAGAATCTGAATAAAGAGATAACTAGAGGGCGCTGGACAAAGATGGCCAAAGGAAAGTCTAGATGCTTCTATGGGAAAGTGTGTCCCAACCCACGAGGAACAGACACATTTAATCTTACATGAAGTGATTGTGCAGTGGTCAACAGCCTACTTGTTCAGAACAACAACCAGCTAAAAAATGGGTTGGGGGAAGGAAGCCTGTTAACTAAAGTGCACAACCATCACAATGCCGAGGAATAAATAAACATGAGGACGGTGTAAAGACAAGCCAAAGGTAATAAATACATTTTAACACTCTCAACATAAAAAAAAAAGAGTCCATGACAAAGGGAGGGAAGAATGATACAGTGTTGTATTGGAAGTTATTCTCATCCGAATTAATCTATTAAGTATAACACAATCTCAAAAGAATCATTAAACTAATAAATTACAGAACCTGCTTAGTTCTGGAATTCTTGGAAGCAAGTGTGAAAAAGTGAAAAGTGTAATAAATGAAAAGGAGCTGCTTCGGTCTGTGCCTGGATCGGTCTGTGCCCGGAGCTCAGCCTTTGCCACAGTGCTCCATACCCAAATACCACCGGGATAGAGAGGGTCTCCCAGGAATGCCGAAAGCCTGTGAGCAAATGTAAGCCCACCACTTCTACTAAGAGGGACCTGCCCAGAACCCTCTGGTCACAGGAACCAAGGAGCAGCCTTGGACAGGATCCTTTTGGTTTCTGTCTGTGTTGTGCTACAGATCTCCATACCCAAATTCTTCCCAGAGAGAACTGGTCTCTCAGGATTACTGACCTACAGGCTTGCAGGAGGGAAAAGCCACAGTCAGAGACAGCAAGACCAGCTAACACCAGAGATAACCAGATGGTGAAGGGCAAGGGCAAGAACATAAGCAACAGAAACCAAGGCTACTTGGCATCATCAGAACCCAGTTCTCCCACTCCAGTGAGCCCTGATTACCCCAACACACCAGAAAAGCAAGACTCTGATTTAAAATCACATCTCATGATGATAATAGAGGACTTTAAGAAGGACATAAATAATTCCCTTAAAAAAATAGAGGAGAACTCAAGTAAACAACTAGAAGCCCTTAAAGAGGAAACACAAAAATCCCTTAAAGTATTACAGGAAAACACAACCAAACAGGTGAAGGAATTGAAAAAAACTATCCAGGATCTAAAAATGGAAATAGAAACAATAAAGAAATCACAAAGGGAGACAACCCTGGAGATAGAAAACCTAGGAAAGAAATCAGGAGTCATAGATGCAAGCATCACCAAAAGAATACAAGAAATAGAAGGGAGAATCTCAGGTGCAGAAAATACCATAGAAAACATTGACAGGAGACAGTCAAAGAAAATGCAAAATGCAAAAAGCTCCTAACCCAAAACATCCAGGAAATCCAGGACACAATGAGAAGACCAAACCTAAAGATAATAGGTATAGAAGAGAGTGGAGATTACCAACTTAAAGGGCCAGTAAATATCTTCAAGAAACTTATAGAAGAAAACTTTCCTAACCTAAAGAAAGAGATGCCCATAAACATACAAGAGGCTTACAAAATTCCAAATAGATTGGAGCAGAAAAGAAATTCCTCCTGTTACATAATAGTCAAAACACCAAATGCACAAAACAAAGAAAGAATATTAAAAGTAATAAGGGAAAAAGGTCAAGTAACATATAAAGGCAGACCTATCAGAATTACACCAGACTTCTCAACAGAGACTATGACAGCTAGAAGATCCTGGGAAGATGTTATACAGACCCTATGAGCACACAAATGCCAGTCCAGGTTACTATACCCAGCAAAACTCTCAATTACCACAGCAGGAAAAAACAAGACATTCCATGACAAAAACAAATTTACACAAATATCTTTCTACAAATCCAGCCCTACAAAGGGTAATAGATGAAAAAGCCAACACAAGGAGGGAAACTACACCCTAGAAAAAGCAAGAAGTAATCTTTCAACAAATCCAAAAGAAGAGAGTCACACAAACATAATTCCACCTCTAACAACAAAAATAACAGAAAGCAACAATCACTGTTCCTTAATATCTCTTAACATCAATGGACTCAATTCCCCAATTTAAAGAATGTAGAATAACAGCCTGGATATGTAAACAGGACCGGGCATTTTGCTGCATACAGGAAACAACCCCAGTGCCAAAGACACACTACCTCAGAGTAAAGGGCTGGAAAACAATTTTCCAAGCAAATGGCTCTAAGAAACAAGCTGGAATAGCCATCCTAATATCGAATAAAAGCAACTTTCAACCAAAAGTTGTCAAGAAGGATAAGGAAGGACACTTCATACACATCAAAGGAAAAAATCTACCAAGAAGAACTCTTAATTCTGAACACCTATGCTCCAAATGCAAGGGCACCCTCACTCACAAAAGAAACTCCACTAAAGCTCAAAGGCACACACTGAACCTCACACAATAATAGTGGAAGACTTCAACATCCCACTCTCATCAGTGGACAGATCATGGAAACACAAGCTAAACAGCGACACAGTGAAACTAACAGAAGTTATGGACCAACTGGATTTAACAGATATCTATAGAACATTTCATTCTAAAACAAAAGAATATACCTTCTTCTCAGCACCTCATGGTACCTTCTCCACAACTGACCATATAATTGGTCACAAAATTTTCACAGGCCTCAACAGATATAAGAAGACTGAAATAATCCCATACATCCTATCAGATCACAACAGATTAAGGCTGGTCTTCAATAGCAATAAAAACAACAAAAAGCCCACATATACACGGAAGCTGAACAACACCCTACTCAATGATAACTTGGTCAAGGAAGAAATAAAGAAATTAAAGACTTTTTAGAATTTAATGAAAATGAAGGCACAACAATACCCAAACTTTTAGGATACAATGAAAGCAGTGCCAAGAAGAAAACCAGCTTTGAGTGCCTCCAAAATGAAACGGGAGACGTCATAAGAGATTTTTTTCTACTTCTATCATGCTTAATGTTCCAAATAGATTTTAAAAACTGGTTGAGTGCATATTACTTTTATCTTCAGAAGATATCATGTATATTTAAGAAGCATTTAACTATTATAAATTATTTTGATGACTTAAAAAAAGTCAATAGTGAGTTGTATATTTTAAAATAAATTTTATTAGTTTAGAAAAAGAAAAGGAGCTTTCTGGAATCCATCTGTCTGGAAAGTGTCAGTCAGAGACTTTCATTTCAAAATTCCAAAGCTATAAGCCCAGGGTGAACAGAAGAGAAACCATATCAGAACAGTCATTGGCTGGGAAACAAGAGAGCTTTCTGTGGTAATAAACTTGATATATTCAAGTTGAGCCAGGATTCTTCAAGTCTGTGCCACAGTCACCCCAAAGCACTGACACTGATATATAAAGCACCATCTGGAAGTGGTTTGGGAGCAGGTGAGTTGAAGGGTGGTGACAGTCTCCTCCCACTTGTCCCGTGTTCTCTGCTAGACTGGCATTCTTCTGGAGGCTTCTTTGAAAATGTGTCAAAGGTCTCTGGGATGCAAGCGTTTGCTATGATAAAGGGTGAGGGTAGCATTCTAGAAACAAGAGGATTCAGTGAAGGACCACTGCCCCAGTTCACTTCCAAGATGCTGGTGGCCAGACACTCACTATTCTAGACGGAGCCTGGGGGAGCACTCTGAGGAACCAAAGGGCAAAAGGAACCCACCTACAAACGTTGGGTTTCTGGTCATCATGGTGACCGTGGTCATTGTTTACCTTTACAAATGAGCAGCCATCCGAGAGCCACCAGCTTTCTGAGTGCCTCTGACACTGCAGATGGAAATCAAGAGGGAAAACACACACACACACACACACACACACACACACACACACACACACACCAAAATAAGAAAAAAAAACCAAAATACCCACCAGGAAACAGGAAAGAGGCTGTGAGACCACAGACCTGTCTCTCTCTCTCCCTGATATCAACCCAGGTCCCCATGCAACTCTCCCTGGACAGAGCCGATAAATATATTAGGACCTCGCTCACCCCTTCTTCCAGAGAGTCCAGTCTCTCCATGGCCCTGCATGAGCAAGCCCAGTCCCTCTGGCCCCAGACCAAGGACAACATTTAGTTGTAAGTTTACTATTATTTAGTACCTTCTTGCTGTGTGATTCCTGGACAGCATAGGTCATGTGGTTCGGAGTTTGCCCACCCACCCCAAATATCTATAAAAGTCATGAAGTCATGTTGTCCTCTGAAGACTCTCTCCTTCCAGGACTGCCACGCAGCCTACACAGCTACACGGCAGCTTCCTTTCCTAATGAAGCTCCTCTCGGGGACTGAAGAGCAAGTGTCTTCTCCACTCCATCACTGTCTGTCTCCATCAGCATCTTTCTGAATGCTCTACCACTGCAGCTCCTCATGGCTCCCTGAACCTAGGAAGCCCAGTGAAGGGGTGAATTCATGCTAGCTTCTTTCTACAAACCCAGAGTCATTTCCAACAGAGGGAAGAAATGAACTCTGCAGGGTACTGGGAACGAGAAGCCCATGTTGGTATCCTCTGAATGCCGAGAAGAGATGTTACATACTTTAAAAAAGAGCAGGAAGAGAACATTCAAACGAGCTCCTGGAAATTACAAAACAAAACAAAGATGAGATAAACTAAACGAAAAGACTGGAAAGTGACGCTGAGAGCTTCCCCACAGAGTGAAGCCGCCAAGTCAAAGGCGATCTGAAACTGATGATAAATTGAGAGGCCTTGATCATCGAGTACCATCCAGAGAGCGGGAGCTTTGTAAAGAGCACGGAAAACCAGAGGAGAGGACATTAATCATTCTAGAAAATTCCCCTAGCTGGAGGGTGTTTCCAGGCTGAAAGGATTCATCTAGTGCCCAATGGAGGAGACTAAACAGATCAAATGATTACAAAATTTCAGCAGACAGAGGAGTCTGCAAGCTTCCATAGGACAAGCGGGAATCCACAGATGACAGAAGATGGAGACAGAGCATCAGACATCATGGAAGCAGCATTAGAAGAACACTCGGAATTCTGATGGAAAATTGCTTAATTGTAGTCTTAGACCCAAATGCCCGATGAAACATGACGCTGGAATGCGTAGAAATCTCCAGACACGCAAGCTTCCAGAAGACGTACCTCCTGAAATGTTTTCTTCTGAAAAAGCTACTGAAGGAGATGGACCATCCAAACAAAAGATGTGCCCAGTGACGTGTAAGATACAAGATACAGGAAACAGGAGCCGCAACACAGAAGTGACTGGGGAAGACGACGGAGCATGAGCGCCAACTGCCGACGTCAGATGTTGACTTGAACTCACCATCCTGCAGCAGCAAGACCCTAAAGAGACTATTGTCACCAAGATCTCCACTTCCATTGAGCCATCCTCTCCCTCCCTCTCCCTTTCTCTCCCCATCTCTTTTTCACACACACACACACACACACACACACACACACACACACACAGAGAGAGAGAGAGAGAGAGAGAGAGAGAGAGAGAGAGAGAGAGAGAATACAATCTGGTATGATCAGAAAGGAAATGCTTTTCTATAGTGTAGCAACAGGTTGGCTTTGGACTCCCCGTGCTCTTGTCTGGTCCCTGCCTTCATTGTCACTTGCTTGTGACGTCACAGATCCCCATTGGCCACGCAAGGTAAATGGCTGAAAGCTCAGCTAGTTAAGGAACTTTGTGCACAGACAGAGGAACCATACCTTGTTGCCGCCCCAAAGCGTCATGCATGCAGATTAGAGCAACTCTCTCCCCTCCCTAGGGCTCCGGAAGAGCAGGAAGTACTTATTACACTGCTTAGTAAAGGGAGGGGGAGGCTTGCCACAGTGCTCACGGAGAGGTCAGAGGGCAACCTAAGGTGTCAGTCCTTGTTGCAGGTGGCAGTCACTGCTGCTTATACCAGGCTAGCCCAGGAGTTTTCAGGGAGTCTCCTATCTCTGAGGTCTGCCTCCCCATAGGAACACTGGGAATGCAGGTGTGTGCTTTGCTGTGCTTGGCTTTTTATGCATGTTCTAAGGCCTCGAACTCATATCTCAGGCTTGCAGGTAAGCACGTTTTCAACGGCAGCATCTCCCCAGCCCACCCCAGCTCTTCTTGCTGGGGATTTGCAGGGGTTTATGGTCAGGACTTAAATCCTGGGCAGCGGCAGCCTCCCAGAATGTACACTGTGGAGGTGATCTGGGCGAGGTCATCTGCAGGAAGGTCAGTCCTCTGGTTGTTAACTTTGAAGACATAATCACTCCGAGGCTGCAGATTCCCCTAAAGATGGTCATTAAGATAAAATATGTTTACCTAGATGCATAATCAGGGCGCGGCGAGAGGCCCTGTTTAGCAGTCGGCAGGTTCTTTGGAGGCTCTGGAAGCAGAGAGCACGCTTAGCCCCACGGGGGCCATCAGCACAGAGTCCCACTGGCGAGTTTTATTAAAAGGAGCTCATTATGGTTATTTCAGCCCAGTCTTTATAACTTTATTACCGAACTTGAATTAATTTCTGTTACTCCAACAGACGCAGCTCATTTTGTGTCTTTTTTATGACTTGGGGTATGAAAGGGGCCAGGAAGGGGTACTAGAACAGCTTCAGTCGCAGGATTCTCAGAGGTATGGGCTGGAATACTGTCCATTTCCAAGGAATGGGTACCTAGGGGGTCCCAGGTACCTTCAAAGGCCTTTTCAGGGACAAAAAGAGGCTCTGGAAAAGAGGAAACTTTGCCTCCCTGCCTATGGTAAGGTCTTTAGGGCACTGGATATTCCTTGGTGGGGGACATGAAGCCTTCTGGTATGTGTGTGTGTGTGTGTGTGTGTGTGTGTGTACGCGCGCTTCTCAGAGCTACAAATAGCAGGTTAGCATAGTAAACTCCTCTGTACTGGGTGTCTATCACTGATTTTGTTTTGATCAATAACTGTCACCCTCTCCAGACCTACAGGAAAGCCAACTCCAACCTAGCTTTTTTTCTGAAGCCCCCAGCTTCTGAAGTGTCCGTGTGTCCAGCCAGGGCAGTGGACTCCAAAGAACACTGCCGTTGTACATGGGACGTTACTATAATACATGCCAGGGTGGCTTTTTCTTTCTGTTCTCCAGAACTGAGATGCTGTGATGGTTGGTTTTAGTTGTCAACTTGGCATGGTGTGGAATCACCTGGGAAGGGAACCTCAATGATGGGTTCTCTAAATTAGGTTAGCCAGAGAAGGTGTCTTGGGAGGCTTATCTTGATCAATGGGAAGACCTGCCCACTGTGGGGGGCACCATTCCCCAGGCAGGGCATCCTGTATTGTACGAGAGCAGGTGAAGTGAGCTGAGCATTCGCACGCATGCATTGGTTCATTCATCGCTCTCTGCTCTTGACTGTAGGCATGACCATGCTTCACCCTCCTGCTGCTGTGCCTTCTCCGCAGTGATGGACTGTGACACGGGCTTGTGAGGCAAATAAACTCTTTCTCCATTAACTTGGTGGTTTTTTTTTGGGGGGGGAGGGAGGGAGGGTATATTATCAAGGTGACAGGAAATGAAAGGATGATAATGATAAGCAAGTTCTGAGATCAACCCCCAAAGAGTCCATGTGACGGAAGCTTTGTCTCTGTGTATTATCTGAGAGTTGATGGGACGTCAACTGACTACGCAGGTGTTTCTTACCGGGGCCAAACCCTTATGGGAGACAATGTCATTCACTGAGACTTAGTTCCCAGGAGAATAAGACGTGATGAAAGAGCCCTGAGTCCGCTGACCAACTGACCCCCAGGGACCCCTTCTGCCAGGAATCTCCTTTGTGATCGCTTGACTATGACAGGGCCCACACAGACGGGGTCACCTGAGAGGAGAGCTTTGAGACAAGTAATCTTTATAAAGAAATGAATCTCGGGCATTTGTTATAGCCATAGAAAATGAACCCAAACAGCCAGCGGCACGGCTAATACATCCCTGCCTCCCCAGCTTTCCAGGTCTTTGAATCGACTCACTTGGCTTTCTGTTTCTTGCAAGCACGAGAGTCCCAGCATGACCCCACACTGACACCATCAGGTGCACTGTCCTCAGTGAGATACTCTCTGGTCAAAGCACCCCAAGATTATTGAGGTGTAACAGCCTCTCTGCTCTAGGCTTTCACCTCATGTTTCTCAAGGAGCCCGGTGTGGGGTAAGGAGAAAACCTGCTAAGTAATTAAGGTCTGTGGCCTAAAAAGTGGGCCAACCCCCCTAAATACAGGCCCCGGGACATGGTGCTCCAGCATCTCTGTAGAAGTGTGGAGGGCTCTGTGCTGGATATCCAGTTCTCGTAACATCTCTCAAGTTTTATTTACAGCAGCGATGGGTGACCTACTGTCCCCAGACCTCATCTGAGGTGTCAAAACACCCCTGTCTCACTCTGCCACCAAGCACAGCTGGATTTACCCGCCTATTCTCCTGGTACCATCTTCCAAAAAGCCTCTGCACCCCAACCAAGTTCCTGTGGCTCCCAAGGGCAAGGGAGGCTTGCAGCTTAGAGGTCAGCAAAGAAAGCCCTGTTCTGCACGGGTCTCTTCTAAAGGAGTGCCCTGGGACCAGCTTTGGCCTCGGGGACACCAAATTGTGTCTCTGCTGGGCAGCACGCCCAGGGGAGGGAACTGGCCCTGAGTTTTCTTTTCAGTGTCTCCTTAGCACAAAGCAGCCAGATGGTGGGAGCCAATAGAGAGACTGAAAGACGACTGAATGGAAATATTTACTGTGAACTTCAGAGCAAAACACAGACCCCTCAGGTCCCTGCAGAGCTTCCTCCGATCTCATCTAGAATGTGGGGGGAGCAGGAAACTCCCCCACACTCTAAGTGGGGTCGATCAATGTTTGCATGGCCAGATCCCCAACCTCCAGGCTTCTGTCACACACAGCCTGTGAAAGTATGGCTCAGAATGCATGGTTCCAGTGACCAACCCAGTGCACACCCTGGAGACCCCAATGTGGACACTGAACAGCTTCCTGACCCTGCAAGTCCCTGAGGCACGTCACAGTCCACCTGTCCTGGATACCCTGAGGACTGACTGCCTTCCTCATCTCCTTCCGTACCTCCGTTCATAACACCATTTGTCTAGCAGCCCCACTCCAGGGCCCCACCTCTCCTCAGTCCACAGAACTGGCTCCTTTCTTCTCCTGGAGTCTTGGAAAGTTTCCCCGCTCCAGCCTCAGTCTTTCTGCCATGGCCTTGACCTGGACCTCTAGCAGGACTTGATACCGAACCCATTTGTGGAGTTCTCAAATCCAACTCTTCTCTACCTGCCGGCCGATCTTTGGTCCTCTCACCCCATGTCTTGCAGGCTTGGTCCTGTATGTCTTTAGGCAGGAGCTGGAGGCCAAGATATGGAGAAGGTCTCAAATGTCAGACTGCCAGTGGTTCTCCATCCCCAGCCTGTTCCTCACTCCCCCCACCCCCACCCCTCTCTTCCCCTCTTGGTCCTTCCTGGCTGCTGCTGGGATTTAGAGGTGGTACCACAGGATGGGTGCTAGTTCCCCACTAACCTCAGCCAAAGCATCATTAAAAGATGTCCATGGAGGTAACAGGGGAAGCATGGGCCTAAAGTACATTCCATGTCGGGCACGCAGGGTGCAGCTCGGATATGCTTTATTCTGTCCAAAGCTCGTGCTGTGACTTTAGTCCCTGTTTGGAGTCACTAAGAGGTGAGGCTGAGGGGTCTTTCCAATGTGATGAGGGCTCCACCTCATGAGTGGATTCACCCACACATGTCACACGTGGATTTACAAAGGGAGGTTGCTCCCAAAGGCCATGTTGGTTTGGCCTCTTGAAGGTCCCCTGTCTCTGGCCCTGTGATGTCCTGCCCCAGTTGGGCACTTTGCCAACGAGAAGGCCATCAGCAGCTGTGCTCCTCAGCTGGGAACCAGAGTGTTATTAGTAAGAGAAAACAGCAAGACAGGGGGCTTTACAAGTGTCTTGTTAAAACCAATGCTTCTGTGTTTGCTGTTCACAGCTGCCCTGTAGGTGTGAACAAGGCTTCTGTCGGACAGATGTAGAGACAAGCCTAGCGGATACCGCAGGGGCCCAGCCGTGCAGGGCAGCCCTGTCTGACTCCAGCAACTGTACTGACCTCAGAGACTGACAGGTCACTCTGAGGCAGCAGCTGTCTTTGCACCCATTGGACAACAGGCAGCTGCAGGCATCAGCGCCTCCGGCTTTGGCTTACACATTGTCTCAGAAGCAAATTGCAGTGATCCGGAGGCACAGTCAGCTGCCTGGTTTTAGCCAGAGTGAAAACGAAGCCGGCACTGTGGCACACGCCGGAGAAGCAGAGACGTGCTTTTATGAAAAGCTATATCGCTCGACCCTCGGACAGGCCTCACAGCTACCTTGTTGGTGTCTTGGAATCAATGGTATCTTTGGAATTCATTAATTCACATTCATTTACTCATTTGCTTGTTTATTGACAGGATATCACGTAGTCCAAGATAGCCTCAAACTTTGTTTGAAGCTGAGGATGACCTAGGACTTCTGAGCCTTGTGACCCATTCACCGGAGTGCTGGCACTGTAGCTGTGTATGGCTGGGGAGCAAACTCAGGACCTAACGTCTGTTAGACAAGCACTCTCCCAGACGAGCCATACCACAAGGGAGTGTGTAGCGGACTGTGTTAGTAAGCAGTTATGGAGGGTCAACTTTCAGAATTGATGAGCACCACAGGCCCCTGCACAGCTCCAGGAACACCAGCTTACAGGCTACAGTTCTAAATAAACTCCCTGGGGGTTGTCTCTCCTCTCCCCCCCCCTCTCTCTCTCTCTCTCTCCGTGTGTGTGTGTGTGTGTGTGTGTGTGTGTGTGTGTGTGTGTGTTTAAACACTGTGTGATTGTTTGATTAGGAATGCCCCACCTACCCTACCCCCACCCCCACCCTCACCCCTCCCCACCCACTCATGTGTTTGAATGCTTGACCCATAGGGAATGTCACTGTTAAGAGGTGTGGCCTTGTTGGAGAAAGGGGGTCACTGTGGGGGTTGGCTTTGGGGTCTCCTATGCCCAAGCTCTGCCCATTATGGATCAGGCTGTAGAACTTTCAGCTCCTCTTGTGCCATGTCTGCCTGGACACTGCCATGATGATAATAAACTAAACCTCTGAAACTGTACGCCAGCCTCAGTTAAGTGCTGTGGTCATGGTGTCTCCTCACAGCAATAAAGCCCTAAGGCACACTGGGAAATCCCAAAGGTCTCACGCCAGGCAAACCTGAGGCATGTTAGGATTCCGGAGGGGAGAGAGAGGGATCCGCTAGTCACTATTCCTCATGTCCCTCTCTGTCCCTGCCCCGCCCAAGGAAGGATCAGGCAGCATCCTCACGCCTCTCCCCTGCCGAGAAGGAAAGCAGAGCATCCCTGGCCCAGGAGACTCGTGGAACCCTCCCTCGCCCCAGTGCCTCCTGGAATGATGGGGGATGGGTAGCGGTGTAGGAAGCAGCCAAGCTCCTTGGGTCTGCCCTGAGGAGCCCCACACGGAGACCACAGGCGGTTTGTCATTCTCCTGGCCCCTTCCTACATCCTGCCCAGCCCAAGACACCAAGTAAGACAATAAGGGAGTAGCACCCCACCCCCTCTCCCAGAGAGTGCCAGCACTGACAGTCTTTCCAAACTATATCTTCTTGTAGCAAACTCCATGTAGGACCGAGGCCATTCTTTCTGTCCTCCTGGCCTCTCCCTGTCTTCCAGAAGTAGTAGACATTTGAACCTGGCTTTGAGCATCCTCCCTGTGGCCTGCCTCCTCCCACGGGTGAGTTTCAAGTACAGACAGGCTGTGGGGGCCATGAGGTACTTCTCAAGACCTTCCCCCAAAGTCATTCAGTCCCGTAGGTTCTGAATCCACCCCATTTGTCTTCCTGTGTGTATTTGGTACCCGAGGACCCGAGGGTGGTGGTTTTGCCACACCATTGTGGCTTCTCTCACGATGCCTCCTACCTGAGACAGACCAGGGCTGTGGTCGAGGAGGCAAGCGGGGCTCCCCTACTCTCGCAACCCCTGGAAGCACAGCTGAGCTGCTGGCTGGCGGCACTGAGCCTGCTGTCAGCTCACAGTGTTGACCAAGCTTAATTCGATACCGCTGTTTAGCGAAGGAAGGAAATCAGAAATTGGAGCCGGAGCTGAGTCCAGCGAATCTGATCGGTCAGGCAGCCTGGAAGGGCTTTTCCTAACCAACAGGGAGGCAGTGGGAGGTGCAGCGGGAACTCACGCTGCAAGTTCAGATCCTAGCCCTGCCCTGAGAAGCAGGGGGAAGGGGTGGAGAGAGCAGCCACCCCTCTAGCTGGAGATTGCAAGAACACCTTTTCGGCCTAAGGCTGCAGAGGACAGGCACAGGCAGGCAGGTCTCCCCAAATCACGATCATACACTTTCCTTTTCTGTTTCAAAGCTGCTGTGGCCAGGCCAGGGAACAGCAGGCCAGGTCACACTGGGAGATGAGTTGGGTGAGTAAAGGGGCCAGTGCATGAGGTGGGAGTGGGGCATGGGGACACAAGGCAGGGCCCCTGCTCTGACTTTCACTAAAGCACAAGATCTTATGGGACTCAGCAGCAGTGGTCCCTGAGGGGTCCCTCCACCCCTTCTGTCCCCTAACCCCACCCTGGAGCAGGGAGCATCCACCCCAGAGCCCAAGGCTTAGCCACCACTTGCTGTGGGGGGATCCCTGTTCCTTCCAGGACTGACTGGTGTTTAGGGCAGTTCCTACCTACTGCTTCTGGCCCTAAGACCAGCCTCCATAGCATCCTCAAACCTCCACTCCTGTCTTATCTCTCACTGCTCACCTTCCAAGGATTTCCAGAACTTCCGCCACAGACCCTGTGCAGTATCGCAGCCTTCTGGTCACTGTCATGTGACTACTACACATGCCCCCACACTCAAGCTCACATGCAACTGCCATGCAGCTTCACATGCAGTTTCATACACCCGCTCGCAGAGAATCAGTCACACCTCCACATCCACAAACAAGACACAGCCCTACTCACTGCATAGACACACAGCCAAACATTCATTGACTACACATACTGTCACACACGGACATACACAATAACACACTCACTCTAGCCCACGCATGTACACGCTTGCTTATGTACATCCACACACTTGAACATGTATGATCACCATCCCTCACATACATGCCCACATATGGTGTGCCCATGTACACACACACACACACACACACACACACACATACACACACACACACACACACATACACCCCTACTTACACACATGCTCTCTAAGGTGAATTCCTGGAGAACTTAAGCAACCTCTGACCCTTCTCCAGGTTTCCAGGCAACATGTTTATGTCCCATACATGGAGCTCGGTGACAAATAAGGAAACTGAGCCGATGAGCCCTGCTGGCTCACGGAAGACTACGGCCATCCAAACGCTGCAGAGGCTGGAGAGGGCGGGGAGAGGCTATGGAGACAGAAGCAGCTGCTGGTGTTCATCTCTCGAAGGAGCAGCCAGCTGCCCACATCAGAAAGAGATGTGTGTCTCTTCCCTGATCATCTTTTGGAGGAGAGGTGGCCATGAGGCTTAGCAAGATAGGGTGGACTCTGGCTCACTGTGGCTGTCCACTGGGCGCCTGTTGTCACTGACTCATCCTCCCTTCCTCTTGAGAGTGGTCGCCATGACTCCCAACACGCTGACAGCCCACAGGGGCCATGTGTCTTTGGCCCCAGGCCCCAAGCCAAATGCAGCCCTCACTCAGGCCTCCCGGACCACTGGAATCCCTGTGGAGCCAGCTGCGGGGACTCTGTCTACACCAGCAAGAGAGTGAGTGCACTTATGGCTCTCACTGAGCCAGACACACGGTTTACACCGCAGGGCTACCCTCTGCATTTCCAGGAAGAAATGCACTCTCTTCCCTTCCTTAAAACAGGCACTCCTCTTGGCTTATCTTTTGTTTTTTTGTTCCTGAAAAATATTTTGGTCCCATAGGGAAAGCCACGTGGGAGCGTGGCCTCTGGGCCACAGGATGTGAGAGTACCTATGCTCTGGGGCAGGCTGCCTCCAGCCAATGGGGACAGCAGTGATTGGCTGGGAGCCATCCCTGATGCTGGGCCTTCCTTGTGCATCAGGAGGTTGAAAGCCTGGGTTTGTGCTAGTGCCTGTGATTCATTCTCATTCTCTCTCTCTCCCTCCCTCCCTCCCTCCCTCCCTCCCTCCCTCCCTCCCTCCCTCCCTTCCTCCCTCCCTCCCTCCCTCTCCCTTCCTCCCTCCCCCTCCCTCTCTCTCCTCCCAAGGTTTCCTGTCGTGCTAGCTGGCCTTGAACTCGTGTGTGGTCAAGGTTGGAACATGTCTCTAGCTCTCAACTGTTGGGATTACAGCTTTGAGTCACCATACCCACCAAATATCTCTGATTGTTTTAGAAATGTTATTTTGCCGAGGTGTGTGTGCACACGCATGAGCGTGTGTTTTTGTATGTTTGTGTGTGTTCTTGTGTGTATGCAGGCTGCCCGTGTCAGGTGTTTTCCTTTACTGCTCCTCCTAGCCCTAGTTTTTGAGGCAGTGTCTCTCACTGAACCCAGGGCTCCCTATCTAGTTAGGTTGGTGTCCAAGGAGCCCCCAGGATTCTCCTGTCTCAGTCATTCACCCCAAATCCCTGGATGTGGTGACAGGCAGGAGCCACTGCTCCTGGACTTTATGCAGATCTGGAGATTTGAACTCGGATCCTCATAGGCAGGCCCTTTACCCACACAGCCAGCCGTCTCCCTGGCCCTCTGACTCTAATTTTAAACACTGGCATGAAATTTAAGCGGAACATGGACACCAGTCGGCCAGTGTGGGTCAGACCACGCTCTCTCAGACAGTGGAGGACCCCAGAGTTTGTGAACCACATAAATAAGAATTTCTGGAAAGAAGCCGTCTTCATTCACTGACTAATAAAATGTCAGCGACTATGAAGAGTGTGGACCATGGCTGATCTGGTAGCCCAGTTGTAACGTCTCTCTGGCCATCGTTAGCCCTCTAAAGGGACATTCCTTGCCTACCTTTGTGTCCAACCTAACATCTTGATAAACAGATAAAAAACCTTTGGAACACATTAACTTAACAAAACACTGTTTGCTACCGAAAGAGCTAAAGGTGCTATAGTGAGATTCCTCAAACCCGCTGTACTGTCCACCTAAGGTCTCCGCCGGTGTATTTTTAAAATGCCTAGATTTATAACTTTTATTGTTCTGTTGCTACAAAAACTGCTTCCATGTTGGAACATGGAAGTGGGGGTGACCTAGCTCCATGTTCCTGGGCCATGGTGACTCAAATTTGTTTCCAGGATGTTTTATCCGACCCCAGGAGAGAGACTGGTACCCTCTTGGGTGCAAGGGGCTCAGATAGAGGCAATCAGGGGGCTAAGGCGCTGTCTTTCTAACCTTTCCCAGGTCAGCCTGGCTGAGTAAAAAGGGATCCGTAATATAGACCCCCAAAGAATAAAAACATGAGGAGCAACCCTATGTGGTGAGGAGGGTGGGGCTGTCCATAGACAGAGACCAGAGCAAGGCCAACCTGAGGCACACAGGCCTTCAGGGTGTGGAAAGAGACTGATAGGGAGAGACCGGAGATTCTGAGCAGGCTGCAGGTGTGAGAGGATGTGGTATTCTTCAGAGCAGCCCTGCCTCTAACTGGATGGGGAGGGAGACAGTGCAACCAGTAGATGAACCCACAGAGCTGAGAGACAGAGAGCCCTGTGGGATGCAGAGGAAGAGGACAAAAGATGTGGGGGGTTGCCCCGGGAAGCCCTTTCCTGTGCCCAAGTAGCTCGCGGGAGCCCTGTGGGAGGAAGAGAAGGCTGTTTGGAGACATGTAGATCCTAAGGCTTCTGTGGGCATTCAATGCTCAGGAACAGGATGAGAGTCTGAAACCCCGGGGGGGGGGGCTGGGTGATGTGGGGAGGACCCCCAGATGTCAAGCTGCCGACTGGGGTGAATGAGAAAAGACCATCAAAGCAACTTCAAACAGGCTCACGCCAGGTGACCAGAGAGCTGGTATTGATTCATTCACTCAGCAACCTGTCTAGACAACCAGCCAGGTCTCCATCCTCCCAGCCAGCGCATGCCCAGGCCAGGGCCACACCTGTTTCCTTCCCTTGCTCCCAGGATCCAGTGGTCAGCTAGAGTGTAAAACAGCAACACTGATGACCCTCAGCTCATAGGGAACAGCCTTTGCTTTGCTGAGTGTGAAAGGGTGTGCCTGTTGGCCCTCAGCCTCTGCTTTGTGACCCCCGATATCTCTCTCTTAACCCAACAGCAAAGTCTGGGACCTGGAGATGCCCTAAACCCAGGCACACGCCAGACTTGATCCAGACAGCCATGCCTGGAAGGTTCCATCACTTGGCCAGCCCCATTCTTCACCATTCACACAGCAGCATCCACAGTCCCCTGCCTCAGATGGTATCTTCACGCCCATTACTTGACACCTACAATGTCTTAGTAGAAAGCTAGGGCCCCTTAGACGAAGAATCTTGAAGTCTGGGCAGAAATATCAGCAGCTGACCTAGGATAAATTGGGGTCCCCAGTGTTCCCACAAACTCTTGAGAAGTAAGAGGGGGACATGTCAGCCAGCGACCTGGGCTCTGATCCTAGCATGACTGCCCCCCAGCTGTGTGACATGGTTAAGTCACCACCATGCCAGCCATGAGTCTCAGTTTCCCCATGTGAAACATGGGCAGGCATAATGGTCCTGGCAGTGGCCCCAGAGTCAGTGTTCAGGGCCCATGAAAAGCTGTAGCAAGTCGGGCGTGGTGGCGCACGCCTGTAATCCCAGCACTTGGGAGGCAGAGGCAGGCGGATTTCTGAGTTCGAGGCCAGCCTGGTCTACAGAGTGAGTTCCAGGACAGCCAGGACTACACAGAGAAAAACCCTGCCTCAAAAAACCAAAAAAAAAAAAAAAAAAAAAAAAAAAGGAAAAAAAAAAAAAAGAAAAGCTACAGCAGGATAAAGGCAAGGGCTCCCACCATGTCTCCCTAAGAGAATCAAAGGAGCGGTAGTGACACCCAGAGACCCAAATGCATGCGGGAATGGGTCAGTGACTCCAGATCCCTCACCCATCTCTGTGACAACCAGCCTAGGCTGCCACCAGTACAACTCTCTCCAGGGTCCCGTCCCAACTCAGGGCTCTGAGGTTCAGCCCCATAGCAAACCATTTTCTGCCCGCTGCCCTTGAAGTCACCGCCAAGAATAAAGCCATGCTTCTGCTCCAAAGATATCCCCAGGCAGGAAACGGGCAGCAGGCACCATGAATGTTTAATTACGCTAATTGTCCAAGTTCAGTTCCCTCCTCACTTCTTAAGTACTTTGTGGGAAACTGTGATTAAGCGTGAAATGGCTCATTTCTACGATTCCCTTGCTCAGAGTTCTAGGTCGGCTGGGAGTCCGCGCCAGTCTGGGCCAGGCATGCCTTGATAACACCATCTCGTTTTTTGTCTAATTTCATCTTCTGACCTTTTACTCTTGACGTCCTTACCGGCTTCGTCCTGGGTGTTGGCACACAGCACCAAAGCACCGTAATTACTTAACTGTAGCCCTGTCGTGGAATCTACTTTTGACTTTGTTCGAAAACACTGTAATCAAATCCCTGAGAGTCAGGATCGATGAGCCGGGCTTGCCAGAGGAAATCTATCACAGGACTAAGTGGTTTAGCGAGAGAGGAGCTCCCTGTGGGGTTGGGGGTGGGGGAGAGCAGAGACAGATGGGGATGGGTGGGGCAGAGAGGCAGGGCGGGCTGGAGGAGTGACTAGGTGGGCGTGATAATGGGCGGAGCCTGTAGGTGGGAGGAGTGGGCAAGCAACAGTGTAGGTATACTGAGCCAGGCAAGTGGACAGAGCTAAACAGAGCAATAGGACGAATGGATGAACAGGGGATGCAGGCAGGGGATGCAGGACAACAGTGCAGGCAGATGGGTCTCACAGAGAGAGGGGTGAGTATGCAGTATGCATCACCAGAAGATTTAACCTCACCATTTGGGCCCAGTGACCTCTGAGGCTGAGCTACTGTTGTGTGTTCTGCAGTGAAAAGCACATGTTGGCCTTCCGGCCACGGACTTACACACTCTTGACTGACATTATTTCATTTCATAATACAATGTGGGGGTACCCATGAAAGAAATAAATTCAGCCTGGTTGGCACTTCTGAGTCTTTGCGCGCGCGCGTGCGTGCGTGCGTGCGTGCGTGCGCGCGCGTGCGTGCGTGCGTGTGTGTGTGTGTGTGTGTGTGTGTGTGTGTGTATGCAGATGCTCATGTAGTCCAGAGGAGGCTACCATGTCCCCTGAAACAGACATACAAGCAGCTATGAGCCTGACGTGGGTGTTGAGAATGAACTTGGGTCTTCTGTTAGAGCAGCAAGTGCTCTTAACCGGTAAAACATCTCAGTGCTGGGAGGTGACCCAGTTGTAAAGAGCATGCCTAATATTTCTAAGGACCTGCGCTCAACCCTAGCACCACAAAGCAAACAAACAGGCAAATAAATAAACAACAGGTACCTACTTTCTAGCCTAGTATGATGGTCCTGGTAATCCTAGCACAAGGGAGGCCGACACTGGATGATTGCTAGGAGTTCAAGGTTGGTCAGGGCTACATAGTGAATTTTAGACTAACCTGGGATACAGAGTAAGACCTGTCTTAATACTCAACAGAGGGAAGGGAGGGAGAGAGGAAGGAAGGGAGGGAGAGAGGGAAAAAGGGAGGGAGAGTGGGAGAGAAAGAGAAGAAGAATGGGAGAGGAGGAGAGGGGGAGGGAGAAGGAGGGGGAGGGAAAGGAGGAGGGGGAGGGGAGAAAAAGGGAGAAGGAGAGGAGGAGGGGAGGGAGATGGGGAGGGGAGGAAGGAAGTAGGAGGGAGAGGGAAAGGGAGAGGAAGAGGGAGATGGGGAGGGAACGAAGGAGGGGGAGGGGAAGGGAGGAAATTGGACAGGTATGTTAAATGCTTTGAGCATAAAGAAGCGGGTTTAGGCACGAGAGCAGGTGGGGTCTATCCACCCGTTATTCTGACAGCGCCTGTAATGCTGCAGCCGGTTGTACATATCACCACTCTGCACATTAAACACATGGCACTCCTTATCTTCTAATGATAAAATAAAACTTATCAAAAGAACGATGGAATAATGAAACCGGTTGGTAAGAGGGAAGGCACCCCGAGGTTACCATGTTGGATCACAAACTCCTCACAAGGAGGTGTCACAGGCTCCAGGGGCACAGACTGTGGTTTTATTTGGTTCCAGGATGCACTTCAGCTCCCTGAGGGGTCGGCCATTTTGACAGTTCAGAGTTCAACAGGCAAACTGAGGGCGGAGGTGGATTCCTGTCTCAAGCCACGGTTGTCTGTATCTGATCCGTGTCAAGTCTGTATACTATTTTAATCCAAATTCCCATGTAATTCGTGTAAATGGAGCAATTTCTTAATAAATTAAGCCAAAAGAGCAGTTCACCAAACAGCAGGGTCTTTATTCTAGTCTCGCATCGTGCCTCCGAAAAATGTGCGAATTTTATCTCGTGGAATAGTAACCTCGTGAGCATTCCTAACCAGAGAATCCAAACTCAGAAACGTTTTGAGTTCCTCATGACATCCCCAAAAGAAAAACTCCACCCCTGGGGTTGGAGCGATGGATCTGTGGTTGCACAGTGCTTGCTGTGCTGGCTTGAGGACCAGAGTTCTGACCCAGCGTACAGTAATGAGTCGGGGGCCCCACCCACACATGTCACCCAGGCTCCAAGGAGGGCAGAGGCAGGAGGATTGCTAAAGGTCGTTTGATTTCAGCCTAGAAGAGACCATGTGAGCCCTTGATACAGGGGAGACTCTGGCTCACAGGAGCAGATAGAGCATGAGAGAGAACAACGCCTAATGTCCTCTCCTGCCTCTGAGCACAGGCACAGACACATACAGTCAGATGGATACAAACTTAAATAATCAAGAAATCTTTGAAAGAAAAAGACAGACTGAAAGGAAAGAAAAGAAGGCAGGCAGGCAGGAAGAAAAGTACATCCCTGGCCTCTGATGACATATATCTATTAAACACAAGGGCATTAAAATACTTTATAAAATGCCCTAGGCTATAGATAAAGAAACATAAATAAATTTCATGTGTATTCCTTGGTCTTTTCCTTGAGACACCCCACCATGTGTCTGAATAAAACCAAAATCTGCAATCTGAAACACTTTGGATAGAGGACTTATAACCTATAGATCTTTTAAAAATAGAACTGATGCCCCGCCCCCCAGAAGACAGCTTTACATTTATGCCAGGCTTATGTGACCCCATGACACTCCACTCTGTAGTTAAATGAAGAAACAGCCTTCCATCTGGGGATGCGAGTGTATCTGTGAGAGATTGGATCAACCTGAATATAACCACAACTTAGCAGGCCTGGCTGCTACCATGGCAACCATTTGGGCTTCCTAATAAAGGGTCACGTCGCTCTTAAATTGTCTCGGGCATTGTTTTAAGCAGGTTGCCAGTATCCAGCCATCTCATCCGCACAGCAGTGCAGTGAGTTAGCCGCGATTATCTGCCTTCTGCAGAACGTGAGGAGTGACATCCGAATTCCATGGCCACTAAAAAAAAAAAAAAAAAAAAAAAAAATCTCTGATCCCAAATTGGAACCCTGGGCATTTCCCCGAGTGTGGAGCCCAAGCACTGTCCCAGTCTGGATTTCAAGGGACTCTCAAGTGGATTCTGACACTTTAAGCAAGTTATTGTAATTGTTTTCAAATTAGTCCTCAATTCTTGGTTTGGAAAATAGGACATCTTGGGGCACTGTTGGGAGCTGTAAAGACAGTTCTTGTGCGAGCCTGTGTGAAGCCGGCGGACTGGTAAGGAGCCTACACGCTCTGCAGAGAGTGGTTATCTTCTTGGGTCTCTGATGCCACTTCTAGTGCAATCTGTTACTTAAGAAATGGCAAAGAGCCACTCATCAGCAAGTCCCCCGATTAAGCTTACATGTATGTTTATGTTTCTTTCATTAAAGTTTCACAATATTTTCACTGCTCCTAGCGTCAATACTTTAAAATCTTTTATTTATCGGTCTAATTAAAGTCACAGAACACAACATCTTTAACTTCCTAGAGAATGGAAATGTGCACTGTGGAATGGCTCTCACATCTGAACACATCCCAGCAGGTCTCTGAAACAATAGCTGGGAGAGGGGAGATGGATCAGCGCAGAGGGCTCTGTGCTTATGCATGAGGGACAGAGTGTGAACGCCCAAAACTCACATAAAAAGGCATGTGCACACACAGGCTTGTAACTCCAGAACTGTGGTGAGCAGAGACAGGGGGATGGCTTCATCCTCCTAACCAAGGTCCAGGTTTAGAAGGAGTCTCCGTTTCAATAGTAGAAAGCAACCTATGTTCTCCTGGGCTGTACAACCCAGCTGCCTGTAGTCACCCTTAGATGTTGCATGACACTTCTACAGTGGGACTTCTACAATGGAACCTGGTATTTTTCCCTACCCCGGTCCTGCCAGGTGCCACATCTACACATGGAAGGAATTGGTAACGTCCAACATCTTTCTCTGACATACAGGCTTTCTCTTGTCTGCCATGATGTTAGGCTTCTGCATAGACCTCAGCATGGTCTTCTGCCTCTGACCTTTCCCCATAGATGCTAGAGCCTCCACTAGACCCTGCCCTATCAGTAAACCCCACATAATGGTTGTGAGATCAGGTGCAAAGTAAGCCACTGTCTGTGGCCTCCTGAGGGGTTTGCTCCTTCACATCACCTACCCAGCCCACCTACTAAGACATGCTCAGCTCCTGTTCAAATATTGGTGGGTCCCTGTACCCCCTCCACCCCCGAACTCCAGTGCATGCTGGGAAACATAGCTTGCTCCCCCCAGAGTGTCCAGCTGCTGTCCTTCCTAGATGCTACAGTTTGAATGCAGCCTCCAAGTCAGAGTATTGGGAATTTAGTACCCGAATCTGCATGCTGATGATTTCTGGAGGTGGGGCCTTTGCTGGGATAATTAGTGTCACTTGGGGTCCTGGTGGGGAGATGCCTATGATAGCATCGGTGATCTTATCAGAAGAGATACACTACTGAGCTAGCATCCTTTCTCTATCCCACTATGCGACTCCACCCACCGTGCTGTGGTACAGCGGGCAGGTCGTCATCTGGTACCAATGCTGAGTTGAACTTCCTAGACTCTAGAACCATGGGGCAAACAAACTTGTTTTTTTTTTCTTTTTTGAATAAATGATCCCACTTGTAACAGAAAGTGAACCAAGGCACTGGCAGACTCTTATTCGAGCTTTGAAACCCTGGCTCTTTGCCCCTGCAGTTGCTTTCCTCTAGCATCTATAGTGCAGAATCTCTCAGCACCTGGACTTAATTCCCTTCCCCTAAAGCATGGCTGCTGGGAACTACACATCACCTCCTTGCAATGCTCTGTCACCAGGACCTTGAGCTTCAGAGGGAAAAACATGGGTCAGACTGACCTTTGGGCTTGAGTCCTGTCCAAGAGGAGGCTAGAAGCTTGGAGTACGTGAAACGGAGGCGACCCAGGGCCTTTGCGCGTGGGCCCGTACTCTGCCAACTGTGACAGCCTCTGCCCATGGGGCTCTGTTCCCATTCTGACCCTCTAGCAAAGGGCCAGAGGAAGGCTTCCATGCTAGGTCTTGCCTGGGAAGAGTCAGACTTGAGGATGGAGGTGCGAACAAGACCACCTCTTCCTGGACCAAAGACAGAATCCAGCTTTGACACTCACCAGTTTGGTCCTGTTTGTTGCTGGGTCACCCTCCCCAGGGGGACCTTTTGAGCCCCAGACAGAGCTCACTTTAGGACTCCGGTTGGTCCAGCAGGGCTCCAATCATCCTTCTCTTACCCAAGACGAAGATTACCCTCTCCTCTGGATCCTTCCCTTCTCTGGGTGCTCAGACCCCATTCCCACCTCCTGTTCCTGCCGTGGCCTCAGGTACCCTCCTGCTTCAGACATTGTTTAGCGTGTGCTCAAACCTACCCCCTACCACGTGATTCCAGCCCCCCAATAGAGACTCTGCTTGGCCTTGAGATCAGTTCCACCCTGGCTTCCAGCTGCACAGCCTCCAGCAGGATATTAATCACACTCACCCAAAGAGCCACAAGCCTCTATATGCCTCCTTTCTATAATGGGTTTGGGATCCTCCCTCCCTCCAGGCTCAGGACCAATCATCAGGACCTTATTTCTAAGAAAATTAAGACAGGAAAAGAGGGACATCAATCCCAATTGTCCCAACCACTTCCTTGAGGCACACAAACTTAGTGTGCCAGCTCTACCAAGGAATCCAACCTCAGTACCCATCTGAGACCCTAGACCCTAGCAAGGAATAGGACTGGGGGGTGGAGACTCTGATCAAGGGTCTCTGGTTCTATTATGGACTCCCCAGTTCATATGCAGAAGCCTGATCCTCAGCGGGATGGAATGGGTGGGGCTGAGGCAAGATACTTAGACAAACAGGCCAACTGCTGGGTGGCTGAAGGCTGATGCAAGCAACCGCAGAGCTGCGACACACAAAACACCACGGGACCATTCCAACAGCAGACACAAGACCAACGGGAACAAGCTGGAAACAACCCAGCCAACCACAGGAGGCCCACTGTCCTCTGCTTCATCCTACAGCTCGTGAGCTTTGCCGAATCGCCTGCTCCCATCATGCATCTAACACCAAGCTACAACAAACTAGCCCACGTGAGGACAGAAGAGGGGAGTAACCCTAGTCTGGAAAAACACAGACCTGTTCCTGGAACTCCCCGCCTTTAAAAGTTGGTATAAACAGCTGCTCAAAGTCATGTACAGTTCTCTCTGTTCTCTCTCTCTCTCTCTCTCTCTCTCTCTCTCTCTCTCTCTCTCTCTCCCTCCCTCCCTCCCTCCCTCCCTCCATTCCCCTCCCCCTCCCCCCATTCCCCTCCCCTCCCTTCCTGCTCCTTTCCCCTCCCTTTGTTCCCTCCTCCCCTCCCGCTCCCCTCCCCTCCCTCCATTTCCCTCCCCTTCCCCCCATGCTCCCCTCCCCTTCCCCCCATGCTCCCCTCCCCTCCCCTCCCGTTCCCCTTCCCTCCCTCCCCAAATCTGTATCATCAACCTTAGGTCTAGAGAGAGTGCTTAGGGATTAATAGTGCTTGCTGCTTTTGTGGAGGACGCACAGACATGTGCTCAGTTCCCAGCACCCACTAGCTGGCCTCCAAGGCATCTCCACTCAGGTACACTCTGCTTACACATATAAACACATAACTACACATAACTACATTTTATGTTTTCAAAAAAAAGTATTTTCTTAAAAAACTCCAACTGTGTTTCCTACTGACTTGTCCTGACATTCTTTTCTATGGTACAGTCAAGAGTCCCTGTGTGCTGTGAGTCTAGAAGTCTCCAGAAAGAATTTCCACCTCAGCAGCAGCGTGGAGAATTCAGGCTGCCAGTGACAGGGTCTTTGGAAGGTGATTAGATACTAGGGGAGAAGCCTCATGAACTGGATTAGTGCTTGCATAACAAGAACCCCAACAGGCTTTCCCTGCCGCTATGTAAGAGCCCAGATGGTCTTATCTCTGGACTCCGTCCACCATAGTTCAACCAATGCCTCCATACTGACTTCCCACTCTACAAAAGTACGAGGTACGTGACTAAGTGCATGACCAAGTCACCCAGACTTAGGGGGTTCTTTCACAGGCGCCTGAGCTGACTAAGGTGCCATACTTTTAGCTACTTTGAAGTCTTAATAAACGTGAGCCAAACCAGACCCGTTACTTATGGCTTCCCCAGTGTACGGATGCATGGGACATTGCTGTTTGGATTTAGGAAAAATACACAACGCTCAAACTCACGGCGCTCAACTTTTCTACTGACGGTCTTAATGAGGGTGAAGGCCATGAGGGGCCCCTCCCCGGGTCCCTGCCCAGAGTCTTGGTTGGAGAAATATCAAGGGGAAAAGAAGCAGCTTGGAACATCTGTGTCCTCCAGTTTTAACTTCATCTCTGAAATTGCCAAAGCACAGATGCCAGGTGTTTAACAAAAATGAAGAAAAAGAGAAGCTTAGAAAGCACCTGCCCTCCCCACCCCGCCCCCAAGCCTGTGGGACAGACAGCACAGCTGGCTGCACGCACCATCTTACAGATGTCAAAGGATGAATTCAGAGACAGAACCTCCAGTGGCCTCCTTCCCAGCTGGCAGAGGCGCTGAGTTCCCCACACACCCTGCCTGGGTGCGAGGAGAGGCCCGGTGGAGCTGTACGTGTCACACAGAGTTACCAGAATGGAGGAGCAGAAGCTGGCCTTCCACTCGGGGTAAAGATATTCCCCGAAAGCCTGGAGGAGGCCCCCAGGGACCTGGAGCAGCGCCAGTTCCCTGGAAGACAGGTGAAGTAGCCGGTGTCCCTCCGGGAGCCCAGTCCTGGCTTTTCCCCTGCCGGGAGTCTGTGACTCATGGGCCATCTGCTTTGGATGTTGACACTGCAGGTTTGTTCTGCTTATATTTAATTGACATCAAAGTGTCGTACCTCCTCATGGGCATGGTGTGTTAATGGGACTCACCGTGTGTCTGGTTAAGGGGCTGTCCTCTGTCCACCCTGCATACCATGAGTCACAGTCTAATCAGAGAAATTAAGATCACCAGCTCCTGATATGTTCCTCATTTCTCTAGGTTGGGAACATGTGAACTTGTAGCACTGTATGAACCGTGTAATATGGTTGGACGTGGTAGCGCGTGCCTGTAATACCAGCACTTAAGGGAGCTGAGGCTGACGGGTCATAAATTGGAGAATGTCTTAGGTTGTTTGGCAGGACTCTAATTCGGCAAAGTGAATAAATAGATTACAGAAGTTGTTGTAAACTGTAGTTACCTGCCGGTGCTATAGAATACGCTGGAACACTGGGGGCCTGGAGTCATGGCTCAGCAGGTGAGGCTTCCTGTGCTCTTCCAGAGCCAGGTTCAGTTCTCAGCACCGGCGTGGCAGCTCACCATTGGCTGTAAGTCTAATTCCAGAGGGTCTAATACCCTCTGGCCTCTGCGGGCACTGCACACATATGAGACATATACATATTGATGAAATACTTATAGGATGCAGAATATTTCCTATCCATTCACAGTGAGGCAGTGAGAGGCCAGTGATTGGAGGGGAGAGAGGAGGCGGAGCTAAGGGAAGGAGGGGCGGGGACAGAGGGAGCCTGGGAGCTGCAGGAGGGAGCAGGAGAGGAGACTCAGATCCAGATGTGTTTCTGGTGTGATGAGAGGTTAGGCATATTGGGGTAAGATCTTATCGTTGTAAATTGGCTCTATGAAATTGGGAATTTCTTATACCTAAATATATTTGGTTAGCTATTCAAGTTTAAGAGTCATGCTTTGCCGGATACTTGGAAGGAGTGGGTGCTGGGCAGGAGAGAGAGACCCGCCGCAACTTGGAGCAGAGGCCTGGCGGGGTGGTACTATTAATTAATTATTACCCACTACATTTATACACATAAAATAAAAATAAATGTTACCAAAAAAAAAATAAAAGGAATACTCCTGACTATTTAGGTAACTACTGTCCACCTGGCTCTCTTCCTCCCCACCTTTCCAAGTCTCTAGAAATCTTTTCTTTTCCCACTCTCCCTCCTCTCCCTTTTCCCTTTCTCCTCTTGACCCTTTCTTGCTCTCTAACTCAGGGTGGCTTTGAGCCCGTGATCCTTAGTCCTGAGTGCTACGGTTGCAGTCATGAGCAGCCACACCCAGCTGCCTGAAATCATCACAGAGTGACAGAATTGATCCTTCCCTTTCCATGTCTGGTTGGTTTCAGGCTGGGACGGTCTGTATCCATGTTGTCAGAGCGATGAGGTTCATTTTCACGGTTGCAGTACCATCCCACCGCATCTGTGTGCTGCGTTTCCTTTAGCCCTCCCCCCCCTCGGGCATCGGACTTGACTCCGGAGTTGGCAACAGTGAACGGTGTGAAGAAGATGCGAGTGCAGGTGTCTTTTTGGTGAGCTGGCTTGGGGCCTCCTCAGACACACCCCCAAGAATCACTACTACAATGTGTTGACTGGGAGCTGAATATACTCCGGGGGTGATAACCAGGGGTATTCATGAGGGACCCTAAGTTCGCTACCCCCCTCATTGCTGTGACCAAATACCCGAAGAGAAGTAACTTGGGGGAGGAATGACTTATTTTGGTTCACAACCTGAGGGTGTGACCCATCATGTTAGGAAAGGTGTCAGGGCAGAAGCAGCTCACAGCTGTGGCAGTGGGGTTGTGCTGACTTCTGGGCAGACCAGGAAGGAAGGCTGGCCTGTCAGCCTTAAGATCTTCCCACCAATTGAGTTACAGAACACACATGAGATGTCTGGGAAGAAACAAAGGGAAAAACCAGAGGAACTGTAAATGCCAGAGACAGCACGGGCTGGGGAAAGGCACGCTGGGAGACTTCCGGAGTGCTCAGGGTAGGGTAACAGACAGCACCAAAAAAGCAACAGACAGCACCAAAAGGTGCTCAGAGATTTGCATGGGAGGGGGTTGGGGGTAGAGAGATGGATCCTAGGGACATCCGAGGAAAGAGATGCCAGGCAGAAGGAAAAAAACCTGTGCGGGGGTGTGGGAAGAAGGGTGGGAAACCTAGAATGTTAGAAAGAAGGTGGGTGAGGAGAAACCGCGATGCCAGGGTCAGAGATGAAGCGGTCCTGGATCACACAGGGTCCATTGGTCCGCTGCTTCTCCCATCGCTGTGATGAAACACCCTGGCAAACACAACTTAAAGTTGATGTTGGCTCAGAGTTCCTGAGTAGAGAGAGACCTTCTGAGTGGAAGCCGGCGGCAGGAACTTGGGTGGGGTGGGGGGGTGGTCTGCTCACGTCCCATCCACATTTGGGAAGCAAAGAATATCGATGCTTCTGCTCGGCTGCTTGACCCTTCGTTCAGCCCTGAATCCCAGCGCGTGGACTGGTCCCACCCACACTCGGGTGCATCTTCCCACCCCAGCCGACCTAATCAAGAAATCCCTCACAGATGTGCCTCTTTAGCATTCTACAGCCTGTCAGGCTGACAGCAATGGCCATCGCAGTTTAGTGCGCGAGAAAAAACATTGACTTCCAAACCGAAGCAGAGGCCATTGAGGGTCTGAGTGCTCAGGCGTGCGTGATCCGTGGAAAGTATCAGAGAATCGCTGACTTAAGCGCCCGGGATACAGGATCCTGTTTCTAGCAAATCCCAGCAAAGACAAATCCACAGAGACAGGAAGTAGTTTGGTGGTTGCCTAGGGGACAGAGAGATAGGGATGAAGGCTGACAGCTTCCACGTGGGAGTCACTTTTGGAGAAGTACTGAGGTGACCATGATGACAGCCGCAAACTCTGAGAAGACATTGATATTTTGATTAATTGTATACACTGGGTGAATCGTTTGGCTGCGAATTATATCGTACTAAGGCCGTTAGAGAAAAAGGGAATGAATCACTGATCAGGATAGGCAGGGAGGGGAAAGGAGCAGAGAGGGTTAGGGACCTGTAGGAAGAAGCAGGGAGGGGCCACTGGAAAATGATGGTGGCGGCTGGGACCAATGACCGAGAGGGGGATCTGCTGAGGAGTGGTCAGGCTCTCGCGAGCGTTGAAAGACTGATACATTTGCCTGTTTGTACATTTTATTAAGTGTGTAGAGGCCAGAGGTCAGAGACCAACCTTGTGTATCAGTCCTCAGGTACAGTCTACAGAATCTTTCAACTGGCCTAGAATCTACCACATATGCTCGGCAAGCTGACCACTGAATACCAGAGATTCAACTGCCCCCTGCCCACCCAGCACTGGTCCCAAGCGTCCACCATCAGTCCTGGCTTTCTCACAGGGTTCTGGACTCAAACTCAAGTCCTGAGGCTTGGGTAGCCATATTTCTTCGGCATTATTCTCAAATGTGTTCGTGTTTGGAGAGCTGTCACTGAAGACTTTCATTTCCGGTTGAAATATTTCTCAGAGTGACAGGCTGAGTTCTGGGGTTCGTGTCCAGGCGTGTGCCAACACTCCAAAGGTGGAAAGAAGGGAGATGACATGGGAAACTGAGGTCAAATGAAGAGCAGCACAGTGGTTAGAGACCAAGAAAGTGTGACGGGTGTAAAGCGCCTCATGGAGCCAGGAGAGGCGGCCCCATTACATGCCATGAATAACTGGTGAGGCCCAGACTGGGGATTCTTTAGCAGTGAAGTCATGAGTGACCTTGAAGAAGATGGTTTGGGCAGGGTGATGTCTACAGAATGCTGCTGAGGCTCATGGGATTTGAGGAATGGAGATGAACGGAGACAGTGGCCACTCAGAGTTTTGTCTGCGCCAGTGGGAAAGAGAGAGACGTCATCAGTACCGATAAAGACATCAAGATGTTAGAGGAAAGGCAGGAAAAGACGCCTGTACAGGAAATGCGGTAGGGCACTTCCTGATGGCCACCAGCCACCATGGTGATCAGCAGAGGGACTGAGGGGTCCCTCTGTACCTGCAGGTACAGAGCTGGCGGAAGCCTTCGGTTTCACCAGGGCTATAGCTTGACCTGCAAATGTCACGAAGCCAGAGCACTTGCAAGAATGGGCGTCTGTATCAAGACGGGGCAGCTGGGCATGGGACGGTGAGACAGCAGCAGGGTTAGCAAGATGGTGGCTTCCGCATGGAGCAGGTCCTAGCTGGGATGAGGGGCTTCAGAAGGGGAAGTACCTGGGTCCAGGGAAGAGAGAGCCAGGGTGTTATACTGAAAGAGACCGCTGGCCCAAGGTCACTGCCACTTGAACACGGTCCCTGCAGATTCACGTGTATAAATCATAACTATCCAAATCATATGTTGGTGGGATTGGGAATGTGGGGCCTTCATTAGGATTATATGTGGTGATGAGGGTGGTGCCCCCATGTTGGCAACAATGGCTTTAAAAGAAGAGGCGCCTCGCCTGGCACACTCGTCTCCCATAACGTTGTGTTATGTTGCAGCTATAAGTCCTCACCAGACAGTGGTGGATGCCGGCACTATAATCTAGGACTCCCCAGCCTCCAGAACTGCGAGGGAAATAAACTTCTATCCCTCACAGACTTCCCAGTCCTGTGCATCCTTATTACGGCAACAGAAAAACAGATTAAGACGAAGGACTGAGGGGATAGCATCATCAAAAAGACCAGTCAGTTAGTGGGCCTTTTCTAGAAACCTTGGACGATGTTGCCATGCTCGCACTGGTGGGAGATTTGGCAGACGGTGATTCCATGCCCCTGTGAGTTCTTGTAGCACGTGCCAAGGGGGAGATCTCACTGCTTTAGTAAGGGAAGGATCCCTCAAATGATCCCTTTATAACTTTGTTCAAGCAATGCTAGAACAGTCACCAAGGGAGGCCTTGGCCACTGCTGTGGACACCTGAAAACTGGTCCTGCTTGGAGCCCAGGCTCCCCACTGCTTCTGGAAGTTTCACCAGTAGCAGAAGAGGAACACAGGGTTCTACTCTCCTACACACAGTCTTTGTGACTGGCTGTTGTTTAGTGTGAAAGTCTCCCATGGGCTCTTATTTGAACCTCTAGTCCCTAGTGCTGTTTTGGAAGACTGTCCAAGTTTTACATGGTGGATCCTTGGTGGAGGAAGGGCATCACTGGGAGTGGGCCTTAAGGTTGACAGCCTGGCCCTACTTCCTGTCCATTCTCGGCCTCCCGACTGAATAAGCAGTGTGACAGGCTGTCTCACGCTCCTGCACCATGCTTTTGCCGCCGTGATGGACTATATCCTTAAGCTGCAAGCCAAAGTAAGTCTTGTCCATCCTTCCCTCATTGTTGTTTCTTGTCAGGGATTTGGTCACAGCCACAAGGAAAGTAACTCATTAAGCCAGGAGAGTGTCTCCAGGCTAGGGTAGAAGAGGCATGCAGGAGACTGCAGGAGAATGTGATGCTAAGACTTGACATGAGTATTGATCGGTCCCTGTCTTTGTTAGGCTTGTGAGGAAACACCGTGAGCAAAAGTAACTTGAAGAGGAAAGGGTTTATTTCATCTTACACTTCCAGGTAACAAGTCCATCGCTGAAGGCAATTGGGGCAGGAACTTAAACAGAGCAGGAGTTGAAGCAGAGGCTATGGAAGAGAGCTTTTTACTGGCTTGCTTAGTCTGGTTTCTTATACAATTCAGGATACAAACACTGTAAAACCAGAGGCCACATGCCTCTGTGGGCCTTGTTATTTGGTCCAAAGGGACAGCATGTGAGGTCGAAATACCACAGGCTTTACATGTGACACTGATGAGCGGCTGATGCCTGCTGCCCCAGCCAGCCTTTCTCAGGCACACACTGCCAGAGAAGAGCTCACTCGGGCTTGTGGAAAATGAGGTAGCATCAGGTCAACCCAGAACGATTCACGTCGTCCAGCAAGGCTTGGCGAGTTGGGTTTGTTATCCTGCATCTCTCTGTGAGTCAGAGTTTTCAGCCTCAGTGTCATCCAGAGAGTCAAAATCAATCAGACGCTCAAAAAGTGATGTGAAAATGGCCGTGTCGAAGGCCACTCCGCAGTTTCCATTTATGCAGGTCCAATGACCACAGTCTCCTTGGAGAAGTTTATTGCTTGGGCACAATTCAAACATGCTCTTTCTTTGACTTGCATAATCTGACTTTATTTCAGGATTTTTGGGAAGTGCTCATTCTTTTTTTTTTTTTTTTTTTTTTTTTTTCAGGAAGAGTACAGTCCAAAGAGATGGTCCTTAGGAAGTGTGATTTAGAAGAAGTTCTGAGTATGTCAATGAGAGTCAGAGCACACGCGGATTAACTGCAGATGCCCCTCTGCCCGCAGTGGAGCCCGACAAACCCCTCTGAAACTGCTCTACATCACCAAACTATATATCAAGCCTACCACACAGCCTGGAGTGGGGGCGCGTCCCCTTTGTGATCATGTGACTGACAAGAATTGTGCGTCACTGTTGCTCAATCTGGCACAAGAGCCAAATGCTAATCTATCATTGCTTTGTTTTTCCTGCTTATGGTATGCATGCGAGTGCACACGTGTCTTCGTGTGTCCGTGGATGCCAGAGATAGGAGTCCTTGATCATGTCTCCATTTTAGGTATTGGAGGAGGGTCTCTCACTCGGACTCGGCACTGGGTCCGTGGCTAGTCAAGTAGTCAGTTTGTTCCAGGGATCCAGAGTACTGGGGTCCCCGGCAGGCTCCCTCTGCCCCACTGTTACATGGGTGTCTAGAATATGAACTTGCGTCCTCACACGCGTGGTTTTGAAGAGCTCTTTTCCCACCCAGTCATTTCCGCAGCTACAAAATTATGCAGGGATATGGCTTTTTCTGTCGTCATAAAATATCATCAGTCAAAACATTGGTCAGGGAGGGACTGTTGCATGTGTAAAACTGCACGTGTACTTAGCTACAAGTATTGTTAAAGATGATTTGATTTTATATGTGTGGGTGTTCTGCCTGTACTTACATGATGTGCGCCATATTTGTGCACGGTGCCTATGGGGATCAGGGGAAGGTATCCAGTTCCCTGGAACTGGAGTTATAAATGATTGTGGACCACCATGTGGTTCCTGGGAACTGAACCCAGGTCCTCTGCAAGAACAGTGGTTAGCTGAGTCATCTTTCCACTATGTGTATTTTTTTTAAAAAACAGGAAAAAATGAGGGCCATTGGGATGACTTAATTCCCTCTTTTGTTCACCGAGGGGGCCCGATGTGACTTTGATGGGTGTGTACATCACATCTAGTATGCACTCTGAGGGCTACAGGGGAGGGCCCATAGTCCACAGCTGGTACCCATGTCCCTAGCCACAATGGTGTATCCAGGGAGAGCACATTCATCGTAATCAGGGTGTGTGGTGTTTAGCATTAATCGACAGACTCTAGCATCACCTGAGAGATGGGTCTCTGTGAAAACACTTGGGGGATTTTCTTGACGTCATCAGTTGAGGAGGGAAGGCCTGCCCACTGTGGCCGACACCATTCTCTGGCTGGGCTCCTGATCTACAGAAGCAGAGGAAGGGAACCGAGCAGAAGGCATTCATTCATTCATTCATTCATTCATCCCCACACTGCTTCCTGGTTCCAGCCTCCATGACTACTCTACAACAACAGAGTGTACTTGTGAATTGTGGGATGGAGTAAGTAAGCACTTTCGCCTTTAAATTGCTTCAGTCAGGGTGTTTTATCACAGCAGCAAAAAAGATAACTAAGACGATAGTTTTCCGTGAGATGGGGATAATGAGAAAAACCAACCAACAAAACATAAACTTGCTTCCTGGCCTGTAAAGCTCCTATAGGAATTCGGGAGTCACTTATGTGAAGTGACTTATGATGATCCAAGAAGGAGGTCTCCACAGAAAAGAGCCATGCCAAGAGAGAAGAAATGTTTTAGCTCCATCCTATTATTGTAACGAATATTAGGACCGAAAGCAATTTGGGAGAGGAAAGAATGTATTTGATTCGCACTTTCAGGCCACTCTCCATCACTGAGGAAACTCAAACAGGAGCTTGAAGCAGAAACCGTGAGGATGATGTTTGCCGGCTCACTCGAAGGCTCACACTTCGCTAGCTTTCTGACATAGGCCAGGGTCACCTCCCCAGGGAATGCTGCTGCCCACAGTGGGCTGGTTCCTCCCAACCAATCACCAATCAAGACAATTCCCACAGACATGCCCAGAGGCCAATCTGACCTGGGAAATGCCTCAGTGGAGACTCCATGCTCAGATGACTCAGGATGGCTCAAGCTGACAGCAAAACTAACTAGAATGGGATAGACACAGGCCTTGGCCATGACATAGTACAGGCCAGCTCTGGCGAGTGCCTCATTCATGGGCCAGCACAGTTCTGCCTGTGGTGTAACTGGATTTGTGTCTCCAGCAACTGTACCTCGTTAGGTCCTGACATACAGAGCCCCCTGCTTCGAGTATTACTATGGTGCTAAGAAGAGTTTCCAAGCACCGAGGACCCAAGAGCTCCATTCCTGGAGTGGTGGCCAGAGGAGCCCCATGGGTGAAAAGCAAATTAAAAGAAACAATTCAAACTCTGCCATAATTGTACTACGGGAATACAGCAAATGAAAAAAACACCCCTTCTTCAGGAAAATCAATTAAATTTTGGTAAGAATATCTCAGGAAGAATGTGAGGCTTCTGTACTTGAGCTGGAATCTGTTCTTTCTTTTATGTTTGTAATTCTCACCAGTTCACCTTAGAGAAAGTCCCATCTGTTGGAGGAGGGGAGGAGGGAGGGGAAGAGGAAGGAGAGACGAGGATGAGAAAGCGGGATGGTAGGAGGGAGGGGAAGAGGGATGGAAGGGAGGGATGAGGGTGAGAGGGAAGGATGGGAGGAGGGGGAAGAGGGAGGAAGGGAGGGATGAGGGTGAGAGGGAAGGATGGGAGGAGGGGAAGAGGGAGGGAGGGATGAGGGTGAGAGAGAAGGATGGGAGGAGGGGGAAGAGGGAAGAAGGGAGGGATGAAGGTGAGAGGGAAGGATGGGAGGAGGGGGAAGAGGGAAGAAGGTAGGGATGAGGGTGAGAGGGAAGGATGGGAGGAGGGGAAGAGGGATGGAAGGGAGGGATGAGGGTGAGAGGGAAGGATGGGAGGAGGGGAAGAGGGATGGAAGGGAGGGATGAGGGTGAGAGGGAAGGATGGGAGGAGGGAGGGGAAGAGGGATGGAAGGGAGGGATGAGGGTGAGAGGGAAGGATGGGAGGAGGAGAAGAGGGAGGAAGGGAGGGATGAGGGTGAGAGGGAAGGATGGGAGGAGGGGAAGAGGGAGGAAGGGAGGGATGAGGGTGAGAGAGAAGGATGGGAAGAGGGGGAAGAGGGAAGAAGGGAGGGATGAGGGTGAGAGGGAAGGATGGGAGGAGGGGGAAGAGGGAGGAAGGGAGGGATGAGGGTGAGAGGGAAGGATGGGAGGAGGGGAAGAGGGATGGAAGGGAGGGATGAGGGTGAGAGGGAAGGATGGGAGGAGGGAGGGGAAGAGGGATGGAAGGAAGGGATGAGGGTGAGAGGGAAGGATGGTAGGAGGGAGGGGAAGAGGGATGGAAGGGAGGGATGAGGGTGAGAGGGAAGGATGGGAGGAGGGAGGGGAAGAGAGAGGAAGGGAGGGATGAGGGTGAGAGGGAAGGATGGGAGGAGGGGGAAGAGGGATGGAAGAGAGGGATGATGGTGAGAGGGGAGGATGGGAGGAGGGGGAAGAGGGATGGAAGGGAGGAGGGAGGGGAAGAGGGAGGAAGGGAGGGATGAGAATGAGAGGGAAGGATGGGAGGAGGGGGAAGAGGGATGGAAGAGAGGGATGATGGTGAGAGGGGAGGATGGGAGGAGGGGAAGAGGGAGGAAATAAGGGATGGGGAGAGGGTAAGATGGGAGGAAGGAGGGGAGAGGCATGAAAGGGAGAGAGATAAGGAGACAGATGGAAGAGGGAGGAGGATGGAAGGGAGAGATTGGGAACGTATGGACTAGGAGATGAGGGAGCTTACAGAAGAGATTAATGGGGAGATCGAGGAACCAGAAAGATCATTGGGAAAGACAAGAGAAAAATATGAGACGAGTAGCTGAAAACTTACTAAACTTGAGGAAGACATCAGTGTACATAGCCAAGACACTAAAAACACTTCAAATACAATAAATGTAGAGATGCCAAAACGTCAAAGAAAAATGCTGAAATACAGAAATGTTGTAGAAGAGCAGGATGGGAAGATGTGTGGTGCACAAAGGCGCTCGTTCAGCAAACACTGACTTTTCATGAGAAATTACAAAAGATGGGCAACCGTGAGAGAGTGAATGGCTGTCCACCAGGAATCCAGTGACTAATAAAACCCTCATTCGAAGAGGAAATAGTTGTCCCAAATGTTAAAAAGAAACAGAGAGAAATCATTGTCAATAGACCTCTCTTATAAGACATATTAGAAGAAAGTTCAGGGGACTGGAGAGATGGCTCAGCAGGTGAGAGCACTGGCTGCTCTCCCAGAGGTCCTGAGTTCAATTCCCAGCAACTACATGGTGGCTCACAACCATCTGTAATGGGATCTGATGCCCTCTTCTGGCATGCAGGTGTACATGCAGATAGAGTACTTAGACATTAAATAAATAAATCTTAAAAAAGAAGACTAAAAGAAAGTTTAGGCTGTAAACAGGTAACCCCAGATAATTATGAATATGAATATGAACATATTCATACATTTAATATTAATAATTAATGAAATTAATGATAAATTATAAATACAGCACAAATGCAGCTCCCCTCTTTCCTCAACTGACTTTGAAAGTAATTATACAAAACATACTTATATAAATGTATCATTGGGCCTGTATCATATAGAAATACAATATACTTATTTAACCATAACAACACAGACATGGGTAAAAGTGATGGTACCACCCACCAGATAGTAACTGAATCTACAGGCAGGAAATAAAGTGAGCTGGAACCAGTAAAAAAAAAAAAAAAGTCATTGTATCAAACTATAGGCTCATGCTCTTCTTTCTCAAATTCTTTAAGTATCAAATGATGTGAAATAATGTTTATAAAATGCATTCTTGGGCAAGTAATATGCAGTAGGTAGCCTTGTGGTCCTTCAAAGACACCAATGTCCTAACCCCTAGGCTCTGTGAATACTATTATTTCATGGTGAAGGAAAGTTAAAGCTGTCAATGAACTGACTTCGTGGTGCAGAAGTTTCCTGGATAAGTCAGGAAGGACCAATACCATCGCAAGTGGTCCTAGAGATAAAAGAAGGATACAGAAGAAAGACCTGGAGAGGCAGCAGCAGGAGACATCCTTGGCCTGACGTTGTTGGCTTTGAAGATGGAGAGAGAGCCTCATGAGCCAAGGAATGCAGATGGCCTCCAGAAACTGAAAAGGCCAAGGACAGATCCTCTGCAGAGTCCCCAGAAGGAGCAAAGTCCTGCCAACTTGATTCTAGGTCAGCAAGACCCACTTCAGATTTCTGACCTCAAAAGCTGCGTAAATTATATTATACAAGCCACTAACTTTACAGCAACTTGTTACGGCAGCAATAGAAAGCTAATACAAGACATAGAGCCGCCTCAGAGAGAGGGATGTGGCCATGCCAGGGAGGCATCAAGTTCCTCTAGGTACAATTCTGATAAGTGAAGACGCATATGACACTGGAGAGGATGTTGCCAACATGTCAGAATGGGAAATGACAAAACTCTGCCCTTCCATAAAAGCAGAGAACAAACTGGTAAATCTGTCAGAATCGACTTTTGGGGATTGCCAAAGTTTAATCAGGAACATACAAAAGCCAAGTGATGCTGATGAATAAGGAAGCTGTTGGCTTTCGGTGTGTGTGACTTCCTGTTTGCCACACCCTACTATCCAACTCAAGAGCTCCAGAATTATGGTAGCCCATGTTACCAACACAGTTAAAAGGACCACAGAAAACAATAAAATCCTTATTTCCAAAGAATTGCAGTCATGGGCTTCTGCAGAGGCTTGATGTGTTTCCCCTGGCTAATAGTTTCCCTAGGGCTAAAGTGATTCCCTGATATTTGTCAAACGAATTTTAAGGAAAACTTATTTCAGCCAACTGGGGCAAAATTCAAAAGACAATGCAAGCAACGTAATAAAAAAATCCAGAAGTTTGGGAAAGAAGAGGTTGGAAGAGAACAGAAAGTTTGGAAAGTTCCCTGTGTGGACAAGGAATCTAGGAAGCCACATATGTGTAGATGGAAATAGAAAGTGACAAAATGGGGCCTGGAGAGATGGCTCAGCAGTTAAAAGAACTGGCTGTTGTTGCATAGGACCCAAGTTCAGTTCCCAGCACCCACATGGTGGCTTACAACCACCTAGAACACCAGTTCCAGGAGGTCTAGTGCCCTCTTCTGGCTACCACAGGCACCAAGCACACACACTGTGCACACACATACACGCATACATTCATACATACATACATACATACAGGCAAAACACATACATATAGAATAAAATAAGTAAATCTTTGTATGAAAAATAATTAAAAATCATAAATCAAATAAACCTAAGTATCATCAGAGGAGAAGAAATATCTTCAAGATCACAAATCATTCTCTGATACAGACCTTAATGTCAGATCACAAAACAAGTTTAAAGTACTGAAACCATACAAAGTATCTTTTCCAATCTGGGAGAAATAAAACTGAAAACTAACAATAGGAGAAACTTCACAAATGTGTGGAATTTCAATGAATAGCTTATTCAAACAATTAGGACAAAGAAGAAATTGTAAGATGGATTAGACAGTCTATTGAGACAACCATGAAAACAAACCCACAAAGTAACCAAAACTCATGCCAGCAATACAAAGGCAGGGCCCAGAGAGAAATTTACATCTGTAAACCATCATGTTTAAAAAATAAGGAGGAGCTACATCAAAACACAGCTTCACACTGTGAGAGGCTAGGAGAGTAAACTCAGAGCTAACGAAAGAAAGAAAAAAAAAAACAAAAACAAAACAGAGAACAATAAAGAAATATCAAAAGTTAGTTCTTTGAGAAAGTCAATGAGATTTGCTATAATAAAAATTTGAATTCCCAAAATGAGAAAAATACTATGAACAGTAGGAGCAACCCTGTCAAGATAAAAGAACTATCAGAGAAGACACGGGATAATCACATACTGACAAACCATGCAGGAAGAAGTTAAGAAGTTTCTAGGAACCAATTACTGAAGGCGAGATAGAAAAAGTAGACAAGAGATTGACTAAGAAAGGTATCGTAAGACAACTACAACCAATCTCCTTTGTGAATATAGAACAAAAAATTCTCAGTAATGTACTAGCAAAATGAATCCAGCAACATATTAAAGAGATGATATGCCACAACCAAGCAGAGTTTATCACTGGGATACAAGGATGATTCAACATACAAAAATCAGCCCACACATTCTGCTACATTCATAGAAAAGAACCGTATGATCACCTCAATTGACACAGAAAAAGAACTTGAGCATGTTCAACATGACTCATGATTAGAAAGAGACTAGATGGCAAAAAATGTCTTAGTGTGGCAAAGGGCATTCCAGAACAGTCCAAAGCCAGCATCTCATTCAGTGGTGATAACTGAAGTTTTTTATTTTATTTTTTTAAAGAAAATCCACAGCCATTAAACATGTTGCTGAAAGTTATAGGCAGAGTAATTAGAAAGAAATTAAAAAGCATGCCAACTGGAAAGAAACATTTGTAAAATCCAAAGTAGAGAATTAGTTAAATACGCCACAAGACAACCACAGCAAGAAAGTTCTAGAAGGAAAGACCACACTCCTGAGAGGGTTTGTTTGTTTGTTTGTCTGTAGCAGTTGAGAGGAAGAGAGGTTACTCAGTCCATCTCATGAGCCATTTGTGTGTGGTGTGTATCTGAGAGGACTGGCTAAGTGTCCCAATTAGCTTTGACTGTCAACTTGACAGAGCCCAGAGGCACCTGAAAGGGAAATCACTTGAGAAATTTTCCAAGTCAGAGCGGCCTATGGATATTTGGGGGAGAGGGGGCTTGTCGTGACTTAATTTTGATGTTGGAGGGCCCAGCTCACTGTGGGTGGCACCAATCCCTAGGTAGGCGGTCCCAGCCTGGAGTGAGCCAGCAGGCCACATTCCTCTACAGTTTCTGCTGTGTCCTTGACTGTGAGTGAGTCCCTGCCTTGACTTCCCTCAGTAAGGAACTGCGACCTAAAAGTGTAAGCCAAATAAATCCTTACCTCCCTAAGTTGTTTTGGTCAGAGTGCTTCTTATCACAACAACTGAAGAGAAATTAAAACACTGACTTTTAAAAATATCTTAACTGGTGAAAGTTACAGCTCCATTTGTCTTCACTGAAACTGGCCATGTGGGTGAGGCGCAGTGGTCACTGGGAGGTCACATAGAACACCCCGTGCTGAAAAGCATTTGTTAACGTGTGGTGATTCTGAATTTTTCTTTTAAGTTTGGGTCTTTCACACACACACACACACACACACACACACACACACCCCACCCTGTATTTCCCATGCCATGTTAGAAAGATCAAACCGTTGATTAGGAATGGATATTATTTCTGAAGCTTCTGCAGATCTGAGCAGGAGTGATGGTTGGGGATGGGAAGGCGTTGGTGTTACTGATCCATCATATTGGCATGGGACAACAAGGCATCCTAAGGCTTGAGAGGAGTGCAGGGAGGAGTGGCTACCTCGGGTGGCACTGCACGGAGGGCGAGAGCTCCTTCGTGATATGTGCAGAAGCCAAAGCTTGGTTACCCACATGTTTCTTGGACCAGAAAGTCCGATTAAGAGAGGGAGTCTTGGGGCATAGACATCAGTCACACCCCTTGTCCTGTTCTTGGGGGCAACAGGGGTCTTAGGAAAAGTCTGGCCTAGGGTCTGGGAGCCTTAGGTTCCCAGTCCCTAGGTCGCCCAGTGTTGAGGCCATGGGGCACACAAAACCAAAAACACCAGAGGGAGAAGAGGATTTGTGGGTGCAGCATTTCTCTGGGGGACAGTGAACTTGTTTTAAAGTTGACCCTTTACGTAAGCGCATTCCTCATCTATGCACCCATCAAAAAGATCTGAAAGGCGTTACAGCCTCTCACGTGTGCAGCGATCGCGGACACAGCAGGGTGCTGCTGTACTAGGTGCCTGGAGTACTTAGAGATCGTCTGAACTGCAGAGATGCACTGGGTCGCGTGCAGATGCCTCGGTGTTTCATAGGAGAGACTCATATTTTAGAATTCTCAGGAGTCCTGACACCAGTGCCCTGCAGCTATCATGGGATGATTATATGCTGAAAAACATAAATTTTGCACCTCAAATGTCAGGATTGCAGCTTAGGTGAAGTCCAGCTCAATCAACCTTTCCGGGAGGGAAAAGAAAAGAATGGCCTCCCCTTGATCTCGGATTCTTCAGAGCCATTTCCAGTCAGCCTCTGGGCCCAAGTCATATTTCCTGGGTCACCCCGGTGGCTGCTCATACTTTCAGTACCAAATAACAAACCCCTCCGCTCTTTTATTAAATGCTTTTAAAAAACTATTCACGTATTGAGTAGTTCTTTGGTTTTAAAAATTATTAATTAACTAACCGTGTGTGTGTGTGTGTGTGTGTGTGTGTGTGTGTGTGTGTGTATATGTGTGTTATTATATGTGGGTATGTGTATTTCAGGGCCTGTGTGGATATCAAATGACAACTCTGTGCAATTACTTTTCTCCTAGTTGTGCCTGGTTGAGAAGAGACAAATGTTACACTCGACTCATTCACCCACCTGTCCCGCACAGAGGCTCGGCCAGCACTGGAAGCCAGAAGGCATCAGAGAGGCCCAGGTTCAAATCCCAGCATCTCCACATTCTAGCTGTGCCATCTCCAAGCCATTTCTTCAAAACGTTAAACGCTCTGCATGTATTTGGCTTGTTTAACGTCACATCGTGCCTCCTTTGTTCCATCAACTTTGCTGCACAGGAAAACATTGCCATGTACAATTTATACATATCAATGCTGTAATTGTCAGTTTTAACTATAAGCTTGATACAACCTAGAGTCATCCGGGAGGAGAATCTCAGCGAGGGACAAACGTTACACTTGATTCATTGTGTATGAGTGAGGGATATCTACACTGGATTGGTGTTGGGGCATATCTGTGCAGGATGTGGGAAGATCCAGCCCACTGTGGGCGGCACCATTCTCTAGGCAGGGAGTCCCAAACTGTATGAGCAGAGAAATTGAGATGAACAAAAACAAAAACAACAACAACAACAACAACAAAGCAAGCAAGCAGGAAAGCCTATGAATTCCTATGTACTTGTTTCTCTCTGCCATTGGATGTAGATGTGATGTAACTGGCTGCTTGAAACTCCTGCCTTGACTTTCCCAGAATATTGAACTGTCACCTGGAATTGTATGCTGAAATAAAACTCCCTTTCTCACCTAAACTGCTTTTTGTCGGGGTGCTTTAGCACAGCAACAGAAAAGAAACTAAAGCCAATGTTAATCTGAAGTAGGTTTTTTTTTTAAAATCTAAAATGAATTATGTCTTAGAGGTCAATCAGGAACTGACCCTAGGCCCTAGCAACTCTCTTCTTAGGCATATGCCTCAGAATGAAGAAAGAAGATGGCTATACACAAACTTGTCCATAGCGGCCTCTGAGGACAAGCTGGCTGCTCTATGTCTGTTCTCCCAAAATTCATGCTGTGGCACCTGGGGAGATGATTAGGATTAGGTAATGTCATCAGGGTGGATCCTCAGGTTAGAACCCTGGTGACTTTATGACAGAGGCAGAAGCCGGAGGGACAAGCGTGTGCTCCTTGCCTCTTGCCCTGCGTGCCCTGTGCTGCCCCAGAACTCTGCAAGCAAGAAGGGCATTGCCAGATGCAGCCCTTTGACCTTGAGCAAGAACCGTCAGCCAAAATAAGCCTCTTCCCTTGGAACTTATCCAGTATGTGCCAGGGACAACAGAAAACAGACTTAGACACTAATCAGAGAGGAGATGGCTCAGGGTGGAGACACTATACACAGAGACAGCACCTGGGTCCCACGGAGCAGGGACTGTGAACAGAGGCCTGACCCCCCGAGCACATCACTGCTGAAAACTGAGCTGGACAGGTTCCACCAGAGTCTGAGTAAGTCACATTTGCCATCGCTAGTGAAACCCCTATGCTGCTTCAGAAGAGGCAGGCGTCCCGAGAGAGGTGCGGAGGCCAAAGCCAGTCTCCAGACTGTCCCCTACACAACACATCATGTTTTTTGTTGCTGTTGTTGTTTGTTTGTTTGTTTGTTTTTAAAATTCTGATATTTCTTGGGCCTGGGGAGATAGCTCAGTTGTAAAGTCCTTGCTAGTACAAGGACTTGAGTGAGATCCCCAGAAAAAATGCAAAAAGCCTCGCACGGGCATGTGTAAGTCTCAGCACCAGAGAGGAGAAAGCAGACCCCTGGGCTTGCTGGACAGACAGTCTAGCCGAATTAATGAATCCTAAGCAAGGGAGGAACCCTCTCTCCATAACAAAGTAGATGGCTGTCCTCTGACCTGCACACACACACACACACACACACACACACACACACACACACATGCTTACACACACCTACCACACAAACTTCTGAAATTTCTTGCACAATGATGTATTTTCTTTATTTTCTTTTGAAAAGAACCACAAAAGATCTGTCAGTGCTGATCAGTATCCTCCTACCAATAATGCCAGTGGGGAGGTTTTCATGGGTTAAAAACATTATTATTATTATTATCATCATCATTATTATTATCATCATCATCATCATTTTATGTGTGTATGTGGTTTTGCCTGCATGTATGTTTGGGCACTACTTGCATGCAATGCCCATAGAAGCCAGAAGAGGGTGATAGATCCCCTAGGACCAGAGTTACAGATGGTTGTGAACTGCTATGTAGGTTCTGGACTTTGAACCCAGGTACCATGGAAGAGCAGCAGCCAGTGATCTTACCCATTGAGCCATCATTCCAGCCCTGGGAGAGAATGACTTCTAGCTCCTTCGGATTAACCCCCAAGTTCTTGGAAGTTGGAGTCTGATCTCTATTACTTACAGGCTCCTTTTCTCAAAGGAATTCCCACCTAAGTTTGGATATACAGTGTTTATATGATCATTGGATTTCCTTGGTATTTTCCAAGCTTCGCTGATGGTTTTTCATTTACCCACAAATTATTTAAGAGATCTCCTCTAAACTTCCAAATAATGAGAATTTGTCCTGGGCAGAGAGATGGGGAGAAATCTTATTAATTTCTAATTTCAAGGCACAGTGGTCAGGAAGCAAGAGCTGTCTCATAATTATTCATAGAAATTTCGTGAGATTTGAACCTGAGCAGTAGATTTTCACAATGATGAGTATAAGATTTTCACAATAGGGAAAAATTTTCACAGTGCTACATATATAATTTTCACAGTGCTACATATATGAATTTCACAGTGCTACATGTATGATTTTTAACGATGCTGTATATGTGATTTTTCACAATAGTGTACATGTGCTTGAGAGAAACTAGAGACGTTTTATTTATCAGATGCAAAATTCATCTGTGCCCATTAAAAACAAGCCTGTTTTTCTGTTATTCAGAAATTCCTTATATTTGTTGACTCTTTTCTCTTTTTTTTTTAACCCACTTAATCTAATACTAATTAGAGGGGGAGGGAAGCCTTACACCTCCTTAAAAGGATAATAGACTTGGCTCTTTCTCCACTTCAGAAAAGGAAAGTTTACCTCAGACTCATGGAGGCCATTTTATCAAATGAATATACCTTTGTAACCACCGCCTCGTCTTGGAAACGAACCTTTTCTCATTAAATGTTGACCTGTCTCTCCCTCGCCGCATCGCCTGTCTCGAGTCCGTTGTCTGGGATTGATAGGACGACGTGGCTTGGCTCCGGCTGCTGGATATTTCTGCCTCGTTCCTGCACCTTCAACCTTTTCTTGCCTTGATGCTTTGTTCTGTGTCTGGTGATAGCATATTGCTGCTTGGTTTGGATTTCATCTTGTTTATCTAATATAATACCTCCGTCTTGCGCTGCAGGGCTTCCTGTGCACACAAGTACTGGTGACTGAGAAATTTGCATCTGTCTCTCCCATCTTATTCTATGATTTCAGCGTGTCTTAGCTTTTCAGCTTTGTCACCCCCCTTTCTCATTTGTCTGACAAGAAAAAGGCCCCTAATATACTCTCTGCTACCTCTGCTAGCTGCCCCATCCTGGTGGCAGCCCCGTGACTCATGCACACACATGTACACACATGCACACCCACACGAGCCCAGAATGTGCACGTCTGCTCCAGTTCAGTCAATGCAGAGGTCCATGTCGGATGCTTTCTCCTTGGGATAAGGGTGTGAAGAATGATTTCTGTGACTGCCCCACATCGATTCTGCATGTCCCAGCAGGACATGCTCACAGGAAATTAGGGTCCTTGCCAACATGCCTTCGCCGTAGGAGCTGTAAGGCTCATGTTAAGCCAGCAACAATCTCATCCCCGGAGCTTAGAGAAGGCTCCTCCTTAGGCGGAAGGAATTGCTCGAGGGCAGAGTCTCCTGTGTTGCTGACTGCTTCACACCCCTGGGGACGCCTAGGAGATGCATGAGATGTAACTCCATTCTGGAGAGTCTTAGGGTCTCTGTAGACTTTATCTTAGTTCTACCACTGGGATGGCAGTCAGCATGTGTCACATGAGCAGATGGGGAGAAGGAACCAGGAACCTGGACAGGCATGTCGCTCTGAGAGACAGCCTGGCCAACTCTGAGGCAGAGCTAGGGATACAAAGAAGTATGCAGGAGGGTACACACGTGCGTGGGGTGAGATTGAGTGGGCCTGAGCCTGGAGAAAGAGAACCAATCAGAATGGTCCCATGGGTAAACAGAAGCCTGCACGTAGCTTCCTGGTAGCCAGGGCCTGGGAAAGAAGTAGGGAGTGATTATCCAATGGGCAAGAGGTCTCTGCTATAGTGTGAAAATATTCTGGAACTAAAGAGTGATTCTGGATAGACACCCTGAAGAAGTCAGTGCTAGGTCACGTTTAAATAGCTACCATGTCTAACTGCAGGATACGTTAATTATATATAGTCAGTAAAATGGCCTGAGGAAGTAACTTCACTGGCTGAAAGACAGACAACAGGACTACACGATAAATGGTTGGAGAACCCCTGACTCCAAGCCAAAGACTCAGTAGAGATCACAGGGTTCGTTGGAACAGAGCACGTGTTTCCTCTTATGCAAGGAACGGCTCCTCAGAATGAAGGCTCGGTGCTGCCAGGGTTCTCGTTTCTCACAGAAAGCTGGGAAACACTCCTAGACGGTAGCTTTGTTTGCCCTTTTGATGTGTGTTAAATCTCTCTTCCCTGCCCCACTCTGGAAGGAAGGTGGGAGTTGGGGGGCTGGATGGGGGGGCAATTATAGATGGGGTGGTGTGGGGTAGGTACACACTTGCTGGTGCTTGTATGTGGAAGTCAGACAACTCGTGTTCTCTTCTTTCTCCACAAGGTCCAGATAGATGGATGGATGGATGGACGGACAGACGGACGGATGGACGGACGGATGGACGGACGGATGGACGGACAGGTGGGTAGAAGAATAAGTGAGTGTGTGGGTGGATGGATGCACGCATGGATGCTAATGGGTATGGATGCTTGGATTGATGTGTGGGAGGATTAAATAGACGTATGTACTCTAACCCCAGGAAAGTGAGTTATTCACATCACAGCCAACTGAATCAGGCAATGAAGTCTAGGATGGAAGACGGAGCAGGGCCATTTGTTCCCGTCCCCTTTTCTAAGCCCTTTGGCTATGAAATGATCCAGACTGACCAGAGACCAGCTTTAGAGTAGTAACCTCAAGATAAGTGTCCGTAGCTTGGCTCAGAAGTAGGTCACCAAAACCTCAAGGGATCTCCGTCTCCTAAAGCCGTTGGACAAAGGTCCACTTTCCTGAGGCCACAGCTCCATTGTCACTAGGGCAAGCTGACAGGAAACGGGTTGCTCTTGGAAATATTGAGGGCTAGAACTACTCTTAGCTAAGCCTTGCCCCCCAACTTCCCTCTCTCATAACATCTGCTTTCTCTCCTTCCTGTTCCTTCTCTTATGAGGCAGCCAGGGCCTGGATCAGAGGCCAGCAAGGCTCAAGGCAGTTCCATCCCCCAAGCCCAAGGAACTAAGGCTCTCCTTTCTCCTTTCGAAAGACAGTGGGTCTAGAAAGCCCGCTCCCTTGGAGCTGAGCCTTGGCCACTGTTGAGTCACACAGGATCCAAGCCCTGTTTGTTCCTGCTCCTCTCACGGGACATCTTCATGCACAGAAAGAAGGTATCTCTGCAGGAGCAGGAGGGATACCAGGCTGCTTTGTGTCCGACACAGTGCCCTCCAGCGCAACCCCAGAAGCTGGTGAGCCTTTCTGTTTACATGGGTTCTTCTAAGCCCAGGAACTGGCTGGTCTATTACCAAATGGTCTGAGGGGGGTGGGGGAGGGGGTCTGCCTGCACCTCTCACCATACACACATACACACATACACCCCTCACGATACACACAGCTCTGTCAGAATCTTTCATTCCCCTTCACTTCTGTGCCTCGGGCTTTGCTCTCTGAAGCGTCCATCTTCTCCCAGGAAGACCTGGAAAGTCTCTTTCTGCTCCTTGATTATAATGGCCCCAGGATTCACTCAGACAGGATCACGGGTAGATTTTACCCATGCGGAGGGCTCAACGGGCAGCAGAAAAGAGTAAATTGAGGCCAAGCCAAAGCTTGGACTCAGAAAGCCAAGCTGAGCCCCCGCGGCCTGCTGTAGCTCGTGGGGCACCCACATAATCTAGGAACACTAGAGACAGACCCTGTCCTCCACAGAGGGTTTAAGACATGAGTTCTCTTAGGAACTCAGAGTCATTTCTTCAGGGCTTGTTGTTTGCGGGATGTGTGAAGAACCCAGGTCTGTTCCCAGTCCAAGGAATGGGACAAAGCTGGGCACAGCTTCCAGATTGCTGTTCGGAACAAAGGAGCACCGTTGTGTGACCTTCCCATGAGGCCTTGGGGTGGACATATGGCAAGATTCTCTTATGACCGAAGTGCACTATTTACTCCCCACGCTGCAGGCTCTGAACAATGTCCTGGCCTGAGGAGCTAGACTGAGTAGGCAACCAGGGAAGATGAAACTCAGTCCTCTGGGTTCAAGTGCCAAATGCAACAAACCAAGCCTCTGTCTGCCCAGCCCTGCATTGCCTGGCCAGAGCGAAGGAGTGGCCTCATGCCGCCCTAGGCAAGGCAGCCTTTCATTTCCAGAGGGCTGGGGGGCCCATCCAAACTAAACGGCCACCCTCGCTCCAGTCCTCCTGTCTCCATCCAAGGTTCTGTCCAGCCTGGATGGAGTGTCCCCATGCCCTGCCCCCACCGCTTCTCGCTAATGCTCCACAGATGGGCTTCCTCCACGGCCTCCAAGAAAAACAAGACAACCGCAGATTTCTTTTCACAGGAACGGAACCACTGGAAAGATTTCTCGTGATGATCCCAAAATGAAATAAAAATTCCTGAGGAACATTTTAACCGAGAGACAGCACCAGCCACATCCAGGAGGATGGGTCCCTGACTGCTGCCCGAGCTCCGTGGGCTTGGGTGACACCGGTGGGCCCCCGGCACCACATAACAAACACCTTCATGCAGCTCGGCCTGCCATTTTGCTTTTATGCGTATTTTAAATTAGCACCGACATTTGAAAATGGAGTTTTATGTAAAACTGCGATTTCCAGCCTCTCTTAAAATGTCAGAGGCCTTTCTGATGCACCCACGATATCAACCCGCACATCTATGCCCAGCTCACTCCATCCACTATCCTTCCAGCCCTTACGATGTCTACATACACCTCCTCTGCTCTCTGGGGATGCCTGATCCCTAGCTCTGGAGAAGGAAGACATGAGGGACAAATCTCGTGTCCCTGGGAGAGCCAACTTTCCCCAAGCTGTACTACCGAGCTCGGGTGTTGCATCCCAGACCCACATGTCCCAGCCTGTAACTGTTCATGGCCATGAGAGGACTTGGCCACTGCCTCCTGGCCGAGTGGACAGATTCAACAGCATCATACCTCTTGTTCCTGACCTGAGTCCCCATGAGATCGTCAGCATGTCCTGAACTCCGGTCAGTTCAACTCTCTGGATTCCATTCTTAAATACAGTTGGAAGCGCGTGCTTTCGGCCTGGAAATCTCGGGGGTTCAAGAGCCTTCCCCATCCCGGCTCTCTGACCTCCTAACCCCACCACTTGCCAAGTTCACTTGTGCTACCCAGCATGGCCACTCCATCCCTGGCTCAAAGCTACATATCAAAAGATCGGATGCAAGTCCCGATGGCACAGCCCACAGAGTCCCCCTAGTCAAGCCAAAGAAAGGCTCCACACCCCGGGCAGCATATCTGCCCAGTGGGGCTCTGCAGATAGACTCACACGTGTCCAAAGAGACTCACAGGGAAGCCTTGAGAAAATATCCAGCTGCACAGAGGCATGCTCAGGGTTCCATCCCAGCGGAGAAGCGGGGATTCCGGCAGGTACTGCCTCGGCTGGTCTGCAGGGCCCGAGACTGGGGAGAAAGTGGAGCTAATCCTCTGTCCTAACCTCGGGTGATAATGAAGGGGAAAGGGAGGCTGCCTGGCGGGCAGTGTTGTCTCCGAGCAACAGGAGTGGCTGGCCGGGACCAGCACTGTCTGCTGACCTTGTCACATGTGGCTTACACACTTTCTACAGCCTCCGTGGTCCAGGCCACAGCCTGCACGTTGGAGCGGCCTCCTCCTGGTCCACTGCTTCTTCCCTCACCCTAACTCCATGGAAATCAGATTGTGCCAGTCACAGCCAAGGCACAAAAGCCCCAGCCCAAGACTGAGCCCACAAGGACCACCGAGATCCGCCCTTCGGGCCCTCTTACCCTCCTCACTCTGCCCCTCACCCTGCGTTCCCAAACAAGTGAAGTTCAGTCCTAGTCAAAACCATTTGTGTGTTTGTTTGTTTTAGAGACAGGGTTTCTCTGTGTAGCCCTGTCTGTCCTGAAACTCACTCTGCAGACCAGGCTGGCCTGGAACTCAGAGATCCACCTACCTCTGCCTCCCGAGTGCTGGGATTACAGGCGTGCGCCACCACCACTTGGCAAAACCCTCTCATCTAATGCTCCCAGCTCCTTCTCCCTCTTAGTGAGCAGCCACCTACCCCAGATTCCAACCCCAGCACGGCCCTGCCTGCCATCTATTATCCTGTAGACCAACGGTTCTCAACTTTCCTGACACGGCAACCCTTTAATACAGTTTAATCCTTTGTGTGACAGTGATCTCCCCAACCATAAAATCATTCTCATTGCTATTTCAGAACTGTAACTTTGCTACTGTTATGAATCAAAAAATACCTATCTGATAGGAAGGGTATCTGATATGTGACCCCTGTGAAAGGGTTATTCAACCCCCCAAAGGGGTCACGACCCACAGGTTGAGAACTGCTGCTATAGACAGTACCGGCCTGGGCTGTTCACTGTTAGTGATTCGGAGGGGGAACCACAGAAGGGGACACACAGATACTCAAGTCTGAAGGTTCTGGACCCTGCTACGGGAGCTCCATGAGTTTTTGTCTGATGAGCTGAATGAATGAATGAATGAATGAACCAGGAATATAGTTTTCCTGGGACCATCCATGTTCAAAGACAATGGGGTAGAGATAAGTTTAGTAGAGATCACAAGGTGACCTTCCCAGGTCCTACCCACTGCTGCCCTGGCTTGTCTCCCCAGTTCTACAGTATCCCAGGGTAGAGGGAGAGATTCACAGCACTGCCATCCCCAGCCATCTCTCTGACAGGCCTGACACAAGAGCATCACCTGAGCTGTCCTTCTTGTCCTCAGCAGGCCTGCGATGTCCATTCCCAAACAGAAGTGAAGAGTTAATGCTTAGAAAGCCAGGGCTCTCTGGCTCAGAAGGAAGAGAACATTGACTGGGACCCCTAATGTGGGCCATTGTGTAGTGCCCACTAGTCGCTTTAATACACAGCTCCAGGAGGCCACAGGACGAAGGTGACACAGAACAGAGTAATGCGTAGAACCAACTATATTGTTTACAAAGGGAAAAACCTTGTGCAAAGAACCATTATGCATTCCAAGACAATGGCAGGCGAGTATTGCAGCGTGCGTGGGACCCTTCTGGTCCAGGGCCTCGTGGAATTGATAGCACATCTCTGAAGCCAGCCTGATCAGGGATGAGGAAATAGGACCAATAAAGTATGTGAACCTTCCATATCCTATGGCACCAGTGACATCTCACCTCTGCAGACTTAGGGACCTGCTGTCGGGATCCCAGGAGCCACTAAAGTGTGGGCTGTGCCCTGGCATCGCTATGATAAAAGCCAGCCTCTTCAGCAAGCCTGCAGATGCCCATGAGGGACGACAACTGTGCTTCAGGAATCAGGACGGTGCAGCCAGGCTTTCTAGGCAGTTCCATTCACTCGTCCTTTTCATGGGTATTTAGGCCCCGACTGAGTGCCAGCTACTGTGCGCAATGCTGGGAATTCCCTACAAGCGAGAGAGTCTCCCCATAGCTAATGTGCTCCGTGACCTGGAGACATGTCCTCACTCAGCCTCGCTGGGCTTCAGTCTCTGCAGCTCTGAAGCCGAGAAGCAGGCCTGGTGCTAAGAAGCATTTCAGGCATGGCCGGCCTTCAGCTGGGTCTGAGCCTGCTGAGTTCTTAGCTGCCCAGGCTCAGAGCTGGCCAAAAGGGCTCTGCACAGGGCTTCAGCAGCCTTGAGGTTACATCTAGGCCCACTCCTCCATACCCCGTACAGCAGTTGGATGTCTTGGCTCTGCAGTCTATGTTGTGACTCTACAACCTATGACCTATGAACCTGAACAACTGTCAGAGCCTCGGTTTCCAATCTGTAAAGTAGACAAATCTGTAGCACCAGCCAATCCCAGGGACTCATTACTAGAATCCTGAGGTGTGGGGATCCCCTGGGGAGGCGCTCACCAAACGCTGCTCTGCTGTGGTCCTTCTCCACCTACTGTCTACAGCCCTGGGCCTTGGTTCACTCCACTGCTTCCAGAAGAAGCCTGCAGATGAAATCCCAGCCTGATACCACACACTCATCCCTGAACTGGAGAACTCAGCTCCAGGAGATGAGAGCATCACCCAGACTTCTGAAGAAGGAAAGACCAAGCTCATGTTCAACTCTCACTACCAAGACCAGAAACAAGGAAGGGCGACCTTGTTTGAAGGTTCCTATCAAACCTGACAAAGTCGGTATCTCAAGCAGATAAAAGATGGATCCTGGGACTTAAGCCCAGGAAAGAAACCAGCAAGGAACTGAACTGGAAGGGATCTACAGAAGCATCCGACAGTTCATCATCACCAGTAATCAAAGACTCACAAGCTAAAGCAAGGATCGGCATTGCGGCCTCTGGAAGAGTAGAACACTGGAACGTCAAGCCTTGTGCTGCGGGAGACTAGAGAAACTAGGCCTGGGGAAGAGGCTGGCCTCTCCTGAGCATGAGCTGGTACCCAGAGCTCGGATTCACTCAGCAATTGCCTGCGGGGTTGATGATGTTCAGAGTCAGAGCTGGAGACAATCAGCCTGGTTCAGCACACCGCAGTGAGGGGGTCAGTCATGGTTTCCTATTCAGAGAACAGAAGCCAAGGCCAGCGGCCAGGATGTTGCCAACCCCGATTTTCAGATGAGGTCACGTCATGGGCAAGAGGCTGTCCGCACCTAAGACCAGGGGTGCAGCCCTTGCTTCCCTGCCTCTCTCCTTTGACCCGGTTGACATCTGACCACAGGGATCTGCACCCTGTAATCTTCTGCCCGCAGTGTCTCCCTTGCCAGACTGTTCCAGGAGAGGAGGGCCTTGCTTGGATATGTCTGCAGTTCTAACTCTAGTATGGCGGAGGGTGGGGGTGGGGAGCTGGAGGGAGGGGGTGAGGTGGGGGGGTCTGAACACAATGGTGAGGTGCTGAGAGAGTGAATGAACAAATGGTTGAGTGAATGAATGAATGAATGAATGAGTGAGAGAGTGAATGAAAATGCACATGCTGCAGCAAATGCAAGGGCTGTCTCTGAGTCTGGGCTCCTGTTAGAGGATTGCTACTACTTCTCTTAACCAGTTAATTTGGGAAGCAGCATTCTCATTAGGCCTTACTGAGCCCTCTCAGGCCCCCATACTATGTATCTCCCCACACGAGCCCAGCTCCCAGACCAGTTCCTCCCCAGGCCCTCACGCAACTTGTGCACACTTGGCCTGTCCTGCAAGCCCTTGCCTTACCAGGATCTCTTCCAGGCGTGTGCTCTTCTGTCCTGAAGTCACTCTGACTGGACTCCTCCCACCAGCTTGGGACACATCTTCTGATGCCCATTTAACCTCTCTATCGCTGTGATAAAAACCCTTGAGGCAGTCGACTTCCCAGCTTAGCTCACGGTTTCAGGAACTTCTGCCCATAGTCCTTGGGCCTGTGACTTTCGGCCTGTGCCGACGCAGGCCTTTTACGGCAGAAGTCTATAACCCAGATTGTTCACTTCATGGTGGCCAAGCAAAAGAAAGGACTGAGAGGCTAGGTCCCCGTGTACTTTCCAAAAGGAACACAGTCAGTGATCTAATTTTCCCCTACCAGGCCCCACCTCTTAAAGGGTCTACCACCCACAAACAGCGTTACATGAGCACACTCGGACAGGAGCAGGCTGAGCCCGGGACTCTGGCGGAGCTGTCCTGACTAGAGTATAGCCTGACTTTGCTTAATGTTCGTTCCATGTATGCGAGATGGAACGGAAGCGGCATGCTGCAGTCTTCAGACCTGGCCAGTCCTCCCTCCGTGAACTGCATTCGCAAGGAAGTCAGAGTTAACTAGAGCAAGACAGCAGCATGAGGGAGGACCGGTGAGCGGGGCACTCAGGGCTAGGGGTGGTGACAGCCGAGCAGGAGGCCCAATGCCAGGACAAGTGTTGCAAGCAGAAGAGTAGAGGCTAGAGTCCTGGGGCATCACGTGATCTCTGAGCTCCAAGACCTAGAATAAGTAGAGAAGCCAGATGAGGGGTGTCTGACCCTGACCCCCATCTTCACCCGTTCATGGCTCCACGATGCTCCAGCTTTGGCTGGAGAGAGGGTGTGATTACAGAAAAGGAAACTGAAGCTCATGAGGGGGCAGAGGGAACCAGACACCAGCATTCCCACCTAAGTGCATGGCCTTTCCCCATCCCAGAGCTCCTTTGGAGTCAAGGGCATAGTCCTGGCTGGGATTCATTTCAAAGAGAAATGGGTCAAGGAAAATTGGAAGTTTTTACAGAAAACACTTCATGCTTGGGGCTGCCTGGAGTGTCTGCTGTACTGCTGAGAATCTGGGGAGGAATCGGGGCCTGAGGTCAGAGGTCTCCAGCTGTTCTGAATGGGCCACGTTGAGGTCTGGAGTCCCAGTCCTGAGCTGTGTCTGCCCGTGTTCTGTCCTTGCCACCATGGTGGCTGACTTCAGGCCTCGTGTTGGACCCTCTGAGTCTCTCCCAAAGACACATGTCCAGGAACAGGCCATACAGAGGCCTCCACCTCTGTAACACACAAAGCCCATGGTATCTTTCACAGCTGTCCACAGAAATACCTGGTACATGGAAGGAGCCCTGCCCAGTTCCAAGGTGTGTGTGTGTGTGTGTGTGTGTAGGCCTAAGTTTCATATCAGTTTCTTCTTCAACCCATCTCCACTTTACCTAAGAGAGACGGTCTCTTGCTGAACTGGAAACTTATCATTTCAACTGTCTATCACCATCTTGCCTCAGGGATTCCTTATCTTCACCTCTGAAACACTCGATTACGGGCCAGGCGCCAGGTCCATCTTGTGTTTTCTATGGGTGCTGGGCTCTGAACTCCATTCCTCACACTTGTGGGGCACGTACTTTATCAACCTAGCCATCTCCCTAGCCCTCCAAGATGTGGTCTGAGTAGACCCAAAATAGTCTGTCCCCGGCACAAATTTTATTCGCATGCAGACTTGTCCCCAGAGACGTAGCATCTTTTCTAGCAATTGCAATTGCTGTATCGGAGACCTGCAGAGAGCAGACCCGGCGAGCCAAAGGCCAGCAGAACCACCAGACACGGCTAGCCTTATTAATTAAACTCCAGGCACACCTGTGAGGCGAATGCCACTTCATTTCTGAGCTGTGTGCTGTCTGGAAACCAGCGTGGTCACTGTGTGCCGCCAGAAAAGCTCTTTGGGGGACATTTGCAACCCAAATCCAGGGCAAGTAAGGCAAAGCATCGATTCATTGTGTCTGGAGAAGAGACAGCAAGGGCTGAGGGAACCTGAGGTTTCCAGAGAATGTCCCTGGAATCCTAACAGTATAACAAGAGAGGGGCTCTGGACAGAGACAAAGGGATGATCTTGACTCGCCCCAACAGCTCAATGCTATACCTGTTTAGAGAAGGAGAAACTAAGTCACAGGGGAGTTGGGCACCTTACCCAAGGCCCTATAGTGAACCAGTCACTCAGCCAGACCGGATATACTCTCCCCCACACCAAATTAGCTCCCACGCAGTGCCGTGCCCTCCACTAAACTGCCCCCCTGCTTGCCAGCAGCAGCTGTAAAAGGCAAGGCAGCTCCTTCTAAAGATGCCAGTCATTTTTAAGAACTGTCTCTTGCATCTGAGTTGGGGCTACAGCCAAGTCAGGACTGAGATTGTCATCCTCTAAATGACATTGGTCATCTATCCGGGAACCAAACCAACAATCCAAGACTCCCCCAGGCCACTGTCTCCTGGTGGTCCTTAACCGTGAGCCAGAACTCACTGAATCATAGAAGGAAGGGGGTGGGGTGGGGTGGGGGGCGGGTCCTGAGGCACGGCCAAATCAAAACTGGAGGCAGGAGACAACAACCAAGCACATAGGACTGTCAGCACCAGCCAGGCAGGGTGCCAGGCACAGACTGCTATGAAGACTGACACCCCTTCCCCCATCTTATCTCTATTGAGGGATGAGGTGGGGTCTGAGCTGTCCCGTGCATGGCTTCTGCCTTTATAGCCTCAGAAGAAACTGCAGGGCAACACTCCCGCACCACAGACCCCCAACCCAGCAGGCCAGCCAGACTAGGGGGCTGGGCCCCACCAACTCTGCTGACAGTTCCAGCCCTAGACGACTCAGGGTCTCAGGGAACGTGCAACCTCGGGTTCTCCCAGAGCCAGCCCCCGCCCACCCTTCCCAGCTTGAGGCCACGTCACCACCCTGGCATCTCCCAAAGTTTTCCCAAGGGCCCAGCCCTCGGGACAGGCACAAGGCTCCCTCTGCCAAGGGTGTGCTCAGCTCTGAAATACGCCTCCCGGCGCCCAGGCCAGCTGCCTCAGGTTTCACAATCAGTGCTTGCCTTAGGTCCCCAGGCTGCGGGAACGGGGGTGGGGACTGAAAGGGCACTGAGTACCAGACCCGGTGCTGTAGGCTGACCACAGACATGACAGGGCATGGAAGAAAAGGGGTCACCACGCAAAAGAGCTGGACCCCAGGGCTCTGGCAAGAAGTTGAAGAAATTCATTCAGACACAAAGAAGGGTCCTGGTATGAATATATGAGCCAAGGCCAGATCTCAGTCCTAAGTCCAGTTGCCACCGCACTCTCTCTTCACCTTCCTCTGCGACCCCAGGGTTCAACACTTAGACACGTGGCTTGGATCATTGGCCGTAGGGTGTACACAACTTATTCCCCAGAATCCACCGATGTTACCACAGGAGAATAGATTGAGCACCTTGGGATGGGGAGGCTGTCCAAAATTATGTTAGAAGGCCGTAAAAGTCATCATGAATGCCTTCATCGTGGTGGGAAGGAGGGAGACTTGTCTCCCGGCAGGAAAGGAGGAAGCGATGTGGTCACAGAGATGAATACGATGCAGCCACAAGCCAAGGGAGGCCGGCAGCCACGGGGGCAGATGCTGGGCGAGTCTGAGAGAAGCTCTCACAGACCCACCTTCTAATTCCGGACCCCCAGGGCTCTGGGAGGCTACACTGTGCTGTTGTAAGCCACCGAGTGTGCTGTTATTGCAACCACCACAGAAGGCTGAATGTGGTATGAACATCTACGTATCTGCAGGGCCGAACGGCTCCCTCATCTGGCTGTCAGTCAGTCTGCACCCCCTCCCCACTGCACCTCCTCTCTGGCCTCTCAGATCGCCTTCCATGCCCCTCACTACACAGACCCCACCTACCTTATACCTCCCAGGTAGAGAGAACTGAGTCCCGGTGATCTCCCTGCCTGAGAGTCTCTCTACCTCCCTTCCCATCCAGAAGCCGATCCGGACAGCCTCTGCTTGATTCCCCACCCCATACACACCTCAGTTCTACCCCACCCCCACGGCACCCCTTCCTCCAACCTCCAGCGCACTGCAGCCCGAGCTTGATTCCCCACCCCACACACACCTCAGTTCTACCCCACCCCCACGGCACCCCTTCCTCCAACCTCCAGCGCACTGCAGCCCGAGCAGGCGTGCCAACATGCAGATGCTCGCTCAGGTGCCAAGAGACCATAAACGTATGGCTGTCCACTGCATACGGGACATTGTCTAGATCCTAGGTGAGCTGTAGCTATAGCCTCCACTAAGCCCCTGGGAGTTGGCTCTGCCCCACCCCCACCCCACCCCCACTTCACCCTGCATGGCTCCCTGCAGCCTGGAAAACTCCCACCTGAACTCAAGGAAAGGCAACACGGTGAAATCTAGGGGGTTGGCTTCCTCGGTCTAGGGGGAAGGGCTGGCTGTGGGCCAACAGGTGGAGGCTTTTCGGATCCCTCAGCCACGTGGGGGGGCCAGCTGGTGCCTGAGCCCCATCCTCTCTCTCTCCAAGGGCCTGCCTTGGCAGCAGCAGGGCAAGGCAGCTCCCGCGGAGCCTCTTCTCCCCATCAGGGAGGACGCCCAAGCCTGACAGCAGCGGGCAGAAGCTTGGCACCCGCTGCTTCTGGAGAGGAGGTGGCAGCCAAGGTCACTGGCACAGGACTGTCTGACTTCTTTCAACCCCGGGGCAGTGTGTACAGCTCGGCTTGAGGGCACAGCAACCCAGAAGCAGGTCCCCAGGGCGGGAGCCACCTGCCTCATTTCTATTCCGAGGTACAGCCAGGGGTACTCCCCCACCCACCCACCCACCCAGGGAGGCAACCCAGTGGGGGAAGATGGAAGCCGCTTCAGCCTCTGCATCTCAGAAGCCACGGCCAATGGGAGGGGCCTGTTTTATTTGGTCCATACTGTGCTTTTTTTTTTTCCCCCGAAATTTGAAGCCACGTTTTAAAAATGCTGGAGAGTCCTCATAAAAAAAATGATCGCCTGAATTGCTAAAACATTCAGCTGCCCCAGATTCATGAGACTACCTAAGAGAACAAGGTCAAGACAAGTGAGAGAAAACCCCCCACGTCAAATGGGGTCTCTGGTTCCACCCTATGCCAGAGGCAAGGTGGGGTCCATCTGCCACACACCGCCACACCGTGCTGCTGCTTTTATCTTTAGAGGGATGCTTTGTTGTCTGTGTTTCTACTGGAAGCAAAGAAAGGAGATTGGGGTTCAGGGGTGGGATGCTTGCCTAGAACACGTGAGGACCGGAGTTCAGTCCACAGCACTGGGAAAGGATGGGCGAAGGGGCGAAGGGCCGGGCCAGGAGTGGACGTTGTTTGCTGCTGTCTCATGGAAGGCCTCAGAATTTGCAGCTCTGGTCTTGATCGTGGGACACGGGGCAGACAGCTCTGTGTGTACGAAAGGGAGAAGGGCTATCTAGACTAGGACACAGGGAATCTCCACAGAATCCCAAGTGCAGACACAGCCTTCCATGCCGACCGCAGGGCCAGCTGGTCTGTGTATGTGGCCTCATCTGTCTGTTCTTCCCAGGTGCTGGGTGACATCTGCCTGAGCCGGGACCAAGTTTCTCCTGTGTACGGGTGTGTTCCACTGGAGGGCCGGGCACTGCTTAGCGGGCTCAGGTTTCACCTCCTGTGTGTAGCTGAAAGGGAGTTGCTGAAGATACGGAGTTCTGACTCCTGTGACCTGTCTCTGACACCTTCTGAGACAGAACAATGCTTGGCAGATGTGACTAGATCAAGCACCCTGATGTGGGGGAGGTGCACCCGGGTCACCCAGAGAAACTTAAATGGAATCAACCTTCCCAGAGGGAGAGGAGACATATACACAGACAGAGAAGTGAATTCTGGCGGCCTCTGAAGTGATGTGCCCTCAAGCCAAGGGCCTAAGGAGACAGCCAACACATTCCCTCCTAGTATCTCCAGAGACTATGTGACCTAGCCCACATCTCCATTTCAGCTCAGTGACAGAGACCTCTGGTCCCCAAAAGTATGACATAATGCGTGTCTACCCAGCTAGCGCTCCACAGCTGTCTTATGCTTAAGGGTGAGTTACAGGCCAAGATCACCCAGTTCCAAGTGCAAAGTGGGTCTTCTGGCCCAGCCAGGGCTTCAGCTGTTGTCTTCACCAGAGCTGGCTCCACAGCCAAGAACCCCAGACAAAGAGGATAGTTGGAAGCTGGGACAAGGTCCAAGGATGGACCCACAATCAAGGAGTCTTGGTTTCCACTGCCCTATTAAACTCAACGAGATGTCTTGAACCCGTATGCCGTGGTTGCCTTGAGGTAGACTCACAGCAGCCTGAGTTCTCACTGGGAGAGTATGGGCCTGTAGGACTGAGGCCTAGGGTTTAGTTTTGAACAGTTTAATCTCTTCCAATGACCAGACCCCATCTACTCCACCCTCTAGCCCAGCTTCCCTGTAGCCTGGGCAGTTGGCCTTCTCCAGACTGCATCAATCAGGTCCCCCACCAGATCTCCTGCTTTGGTTTCATGTGTCATTCTTTGGCTTCCTGCCTGAAGATGTGATCTCTTACTTCAGCGTGCAACCCTGCCACGGCCCATCAAGGACTCTCCAGAGACCTAGCCAACAGGATCACCTGATCTTGACTTTCAGCTTCCAAAAGTGTCAGCTAAGTAAAACCCTTTTTCTTTATAAAGTTACCCTGACTCCAGTATTTTATTATAATAACCAAAACATAACCTGGACTAATTAAGTGCCCTGGGGTCTGAGTCTACTGAGCGCTACTACACGAAAACACGTGAGATAGGGACGGAGGGTTATTTGGTTCATGACATTCGCTGGCATTGTGCGAATCCCCTTGGATGAGTCACAACAGTGGAGAGGCAGGAGGGCTGTGAGAAGGAGATGAAGGACGTGTCGTGAGCTCAGCTTTTAAGAATCTGCACTTACAGGAATGAATTCAGTCCTGTGAGCCCCAACCAACTCCATGAGTCCCCTGATGAGCGCAGAGAGACTCCAAAAGCTAGCCCCACCTCCTAACGGGGGTGGGGGAGTAACCCAGCTTCCAGAGTGCTTTCAAGACACCCCATAGCCTCTCCTATACATAGACACGCAAAGCCTTTGTAGTGATCCCCTTGGGTTCTGGGCCCGTTAAGCAAGGCTGGCTTGCTATGCCGAGCTTAGCACAGATTTTAGAAGTCCCTCGACTGCCACTCCGTGCCTTGTCAGGGACCAAGCTGATGGACGGCTGAGCTGCCTGAGGTCACTCCGGGCCCTTGGCCCAGCCCTGGCCTAAACTGTCTGGACCCCCTCCAGCCAGTGAGCCGACCTTAGCCATGGGCCATTTGGGAACCATCAGACACATTCAGGGGATACCGGGTCTCATCATACTGACACTGGATAGGAAGGCCCAGAAGGGAGGCTCCTGTGATCTGAAGCTACAGCCCAAGGCTCCCACCTCCACTCACACAGCCTGGGCTCCTCCCGGCCGGGGAGCCTGGCCTTGCAGCCTGAGACTCTAGCCTTGCCTTGCATTCGGCCTTGGACAGAGGCTCTCCTCCTCCTCTGATGACCGATGGCCAAGCCCCACCCACCCCACCTTCCAGCTCAGCTCCATCCTGACCTGGGTAGTTGGCCGTATCCAACACCATCTGGGGTCAGTAGTTTCTGGGCTGACTCTGAGTTTCAAATTCCTCTCCTGTGTTCTCAGTTCCAAGTTCTCATTAGGGATGTGTGTACGGGATGGAAAGGCAGAGGGATGACTCAATAGAAGATGCCAAAATGCTAAGCACAGTCCAAAAAAAAAACAAAACCAAGCCAGCTCGACCATTGGGGGAAGGGCTCCGGGGCAGGCAGATAAGCCTAATACGGAATCTGGGATTGGAGACGCAGCCAAGGGCACGCAGCCAGCTCCACGGTGCCAGCTCCGCCTCACCCTGCCTGAGCCCAGGGGTAGGGAGAATAAGGCCAGAACCATCCAGACTCTTCCAGGAGAGGCCAGCCCTACTGGAAGCAATATCAAGGCCAAAGCGGCCGGCCTTGAGCTCTCTGAGAGGCAGACTTTTCTAACCCCTGTGAGTTGTTATAAGGAAACAAAAGCCAACTTTATCCAAGAGCAGTTGGCCGGCAAGAGAGCGAGACCAGAGGGAGGCCTTCCCCCAGGGCTGGGGCATTTCTTGTGCCCATTTTTCCCTCCAGCCCTCCAGGGTTACTCTCATACAGACATCACAAGGACGAGGGTATGGTGAAGGCTTGGGGAAGGCTGAGCAGGGAGCCCCCAGAAGCCCGGCTTGACAGCTAAGGTAGATGGCTATTCATTACCAGGGAAGAAGGGACAGCTAGAAATATTGATTATCTCCAGGGAGCACCGGCGTACCAGTGAACAACTCGTTTACCGAGGTACCTGACACGGTGCCTTAGAATTAGAATGGTGCCCTGCCAGGCTGTGCCCAATTGATCTGTCAAACCAGAGTGTGAGAGGGAACTAAAATAAATGAGTCGGGCTGCCTTAGAGTAGGGGGACGATTTCAATAAATCACAGCACGGGGAGGGGCTCGCCAGTCAGGGGCATCCAGGCTACTAGCGAGATGCCTGCGAATGTGCCGGATCCAACGTTCTGGGTGCCCTGCCGATTGCCGCCACCACCTTTCTTGTGTTCCCTCAGCCTGGGGTCCAGATCCAAGGCCGAGAGCTATCCATGCAGCTGCCCGGCAGCCTGGCAAAAGCCAGACCCAGGCAAGGAGGCCTCATCCACATACTGAGACCCTGGGATCTGCAAGAGCGCTGCAGGTCCCGACTGGAGCCTCTATACAATCCAGTACCATTAATCTAGAGACCTCTGGGGAGGGTCGGGTTGTGTGGATGAGACCTGTGGGGCCAGGTGGGCAGTCAATCACTCAGGCTACTAAGAAGCTCCTCCCATGTTCCAGGGCCCAAAGCACCCCGTGATTCTAAGTTGAAAAAGATAAGACCCCCATGAATGCGTGTGGAAGCCACTGGAATTGTGGGAGCTACTCTGGAGTCTTTTCAAGGTGTGTACCAGGGTAGGAGATATATAGAAAGAATGCTTAGACCCTTTTCTATTGAGTGACCAAGGGCATTCTGGGATAGAAGCAGGCACCATCACAGAGACTGTGGCAATACAGGAGCAGAGATAGGGGCTGTCTGGAGGTGACATGACGCTGTCCGTATTGACACAGCTCTCTCCTCCAGTATTCACAAAACGTAGATTAACAGACAGCCTTTTCTTTTCTCTATGAGGACCCTAGACCTGTAAGCACTATCGGAGGCCCCCGCCTCAACACCGTAGCACCCTCATACACCGTGTATGCAACCAGGCATGTGGCTGACTCCTTCCTAAGCCAGTAAGGATCTCAGCCTCAGCCTCCAATCAGGCCTGTAGATGGGGACTGAGTTTCCCCAGATGTTTCCCTGGGAACCAGGAACAGACAGACAGGAGATATTCAGTGTTCTCCACTTAGCCTACCCTTCTGCAGAAGCCTTACCTGTGTCCAGAGTCTGTAGTCCACCCACAGGAGGGGGCTTGGGAGTGGGCGGTCGGCGATATACCACGTGCACTCGGCCGCGTTCAGCCTCCTGATCCGCCTGCCCCTTCTCCAGAGGCTCGATAAAGAACTCCTCCTCCTCCATCCGGATCAGACCAGCCTGCAGAGGCAAATAGTAGAGGTTCAGACTTCCCGTGCACAGATAGAGGAGGAAGAGCAGCAAGAAGGACCCTCTGGGGGTAATACTGCCTTCTGGAACATCTTAGCTGGAGGACATGGGCAGGGGGCGGGGGCTCCTCATCTACTCAGACCCCACTTGCAGGCCTGAGAGGTAGAAAGGTGAAGAGCTGCATCTGGGGAGAGAGGAGAGACGCAGCTCCCTCGTCACCTCTACCCCACGTCTCCACACTCCTTCCAGAAAAGTCTTTCTAAAGCTCAAAATGTCAAAAACAGCCTGAAGGAGTTCCAATATTGCTGCAGTGTGGACCTAGGAGGACACAACGATGGATCAAGTACAGGCCACCACCAGGAACAGAGAGCGGCTCCAAGACACAAGTCAAAACGCTCAGCTAAGAACTGCATCCACCCACAGACATGTTTAGTTCAGCCCAAACAATACTTTCTTGAGAGGGCGGGGTGGGGGCTCTCAAACTGACTATGTAGTCTAGGTTGACCTTGAACTTCTAACCTGAGTGCGGAAATTGGAGATGAATGCTACTATGCTCTATTCTGGAGAGTAAAAGTGAAGTCTTTACACATTCTAGGTAAGCTTTCTTCCAATTGAGCGCCAGCACCAGTGCAGCACAAGGGTCCCTCTGTTGTCTTTGCACGGGGAGTGTCAGGCTATCTGGCCTATGAACTTTAGAGGATTCTCCAGTCTCCCCCTCCCACCTTCCCAGAGGACACTAGGACTGCAGACGCTCACACTACCACACCCACCTGTTTGTGCATTCTGGATTCTTGATTTGAAATCAAGCTCTTCTGCTTTGCACAGGAAGTGTTTTTAACTCCGTGAGCCACCACTAAACCTTCTAATAATACTTCTTAATGCTGTAAATCCAACCACTAAAACTTTGACAAGATTTCACCTTCTAAAATGAAATCGCAGGAACTGGAAAGTTGGCTTGGTGGTTAAGGCTGCCCCTGCTCTTTCAGAGTCCCAAGTTCAGTTCCCAGCACTCATCTTGGACTTCTTACTACATCCGGGAACTGTAGCCCCAGGGAGCCAATGCCTTCTGCTGGTCTCCATGGAAACCCCATTCACAAGGTCACACCCACCGCAGACACCTGCTTACACACAGCTAAAAATACATCTCAACATAAAACAGACAGGGATTCTCTCTGCAGTGCTGGCTGTCCTGGAACTCTCTCCCTGTAGACCAGGCTGGCCTCAAACTCACAGATCCTCCCGTCTCTGTCTCCCAAGTGCTGGGATTAAAAGTGCCTGGCTAAGGAAATGGCTGGCAACCAAAAATATAAAATGTAGATCTTAAAGGAAAGGAAACTGCAACTTTTCTTGGAAAACATAGCTCTGACCAAATAAAAGTATACACTCTCTGGCCACAGACACCTCAGACAGATAGACAGACACCTCTGTGGCTGGCCACGTTCCTATGCCCTCTCCCCTCCCTCTGCCCACCCTTGCCCTAGCAAGTGTCGGCTTCCAGGGCTTCCTTTCGGACCCATCTGTCTGCATGCAGGTGTGCTCTGTGTCACAGCAGGCTCTCCAGCCCTCACCTGTTCTGAGCCTCACAACGGTCACAGGGTTGTGTATGAACACAGCTGAGCCACTGACCTCCGAACTTGCCACACACTAACGTAGGAGTCCCTGCTCCCACCTCCCACCTGGGCCAGCTGGTAATAAATGCCTATTCCCCCTTTCACATCAGGCTCAGAGCCTCCCAAAGATCCTCTCTGTGATGTACGCACCTGGTGCCACCCAGCTCACCGACCCCACCACCATTCCAATTCCCACACTTTTGCTTCCTTGCTCGGTCTTCTAGAAGCCGAAAGCTTCACACTGCCTGGCCTGTGCATGCAGCTCCTCTCCCGTCGCCCAGTGATGACCCACGGGAGATGTGCACAGCTTATTCAACTGCTACTCAGATTTAAGAAGCAGAGGAGTCCACACCAATGGCAGAGCTGCAAGTTATCCCAGACAATCGAAAGGGCTGGTGCTCCTGTGGCTTGAACTCAGCTGGTACTGGCTGGGGTTCCCTGTCCAGCATTGGCATCGCTCATCCAGATGTTCAGACACTACTCATCACCCTCGCACCAAATAACCCAAACGGTGTCTGTCACATCATCCTCCTGAACAAGAACAGAGTAGCTGTGTAGAGCGTCCTCCTTCTCCCTGACCTCTGGATGCTCTATGGGGCCTATGCTGTTGTCAGCTGTGAGGTTTGCAGACAGAAGTGCAGTTGGCACTCTGGTGGGGCCTGCTAATCCTTTGCCATCAGCGTGAGTCTAGGGTAGGATGCTAGATGCAGCAATACACCTGCTGCTTCACCTTGGGATATCCAAGGGTAATGCTCACTGGGGAAGAATAGTTCCATCATAGGCAAGAGTCAGCTATGCAAAAGATAGTATCAAGCCAAGACTAGAAAAAAAAAATAAGGGTAATGTCTAGCCAAAACCTTCCCCCAACCCTTCCTATTAGCCAGAAAAGTTGGAGAGGAGAGCCATATGCAGGTGAGGGAAACAGCACATAGAAAGGCCTGGGGGGCAGGGGTGACCACCATCGATGGAACAAGCTCACCGTTTGGGTGGTTGGGAACCTGGGGTCAAGCTCATGGCATGTAACACAGAGTAGGTTTCCTTGGGGAGGGTTGTCAGCAGCTTGAAAGCTTCTGGGCAGGGCAGACCTCCATGTGACTCCCAGCTGCTGTGAACAGAATAGACTCGAGGAATGTAAGAGGCTACGGAGAGCTGAGAGCAAGCTGCAGGCCCCTGGGGGTCTGGGAGCAAGGCCTGGATGAGGCATATAGATTCCCGGAAAATGAGGAAGTCAGATTTGGTGCAAGACTTAGGAGAGAGATGTCAGGGCCAGAAGTACTTCCAGGTCTGGAGTTGATTGAAAAGTCTTCCTACCCGGTCAATCCAGGTCCTAACCACAAAGTAGCATATATGAAGGAAAGGGGACTCTGCAGATGGGACTAAGCTGAGGCTCTACAACTTGGGAGATTGTCCTGACCGTCAGTACAGCCCCGCATCAAGCCTACCTTCAGGTAAGAGGAAGATAGGACACCAAAGAGGAGATGGAGATGTGACCCTGGGAGACAGGTCAACATGTTGCAGGTACAAGGAACGTCAGCGGCCACTCTGCCGGAAGAGGGGGAATTCTCTGCCCTGTAGACACCTGGAGCTTAAGCAGGCCATGCTAACTATAGACTTCAGCCACCAGAACTGAAGAGAGAGTGACTTCCGATCTTTGCAAGTCACTTGTTAGAGCAGCGGTATTAAGAAATACTAGGGCCAAGTAGATGGCCTGGCGAAGAGGATTCATTCTGAATGACATAGAAAGAGGAAAAGCAGACGACCCTCAAGGATCCACTGTGTACATAGCAGGGAGGAAGGCCAGGAGGCCATGGAAATGGAATGGAGTCAACAGACTGTGGTAGGTTTGCTGGGAACTCTTCAGGCCTCCACACGTATGACTCATCCCTGGGTCCCAGGGCACTACAAGCCCTGATGGAAGGATGGAGAAAATGCTTACAGGCTGAGTGAACAGTTGACCTCCAAGCATCAGGACATGTCCTCTGAGAAATGCATGATGGTAGGGAGGGGGGACAGTCCCCATCCACTGGTGCGTGTGGAGAACAGTGACGACAGCAAGAGTTCCTTCCATGGATGGTTCCCATGTATGTGGTTTTGGAGGAGACAGGCATCTCAAATCCATCTTTATTAATAGAAGTCTGTGAGTGAACATGGGAATCAACCCCTGTGGGGTTAACAGAGGACAAGCTAATCTGGGAGTCTGGCTTACTGGGTTCCTGGTGTCCTTCTCCTGGATAGGTAACTTCAAATAGGATGTCAAAGCTCTCTAGGTCTCTAGTTCATAGACTGTAAGTGGGGTGGGTCTGTCATCCCTCCCCTACCACAATTATTATGGAAGCATCTGAGGCCTGGGATGTCCTTAGAACCAGGGCACACATTGTTGATGAGTCTCTGGTCAAGCATTTTATCTCTGCTGCTTGATTTCCAGCGAGAAGACTAACCCTCAGAAGATGAAGAGGCCTTCCAGGGACACAGAGTCTTGGAATCAAAGCTCAGGCCTCCTGGGAGGGGTTTCTCAAAGGCAGAATCCTAGGAAAGACAAGTCCTATTGAAACAACAAGAGAGGAGCACTAGGGCATCGTATCCTCACAGAATAGCCCCCACTTCTGGAAAGATCCTTGTGTCCCAGGCTGGGGGACATGTACAGTACAGCCCCAGGCCACCATGAGGACCATGCCTCACCCTCCCCTGCTGAGGAGTAGCATGTTTGGCTGATGAATATCAAAAGATAGGTTGGGGGTCTCCCTTCATATCATAGGCCAGACTCTGTTCTTCAGCAAGACTCTTAGTGGATGGTCACAGGGATGAAGTGAGACACGGCGTCCACTAGGAGGCCAAAGTCCAACAGTTTATCTACATGAAGGGCACTAGAATCCTGGGTGGCCTGGTTCTGGGTGTGTCCCTGGGTTCATATGCTCCTTCAGCAATTGTGCAAGAGAAATGACAACTGATCCATTTAACAACCAAGGGACCGGACACCCAGGGAGCGTTGCCACCTGACCTAAGTAAGGTCAGACAACCAGTCAGAAGGGTGCTGAGGACCCAGAAACACATGGAAGATAAGTGTGAAGTATGAAGTCAGTTTGCTCAGGTTTTACTATGGGGCTAGAGACCTCAACTTGACAGTATTCTTGGATAAAGGTATTCGGCATGTTCCTTAACAACTAGTGTCCTACAAACATCTCTGTTGGGTGCCATGAAATGCAGGTACATATCATATTGATGAACCTGTGTGGCACTTACTAACCACCCCTCCCAAAACCCGTGGATGAACACTGGAAATCCATCACCTGGGCACTAAGGTCATTCCCACGATAAGTGGCTACTCATTTCCAAAGTCAACGAATGACCATTTCCTAAGTCAATGAATGATTATCTCTAAGACCAGTGTGTGAACACAATGGGAAAGGGGTTCCAAGACCAATGGGTGGCCATTCCAACACCAGTGCAAGACCCCCACCTGATGACAAAGGATCATCCTCAAGACCGATGAGTGATGACAAACCATCCTCAAGACCAATGAATGACCACCCAAGATCAATGAATGGCTCATTATCATCCTGAAAACCAACAGATGACAATCTCTAGGGACAGATGACCACCCAAGACCAGAGGATGGTGGTGATAACTGATCTTGTCAACTTCATGGGATTTAGAATTACCATGGAAATGAATCTTTATGCTGGTCTGTGGGGGGTTATCGAGATTAGCCCCTCCTCAAATGTGGGTGCTGCCATGTCTCATGCCGGAGTCCTGGCCTGAGAGAAAGAGCTGAGTGTGCTCATGGCTCTCTGCTCCCTGACTGAGGGCGCATGGCGACCAGCTGCCATGGTTCCCTGCTGTGATGGACTGTACCCTCGTACTGTGAGCCAAAATAAACCTTTCTCTACTTACATTGAACTTGTCAAGTGTTTTGTTACCGCAAAGAGGCAAGTAACTAATACACTGGCCATCCTTGAACCTAAAGGCCTGCTACCTTCCAAGACGAAGACTAATGTGTGACCAGCCTGAGTCTACTCACTGACCAGCCTGAGGTCATCAACAGACCATCCTCCGCTGACCTGAATAACGCCACACAAGGGGCTCATCCCAAAGAGAGCAGTGTTCATTAACAGAACGTCCAAGGATTGACAACTTAGTATGCATCCCGGAGGTGGCTGTCTAAAATCCAGCAGAAGAAAATTGACAAGGAAACAAAGCCCACACTATGAGCTAATTTTTGTGCCCCTCCCCCCACCAGGACTTTGATTTTTCTGCTGCCAGTGGCAAGTGTATCTGTTTTTACATGTAATTTTTATTAATAAAAATCCATTCCCTCTCCCAACTCAATAAATATTTAAAAGATCTCTCAAGCACGCCAGCCTGGAGAGCACTCTCTTGGGAGTCTGCTATGTCCTACTCCGTGTCTGTCCAGCCTGGTGCCTTGCAGAAGGCCTGGTACCCTGGCCCCAGCTCTCATTCAGCAAGTCCATGATTGTTGGTCAAATCCAACCAGGCTTTTCTCCTCTGGGGCAAAAGGAAGCTTCCAGAGAGGACTTGGTCCCATACCTCAATGACACGGCAAGTTCCCTAAACCCAGCCATACTTGGAACACCAAGCCAAGATGCCAGTGTTCAGATCTCAGCAAGTTACACAATGAGACGCGACCTCCTTTCCTCTATGTCCGGCTCCTTTGCTATCTGATGGACGGTGGAGTAGTCACTGGAGATGGAAATTCAAAGTTAAAAAATGTACCACCATCCAAAGACTGCTCTGCTACTTTGAACTCTAAAGCGCTTAAAAATCTGACATGTTCAAAGCTGGGGCGTCGTGAGAAACTCAGCTAGGTGTCTTCCTCCCACTGGTAAAGCTGACGGCTTGCCCTCCGCATCTCCCCAGATGGGAACCGGAAGCTACGGGCACTTCCTATGCGTGCGTACATGCAACTGGGTCTGTGGCTTAAACTCATGTCTGCAGCTTCCAGCACAAAGGCTGTCATGTGTTCATCTGAGTCGTCCTGCTGACAATCAAGAGAGAGCAACTGGGATACAACATAGTAGATAGGAGTGCTCGCCCTGCAAGCCTGATGTCCTGAGTTCGAATCCTGTCATCCCAGGATTGAGGAGGATGGGACAGGCACTCCTGACAGCTCACTTGATGTCCTTCCTATTCATGCCTCCACATATATGCACATAACTACGCACTGGGCACACTGACACACAAGCCCACTGTGCCTGCCACTCCCCCGACACGCCCACAGATACAGAGGGAGCAGCACACAGATCAGACCTGCCACTCCTGAGGCACCCCCTGACGAAGCCTCTCAATCGGAAATGGCTTGCCCTCTCAGAGGCTGGGGTGAGAGCAGAGCAACTTCAAGGGAGAAAAGACCTGTTTTAGCTCACGGTTCTGGAGGGGTCAGTGCAGACCGCTATGTGCTCTCACAGAACCTCGTGTTGGCAGGAGTATGAGGCAGAGGAGCATCCTCAACTGGAGGGGACAGGAAACAAAGAGTAAGGAAGAGGCTGAGGACCAAGGAAAGCCTCCGGAGGCACACTTCCAGGGAGCCTCCGATTAAAATCTCCAGAACCTTCCAAAATAGCACCCGTGGCTGAGGTCCAGCACTCAACACGCGGGCTCCTGAGAAATGGTTCCTGCCCGAATCACGACAGGGCTGCATCTGATTCGAGCCACTCTCTTGGAACCACAGGGGACTCCGGCTAACTCTGCCATGTAGGCAGCGTTTCTGCACATTAATCTCCCCTTTTATAAACAGGTGACGGCAGTACGTGGAGGGGGACGAGGAGTGGGCCAGCATTGTGCAGTGACAAAGGGATGGGCAAGCCTGATCCCTGGAGTCAGAAGACTCTCAGCTCCCCTCACCCCCCCCATTTACCTCTAGCAGCTCCTGCTCTGTGCCTTCTGGAACAACCCCTTCTGGAAAGATCTATCGGTAGAGCATCCTTGTATTTGGGCCCACGCTTGCCCAGCGTTCTCTAAGCATTTTTTTTTCCAAAAGTATGTGCTTGTCTGTCATTGGCTGGCTGGTTGTTTTGGGGCGGGAGGGCATGTGCCACAATAGACATGTTCAGGTCAGAGGACAGCTTTGCAGAGTCAGTGGAAAGCATTGAATTCAGGTCACCAGGCTTGTGCCACAAGCAACTCTACGGGCTGAGCCCTCTCGCTGGCCCACCCTGAGCATTTGTAGTAAACGGGTAGTAAATGGCGTCGTTCTCAAGGAGAGTCAGCCACTCTCCTTCCCGTGAAGCAAGTCCTGCTCATGTCTCTGTCTTCCAAGGAGGTGAGGAGCTATGACTGGACCTGAGCTTCCCAGGGCTGGCTGGAATGGAGAGACTCAGACAGGGCTGTCTGAGCGCCACCGAGCCCTGAAGATGGTGGGACATTGTTTCTTCTCTGGACCTAACTCATATCCTCTGGGACTTTCACTCTGCTATTGACCTAAACTGGCCCAGTCGGTTTCTGGGGCTCAGATAAAGAAGCTACAAAAGTCACAGGCGCCTGGCACTTCATCTGTGCCCAGCAGGATGCACGCCGCTCCGAAGAGCCACGTGGAGAGAGCGGCAGGTGAGAGAACTGGAAACAGAGCCAGGCGACCAGCCTCAGACACCTGGCGTGGGTCAGGCCTATCATCTCTTCTGCAGAGTGCGGGGTCAGGCCAGTGACCTCTGATCCAGGTGCACAGTGCGGGGGTCAGGCCTGTGACCGCTGAACCAGGCACCTTTATCACTCTGTAAGGCCAACAGGACCAAGCCCAGCTCCAGGGGGAATGGAGTGAGAGTGCGCAGGAAACCAGCAAACTGAAACCCAGAAACGGTCCCAATGTCCCTGCTGCCTGCAAGACAGAGGTTAAGCTCATGTCCAGGGGTGCAAGGCCTCCCCCAAACCCCAGCTGCCACTCCCTCTGCCCCTGAGAGGATCCCCACACATCCTCCCACCACCCCCCAGTCCCAAGGCCCTTGGTATCACTGAAGGGACCTCTGTGAGGCAGATATGGTGATGGAAATTCAAACGCCGCCGGAATCCTACAAGCAGACAACATGCCTCATTTATAGAGGCTTCTCAGGCTCCAAGAAGTTAAGCCACAAATGCAGATTTCCCCGCAGGGAACAGGCAAGCTGAGACACGGGCCTGCATCTCCCGCCCTGAGGAGAGCCAGTATGGAGAGGCAAGGGGGTCATCGAAGTGTGGCCTCTCCTCGGCGTCACCATGATCGCTGTCATAGACAATTTTATTAAATTCCACCCGCATACCTTTATCTGCTAAGACCTCAAGTC